>LPNX010135011.1:77500-145427 GCA_001517045.1 Pseudotsuga menziesii
TTTATTGGCTATATTCAACAATTTCCTTCTCATCACTTTTTGATTGAAAGGTTTGCCAGTATTATGCAATTTTTTTCGAAAATGAATATTTGAAATAGACTAAGTTTTACTTATTCTTAATGTTGGTGCATTACAAAACAAGTATCTTTGAAATACAGTAAGTTTTACTTATTTTTAATGTTGGTGAAAAGTTCATATCACTACCTATATGTGGATATGTGTAGAAATTAACCTTCATATCACTACCTATATATGGATGATGATGATAAAATAATATATAATAAAAAAACATAATAAACATAAAATACATATAATATAAACTATGGATGACTCGTTCTGCACAGTTCTATGCAATTTGGATAGTTTTATGAATTTTGGAGTAGCTCTTGTCTGTCATTTCGCAGCAGCTCACGAGTTTGATCCACAGTTTGGATTTAGGAGCTCATGGCTCAACGGGTAAGCATCACCTCATTTTTTTGTGCATGCTGTGACAGAGTTTTTTGGGCATGCTGTGATGTTTGCTATGTATTTGTGGAAAAAAATCTACAACCACATCCATTCCAAACTGAAATTTTAGATGCCCTAGATTTCCACATTACATTAGGATAGATGAGATCTAGGGGAAACATTATCTCTTGGCTCACTGTAGCCCACCCATCATCAAAGCTGCAAGGGAGTAGGGAGCAGTTCTATGTGAATACTCAACCCGAATAGAGTAGTGGTTTACCTTCATAAATAGTCCCCACTCTTTATTGCACACCAAGATTTTGTTAGAAGAATTAGAACCCTGACTTGAATGAGATGAATCCCCCACTCGGTTTCTCAATGTTGGAATGAACTCGATTAACCACTGAGTTTCCAAAATTGGTCTAACTCGGTTTATGGATGATTGTATTTTTATTTGTGTCATTTAGAACATCCATGTCTATATGTATCCGAGCTATGCATCAATCGAATGGATACCATATACAACAGGGTGGTTGTCCACTAGACAGGGGAAACACACAGATTACCAACATGAGGGAATGCCAAAAAGTTTTGTTTGGTCTTATTAGGTCCTTAATTTTAAATTTTTAAAATAATATTTTTTTCGATGAGGTGGTGAGAGATGGAAGACATTTTGTTAGAGAAGGAGACAAGATAACAGGAATTCCATCAAGCCAAATAGTGAATAAAGACATTGGATATATATGGTTTTGATTGGAACTCCCCACCCTTAAGAGAGAATATATTTTGTAAAGGTTTAGGCCTGGAAAAGGGTTGTTGGTATTGTTATTAATGATTTTGTTATAGTTGGTAGCTAGTATAATATGGTTAAACAGTAGAAGGGTGTTGCAGTTGCTTTAATTGTATAGCTTTTGGGATAATAGTGGATAGTGAAATCAACAAGACTTGTAGTAGAAGATTTGTCTGGAATTGTTGATTTCACCGTTAAGTTGAACCTAAATGATAAACAGAGAGGAGCACTAAGCAAGCTACAACACTTTGTAGGAAATCGAATGAGTAGAGATATAATGATGTCAGTACTTGGAGATCCTATCGAGTGGATGCTTGGTTGCTCTATAGGTTCAAAATGTTTAGGTCCCTCATTAAAATCTCAACAATATGGAACATCTAATTCAGATTCTTGGGATGAGGTAATATAATAGGAGAATGGGTTCTTTCATAAATAGGGCCTTCTTCAAAAGAATCTTCACCGATTTTTTCAAGGGCTTTCTTTGTGGAGGGTAAATTGGATCCTCAACAGATTCCTCATCAAGAATGGGATCCCATATCTTGTATAACAACTTGAGAACATTCACAATTGAGTATACACCCTTACTAGGAAACCATATATACCAATTTATTATGTCACGTTTTTGCAAGTTAAGATATACATTGAACATATTCATCTTAATATCCTCAAGTCCACATTCAACCTTGGAAGAGATTCAATGTGTAATTCAAAATAAACCTAGCAGATTCCTATTGCCCATCGAATTTCAGAATGCATTCCTCCCATCTATGATTATGAAATTGATTAGGATACCCCAAGATGTCCGAGAAAACCATTAGAATATTTTCTGAAGTGATGGGCTATGCACTACATAGTAGAACTAAAGAGGTTAAAGCATCCACTCTACAGGATCTCCAAGAATTAACATCATTATTTGTCCATTACTATAAAGCAGATGTACTAGAAGATTTGCATGGACTTGTTGATTTCACCATTAAGTTGAAGCCTAATATACATAATTACGTGGACCTTTTCAGAGCTAATTTTGCACACTTTTAAATGGATAGTAGCATGTTAATGATAATTCTAGGTAGCAATAAAAATCATAAGACAGAAGTAAAACTTCACCTTGAGCACTTTTAGTCCTAGGCAATGATTAAGCATTTCAGGTGTGTTTGGACAGTCCATCCACCCTCTTCCCTAAGTCACTGCCTCAAATTAATTCTCAACAAACCACAAAAAAATAATTTTTGGTGCAATCTCAACATAAATAACATCAGTCCTGGGTTTGTTGCATATAATGATGAACCTACATGTAAGGTGATGAGTAGCAATTGGAGACTACCCTGATCAAGTCAGTCCTTCAACAATATACCTCAGATAGGTCAGCTCATTGATGTATCTCAAGATACTGTCAACAACAATAACATCCACCTTCAACCCTGTCACAAGGAATGGCAGCCTTGTTTCAATAGCGAAAAAAAAGCTAGGTCGGATTGATTCTTTTATTATGAAAGAAGGTAGGTTGGATTGATGGTTGTACTCCTAAATTTTGTTGAATATGTTAATCCAACAAAATGACCATTTCGATTTTTCCACCACTTAATTTAGGGTTCTTCCCCTCGGCCTTTGAAATTTTGTAACACCCCAGTTTTGACCTTGATGCATTAAATATACATGATATATATATATATATATATATATATACATTGTAAACAATCATGGTGCGGAGCTAAAGGCCAAGGCCCCACCATCTGTTTGGATATGTTATGTTTCGGATTGGAATTGTCACCAATGGTATATCGGGACATATGACACATATTAAATTGTGGCATCATGTAAATGTGCATTTTAATTAAATGAAACCAACCAGCTATGTTCACTGCAACCATATTGAGAAGGGGCATGATTTCCTAAGGTTAAGGGTGGGGATGTTAAACCTTGAACCCATGGGGGAAAATCCAGGTGTCACCACCCTTTTTGATTTGCTCACCTTCCCTTGCCTCGTCCAACCACCACCTTAATTGTTCTGTTGTTAATTGGGACATCTATTTGCTGGTAGGAAGACCACTACGCTCATGTTTGCACTCCATGACGCGCCTTTTGGGTTGTGGATGGTCTGTCCACTGTCCCGATCGGGAGCTATTCATTTTTCCTCACGGGGGCTGAGATAAAAGGGGCCGTGATTCATTGATTGGGGGTTGGTTCTTCCTTTTCTCATGGAGTTGTTAGTCTGTGGATATGTTCTTCCTCCTACTCATGCATAGAGTCTACGTTGTTATTCCACCATTGTTTTCCAATGTTTCTGCTGTGTCTGGACTGTGCGACGTTCTGTTGCTTCATCGTGATCCGTTGCTGTGGTTTTCTCATGTTGTTCCTTGGCGGTTGTTTTCCCACAATTGTTGGTTGGGTTCCCTTGTGTTTTGGCTGCTGTAGGTTGCTGAGGAATCATTTTTGCCATGATAGGGCCAAGAACAATTCAAGGGAGTGTTTTTCCCTTGTTAAAGCTTTAATAGCTGGGCTGCTACATTGGAGTGGTGAATGAGGGCCTGATGTGCTTGATAAACCTGGTGGGTTGAGAACCACACAGACATAGTTAGTTGGATTTCTTCTCCATAGCCCTTGAATAGCACTAGAAGGGAGATTAGGGTCTAAGGGACCGCGTTGCAGAGAAAGGACTGATTTCCTTATGTTGGGTGTGTGTGGGTGTCCTAGAAGCCAGGTTGGTTTTGGTGTAGGTGTCTTTAGCTCTTCAATGAGCTCACCATCTTAGCATTTATCCTTTCCCATCTCTTAGATGGCCTGATAAAACCAACTTGGTTAGCTTGGCTGATCCATTGTTCACCTGATAAACCCAACTGTGTTGGCTTGGCTGAACTGTGTACCCTTATGGGGCTGTTATCATTGGCTATGTGTAAGCCTGCTAGTTCCTTATTCCTTGGGGAATCATGCCTAGCTCAGGGGTGGCAGCGTTGCTGAGAGATTAAAGAGCACGTGGACCTATGGTTGGGTGGAATGTTGCAGTGACGTAGCTGGTTGTGGGACAAGTTCTTTATAAGATAAGTATTCTTGCCTAACTTTTGTCTGTAATCATATTTATTATTGATGAATGATGATATACATGTTGAATGTTG
The DNA here is from genome assembly GCA_001517045.1 of Pseudotsuga menziesii. Classification (NCBI taxonomy): domain Eukaryota; kingdom Viridiplantae; phylum Streptophyta; class Pinopsida; order Pinales; family Pinaceae; genus Pseudotsuga; species Pseudotsuga menziesii. The sequence continues at coordinate 81,851 of LPNX010135011.1, forward strand.
ATTGAGATGTTTTGCTTCCATTGTGTATATGAACAATCATGCTCCGTAGTATGTTTTATGTTTTTTATTATCTTGCTTCAGCATTATATGTATGTATGTTCATGTCCATGGGGCTAGATTCCCGGATGATTGATGTATCGTAGCGTCCTCTTCGTCGGTCGGAGGGTCGGGGATGTTATAGTGTGGTATCAGAGCTCTGGTTGCAGCATGGGCCTGAATGGGCCATGAATATGCAGTGACAGAGCTTATGTCGCAACAATTGGGCCTTAGAGGGCCATGAAAAGATCAGTTAACAGAGGTAGGTTGCTTACTGCCCAGAAGAAACCAGGAGGAAATGGGTGAATGACAGGAAAAATTCATAAAAGTTTCTAAGTGCTAGAACTATCGGCTCATCGAAAAACTTAGTGAGAAGTTATTCCGATGCAGTGGAAGAGCTAGTTTCAAAGAATTTCTAAGTGCTTGGCCATCAGCACATCGGAAAACTTAGACAGATGGACCTCCAATGCAAACCCCGGCGGTGACGAAATTAGTTAGATGGATCGACGACATCTAGTTGATCGACCACCCAACGCCGACCACTGGCGATCGACGTTGACCATTGGCGATTGGCGCCACTAAGTTGAAGGGATCGCCGATGACACGTCAGTGGAGGTTAGTAAATTGATCAGCGACATTAGCCATTTGGACTGCCGACAGTGACGGAGAGAAAATTTTGGAGAAATTTTTTTGAAGTAGTGGAATCATCGGCGATCGGCGATGATTAGTTCATTGCATTGCTGATGCCTAGATGATCAAGTTGCCAACGCGGTGAAAAGTTTGGCGATTACATCAGAAGATGTTAGATTATCTTGCGCCACCATTGTGAATGGCTAGACAACTATGCTTCTGACGGGTAGAGCCTCTGACCGCTGATGCCACAGAGGATAGTTGCTCCTACGGCCGATGCGGCGGAAGACAAGGCAGGACATTTTCAAAAGATTTTCTAAGGAATGAAATCATCGGTGATCAGAGAGGAATAGTTGTTGACATCGCTGATGAATAGTTTCTAACATCACCAATGAATAGTTGAAGGAAGACCCGATGCAAGAGGAAAATTCAAAAAATTTTCTAAGTGTTCTTTCGACCATCGAAAAATGTTAGTTGTACGGGTCGTCGATGAACAGCGGAAGGAATAGTGGTTCAAGAACTGCCATTGTGGAATCCTAGAGCACTAATCCTTTGATGGACAAAATTTTTGACTACCGATGCTGATTAAGTTGTGCTTCAGATCGCCGATCAAAAATCATTAGGGGATCGGGCCGCCGATCAGAAAAGGATCAAAGTTGATGAATCACCGTTGCGGCCGCCTAAGGGACTACCCGTCCGATGTAATAAAGGATCCGATCATCGACGCATCAAAGATGTATTTCCACTTGGATTGCCAATGTGTAGAGGTTAGTCCTCCCGATAGCTGATGGGGTATAAGGTTTGCGAAGGCCGCAGTGAGAGTACCACCCACCGTTGCAGCTTCTGAGCGAACTATCCCGACGATGCATTAGTCTTTCCACTCATCGATGCCGAGGTTTTTAGTGAATAGTGGTTCTAAGTTTCGATAACATAACTACGGTGGAATTTAGTGCTTGGGAGTGCTGACACTGTAGAAGTATTAAGGTTTAATCCACCGATACCAACCCGTCGGATGAAACAACGGATCTGATCACTGATCGGAAACGATTAGTGGATCAGACGCTGATCGAAAGAGTTAGGGCTTGTATAACTGCAGTTACGGATGCCTATGGGACTAAGTATCTGATGCCATAGTGGGATGTCACTCCGACCGCTGACAAAGCTATGAACCGCAGAAATTTTAAAGGGATCATTAGCTGCCATTGCGGAAGCCCTGACAACTAGCCACCCGATGCACAGAGCAGCCGACCGCTGACGCAGCAGTTAGTCAATTTTCTCGCCGATGAGGTTCAGAATAGTATAACACTACAAGCTGACACAATGGAGAAAATTAGATGTTCTAGCCACCGAAACGTCAGAAGGTTAGTGAAGAAAGGACCCGATGAACAGTCCTTGACATCACCGATGCAGATAGGAAGTTTAGACGATTTGCTCGCCAAAACGCTGGAAAATTAGCAAGGAAGAGACCCGATGAGGAGAAGAGAATTTTGGGTTTTTTAAATGGATTTTTTCTCAGCAAATTCCAATTGTTTCAGTATATTTCAGCAGACTGTCAGTGGATTACAGAGCTGAACAAGAGATAGAGAAAGTTCTGTTTTTTAGCAAAATTGTTGTTTTGTAAATTTCTAGAAGAGGAGGGTAAGTAGTTTTGATTTATATTAATGAGATGCATCTAACAGTTTGCTACTAACACATTTGCAGAATTATAGACCACTTCCAAGAGAAGTATTCCAGTAGGAATAGTGTGGTGAATTAAGAAGTGGTTCAGTCATGAGAACCCATGATGGGTATGATGCTCGGGATTCTTACGAGCATGCATGAGATGCCATGGGAGAAAATGTCCGTAATGGAAATGATGACATAGAGTCTAATGGAATGAGATTCCAAGAGACACCGTCAGATGTTGTAGCCACCATGAGAAGCTTGATTAAAGCCCAAGAAGAGCAGCATCAGTTGAATGCTACCATGTTGTAGAGTTTGACAGATTTGTAGAGAAAGATAGATTTTTGACGAGGTACAGTAAGACCAGAAGGCAGTAAGAGCAGCACTAGGAGGAGGAGAAGGAATTCCAGTGGATCATCTGACTCTGAAGAATCTAGTGGAGATACAAGTTCATCTTCTCGAAAAAGGAAAAGAAGAAGACACCTTAGGGATCGCTCGCGGGATGAATTTAAGAAAGCTAAACCTCCTACATTTGATGGTGAGACAAGAGGCTGAAGCTTGGCTTCTTGGGATAAAGAAGTACTTCCAAGTGCGGGATTATTCAGGAAACATGAAGGCAAGAGTTGCCATATTCAATCTGAATGGAAGAGCATCCATTTGGTGGGAACACTTCAAGCAAGTAAAGAGGATCAGTGAAAGGAAACTGAAGTGGAAGTAGTTTAAGAAGTATTTCAGGCAGAAATACCTCTCCGACGGGTATTATGATGACAAGATTAAAGAGTTCCATGAGTTGAGATTGGGACAGTAGACCATGGATGAATATGCAAATAATTTCTTAGAATTATTGAGGTATGTCTGGTACATCAGAGATGAAAAAGTAAAGGTCCAGCATTTTTTGAGTGGATTGCCTCAATCTTACAAAGATAGAATTGAGTTTTATGAACCGAGAACTCTTGAAGAAGCCATAAGGAAGGATAAGTATTGCTATGAGCAAAGCAAAGGTAAACCTGATTACCATAAGGCATGGAAGGACAAGAAGAAGGAGAAGTTTGACCAAAGAAGGAAAGGTTTCAAACCTTCTAGATTCAGGAATCAACAAAAGCAGCCATCCCAAGCTACGGGTAATCTAGTGGGAATGACACGTGGAAAGCCTAAATAACCACAACTGAACAAAGGTCCACTAAAATGTTGGAAATGTGAAGGACCCCACTTGCACAGATATTTTCCACTTGAGAATGAAAGTGCAAGGCTAGCTTATAACATTCAGGAAGCAGAAACAGTGGGTCAAGTAGCAAGGGTAGTTCCTAGAATTTATGCAGCAATGGAGAACCGCCATGCAGATCACCAGTCAACTGTGGTTGAAGTTGCAGGTAAGATTGTTGAAAAATCTATTTCTATTTTGATTGAACCTGGTTCTACTCACAGTTATATCACTCCTAGGGTAGTGGAGATTTGTGCTTTTAAGAAGGACAAGCATAGGAAACCTTGGCTAGTTCATCTAGCCACTGGGACTAAGAGAAAGGTCAGTGAAGTAGTGGAGAAATGTCCATTGGTTATGAATGGATTGATCACTTGTGTGGATCTGAATGTTCTACCGCTTGTTTCCTATGATGTTCTCATTGGAATGGATTGGTTAGAGGCTCACAGAGTGAAGCTTGACTGTTACAATAAGGCTTTTGAATGCATGGATGAAGAAGGGAACCCAGTAGTTGTGAAAGGTATTCCAAAGGTGATTTCAGTAAGACAGGTTTCAACAATGTAGTTGAAGAAGTTCTGTAGGAAGGGTTTCCAGTTGTATGCAGCTCATATTCTGGAACCAATGAGAGATGAAACTCATAGGTTGGAGGACTATCAGGTGTTATAGGAATTCGAGGATGTGTTTCCTGATGAGATTCCAGGACTTCCTCCAAAGAGGGACATTGATTTCACCATTGAACTTGTGCCAGGAGCAGCACCAGTGTCTAATACACCCTACAGGATGAGTACACTGGAGATGCTAGAGTTGAAGATGCAACTGCAAGAGTTGTTGGAAAAGAAGTATATTCGGCCAAGTGTGTCTCCTTGGGGAGCACCGGTTTTGTTTGTGAAGAAGAAATATGGTACACTCAGGTTATGTATTGATTATAGACAGTTGAACAAGGTTACTGTGAAGAATAAATATCCTTTTCCTAGGATTGATGACCTCTTGAGAGGAGCAAGGGTATTTTCCAAGATTGACTTAAGGTCTGGTTACCATTAGGTGAGAATCAAGGATGAAGACATTCATAAGACAACCTTCAAGACGAGGTATGGACATTATGAGTTTGTAGTGGTACCATTTGGTCTCACAAATGCACCAACTACATTTATGTGCCTTATGAACAACGTCTTCAGTAAGTATTTGGACAAGTTTGATCTTGTTTTCCTTTATGACATTCTTGTTTATTCTAAGAATGAGGAAGAACATGAAGAGAATTTGAGATTGACATTGCAATTTCTTAGGGAGCATCAACTATATGCAAAACTGAGCAAGTGTGACTTCTATAGAGATAGAATTCAGTATTTGGGTCACATTATCTTAGCAGAGGGTATATCAGTAGACCCTGAGAAGATTGAAGCCATTATGAATTGGCCTACTCCAAGAAATGTGATGGATGTAAGATCTTTTATGGGACTTGCAGGATACTACACGAGATTCATTGAGGGATTTTCCAAGGTTGCACATGCCATCACTTCTTTGCAAAAGAAGGGGGTAAAATTCGAATGGACTCCAAAGTGTGAAGAAAGCTTCCAGAAGTTGAAGAATCTTCTCACTAGTGCACCCGTATTGAAAGTTGCAGATCTAGAGAAAGATTTTGTGGTTTGTACCGATGCATGTAGACAAGGGATTGGAGGAGTCCTTATGCAGGACAACCACATGATATGTTATGAGTCAAGAAAGCTAAAGGAGCATGAGAAGAACTATGCCACTCATGATCTCGAGCTTACAACCATAGTACATGCTCTTAAGATGTGGAGGCATTACTTGATGGGTAGAATATTTGAACTCAGAACAGACCATTGTGGACTAAAGTATTTGTTTGATCAGCCTACTCTGAATGCTAGGCAAGCGAGATGGCTGGAATTTTTATGTGAGTTTGATTTCGAAATCAAGCACATAAAAGGAAAGGAGAATAAGGTAGCTGATGTGCTCAGTAGGAAGGTAATGGGAAATGCATGTGGCATCTCTTAGTATTTTCCAATCAGATTTGAGGCAGCAGATTATTAATCATGTTGCTGGAGATGAATTGTATGAGCAGGTAAAAGACAAATTGTAACAGCAAAATCTTGAGAAGAGGTATGAGGGATATAAATTGGAAGAAGATGGACTTCTCACTTATAAAGGAAGAATTTATATTCCAAATGTAGCAGATTTGAGGAGAGTTGTTATGGATGAAATCCATCAAGCTCCATATTTTGGTCACCTAGGATATCAAAAGACAATTGCTACAGCTAGAAAGCAGTACTTTTGGCTAGGAATGAAAAAGGACATGGCTGAATACATTTCAAGGTGCATGAAATCTCAACAGGTAAAGGTTGAGCATCAACATCTTGCAGGTTTGTTGCAGCCTTTTCCAGTTTCAGAATGGAAATGGGAAGTTATTTCCATGGATTTTATTACAGGATTGCCGATGACTTGGAGACAACATGATTCCATCATGGTTGTAGTAGAAAAGTTGACAAAAGCAACACATTTTATACCGGTGAAGTCTACGCACAAGACTGATGACATTGCAAAGATCTTCATGAAGGAGATTTTCAAATTGCATGGATTTCCGAAGGCAATAGTTTCCGACAGAGATGTCAAGTTCACTTCCAATTTCTGGAAGGGATTGTTTGCAGATTTGGGTACAAAGCTAAACTTCAGCACTGCCACCATCCTCAGACAGATGGGCAGACAGAAAGAGTTAATCAGGTGCATGAAGATATGCTTCACATGTATGTGATGGAAAAACCAACCAAGTGGGAAGATTACTTACACTTGGTAGAGTTTGCTTACAATAATAATGGACAACAGGCATCCTTGGGGATGAATCTGTATGAAGCTTTGTATGGAAGGAGGTGTAGGACACCAGTGACTTGGGATAACCTAGTGAACAAAGTTGTGCTTGGACCAGAGTTGCTCAAGGAAATGGAGCAAGAGGTTGTAAAGATCAGGAAGAATCTGAAAGCAGCACATGATAGATAGAAAAGCTATGTAGATAAGCATAGGATGAATAGAGAGTTCAGTGTTGGGGATCATGTTTACCTCAGAGTGAAAGCAAGGAAGAGTTCCTTGAAACTTGAAAGTTGTGCCAAGCTGTCACCTAGATATTGTGGGTTGTTTGAAGTGCTTGAAAGAATAGGGCTTGTTGCATATAGACTTGCATTGCCTGCTAGTACTAGAGCTCATAATGTTTTTCATGTTTCTTTGCTTAAGAGATATGTACATGATCCTAACCATGTGATAAATTGGGATGTGATTCAGTTGGAACCCAAGGGAGAGTTCCAAATCGAGCCAATGCGCATCCTTGATAGGAAGGTCACAATGCCCTGGAACTGAGCCATAGGGAAAGTAAAGGTGTAATGGGAGCACTATGGACCTGAAGAGGCTACATGGGAGCTGGAGGATGCCATGCGACTGACACATCCATTTTTGTTCAATTCTGCGGAACACTAAGGTGGTACCAGTGTAGCATTTTGTTTAAATTTTGTAAAGCATTGAGGACAGTGCTATTTAAGGGGAGGGGAATGTAACACCCCGGTTTTGACCCCAATGCATTAAATATACATGATATATATATACATTGTAAATAATCATGGTGCGAAGCTAAAGGCCAAGGCCCCACCATCGATTTGGTTATGTTATGTTTCGGATTGGAATTGTCACCGATGGTATATCGGGACATACGACACATATTAAATTGTGGAATCATGTAAATGTGCATTTTAATTAAATGAACCCAACTAGCTATGTTCACTACAACCATATTGAGAAGGGGCATGATTTCCTAAGGTTAAGGGTGGGGATGTTAAACCTTGAACCCATGGGGGAAAAGCCAGGTGTCACCACCCTGTTTGATTTGCTCATCTTCCCTTGCCTCATCCAATTACCACCTTAATTGTTTTGTTGTTAGTTGGGGCATCTATTTGCTGGCAGGAAGACCACTACACTCACGCCTACACTCTCTCCATGACACACATTTTGGGTTAGGGATGGTCTATCCATTGTCCCGATCGGGAGTTGTTCATTTTTCATCATAGGGGCTGAGATAAAAGGGGACACGATTCAATGATTGGGGGTTGGTTCTTCCTTTTATCATGAAATTGTTAGTCTGTGGATCTGTTCTTCCTCCTGCTCATGCATAGATTCTGTGTTGTTACTCCACCATTGTTTTCCAACGTTGCTGTTGTGTCTAGACAGTGCGACGTTCTGTTGCTTCATCGTGAGTTGTTGCTGTGGTTTTCTCCTGTTGTTCGTTGCTGGTTGTTTTCCCACAATTGTTGGTTGGGTTCCCTTGTGTTTTGGTTGTTGTAGGTTGCTGAGGAATCGTTTTGGCCATGATAGGGCCAAGAACGATTCAGGGGAGTGCTTTTCCCCTGGTAAAGCTTTAATAGCTGGGTTGTTGCATGCACGCAGTAGTTTTGTCCTCGAACTGCATTGGAGTGGTGAATGAGGGCCTGATGTGCTTGATAAACCTGGTGGGTTGAGAACCACACAGATAGAGCTAGTTGGATTTCTTCTCCATAACCACTAAATAGCACTTGAAGGGAGATCAGGGTCTGAGGGAATGCGTTGTAGAGAAAGGACGAATTTCCTTATGTTGGGTGTGTGTGGGTGTCCTAGAAGCTAGGTTGGTTCTGGTGTAGGTGTCTTTAGCTCTTCAATGAGCTCACCAGCTTAGCATTTAGCCTTTCTCAGCTCCTGGATGGCATGATAAATCCAACTTGGTTGGCTTGGCTGATCCATTGTTCGCTTGATAAACCCAACTGTGTTGGCTTGGCTGAACTGTGTACCCTTGTGGGGTTGTTATCCTTGGCTATGTGTAAGCCGGATAGTTCCTTATTCCTTGGGGAATCATGCCCGGCTCGGGGGTGGCAGTGTTGTTGAGAGATTAAAGAGCAAGCAGGCCTATGGTTGGGTGGAACGTTGTAGCGATGTAGCTGGTTGCGGGACAAGTTCTTTATAAGATAAGTATTCTTGCCTAACTTGTGTCTACAATCATATTTATTATTGATGAATGATGATGTACATGTTGAATGCTAATTGATATTTTTTGCTTCCATTGTGTATATGAACGATCATGCTCCGTAGTATGTTTTATGTTTTTAATTATCTTGCTTCAGCATTATATGTATGTATGTTCATGTTCATGGGGTTAGATGCCCAGATGATTGATGTATCGTAGCGTCCTCTTCGCCGGTCGGAGGGTCGGGGACGTTACAAATTTATTTGATGCAATTTATGTAAATTCGATTCTTCAAATTCATGATATAGAAATCCTTGGGCATACACATTTTGTATGTACCTCAAATTATAGATGGATTGTGCAATAAACTTGGCCCAATATCCTGATTCGACTGTGAGGTGTTTAGTTCACTGGAAATTGGGTTAGGTAATACTTGGCCATTAATGGACAATCATGAATCTTATGGTTTATGCTTTGGGTATTGAAGCAAGTACTAGGTATTTTGATGTCCTCCATTTTTTATTTGAACATTTTATGTCAAATGTCACTGTGTCTGATTTTTGTTTGCCCCTCTTACATTTAACACAAGAAGATGACCTTTGTGGTTTAGACAGTTGGTTAGCTTTAGAATTATTCCCTGGTATGATTGATCTTTGATGTTTCCTTTCCCTTTTTCCATCCCCTTGGTTTACAAAATCAAATGGTTCTTCATATGTTTGTAGAATATTTCTCTTGATTTGACTGAAGCTCCTAGTACATGTAATAGAATGATTTGTTCGTAGAGACCGTTGAAGATAAAAAAAGGTTTCATTTATCCCTAGACAATTATAGTGAACCTATATGTGGTATTGAAGAAGCTAACCTCAACCTATTTGATGATGGAGTAGAGAAGGACAAATTCGAGCTTCTCTTCTTGAATCCTTCTGTATATTCTTAATAATCTCAACACAAACCAATTGATGCCTCTCAAAGAGTCTATAAGACTACAATTTGTTTCAAACCTCAAGTTTGTGAAAACGACAACAATATCTTACACAAATGATGAGAGAATAATAAAAGATCAACAAGCATTAGTGTCACTTGAAACATAGAGCATAGAATCTAGTGATAAAGAAGTCAATGGTGTTCTTGTTGACAACATTAGGTTAATATATGCCTCCTTGATGAGTGATCACAAAAGGATAAGAACTTGGGTCGAAGTTGGAGGTGAACCAAACCATTTGCTAATTTTCTCCAAGTGGAAAGAGAGGAAAGGTCCAAAATCCATTCAAGTTTAATATGGTTGGTTGGAGAAAAAGACTTTGCTAGATTGATCAAAGTAGAATGCAAGCCATTTAATGCCACCCAACTAGGAAATTGACAAGAGAATAGCACAGGATGAACAACATTAGCATCACTTGAAACACACATCATAGCAATTAATGATAAAGAGAAAAGGAAACAATCTCTTTAGGTAAGTGTTTTGAGCCTTGTATCACTGTATTTAGAAGACAATTTCAAAGGATTCATCAAATCATTGAGGAAGTCATGATACAGTTAATTTATGAGCCTTTTGATTTCTTTGGAATAGTTTTTTATGGTTCTTTCTACTATGGGATTGCCTTAGGGTTGAAAATTAATATGGGAAAACAAGCATCATCATGACAATCTAAAAGGAACAAATCAGAAAATATTACAAACTGATATAAATGTATTTAAAACATTGTTTTCATTCCTGAATGTGCCAAGTAGTAGATCTGGAAATGTCCACTCTTCACCACCATGGATTATATATATATATATATATATATATATATATATATATATATATATATATATGATTGTTGTAGGTTACCACTGGGAAATGTGCCTCCAAGAATTCCTGTAGCAGCTGGTCTGATTTATTCCATTATTTTGGTGGTACCTATTTGAAATCTCCCAACTCTGTTCAAGTTAGCGTTGCCTTAGGGTTGAAAATTAATATTTTAATTTTATACCATAAATTACTATCCAAAATTGTCTTAAATATGGGATGTAACATTGTATAATGATATTTACAAATCAACACTACCTTCTGGGGTTCCATATTCATCTTTAAGGCAGCAATTGTGACATGAAGATACATACTAGATAGACATAAAACTGTGTTGCTTTGAGCAGTATGGGTGAAAAATAGAAGACTACAAATCAATGAGAAGTTAGGGATAATCTTCATTATAAAAGGACCTTTGGGTAGGCAGAAAAGGGCATCAATTCATCCTCCATTGGATTCCTTCAAACATTCATCTCTCTCCCCTTCGTTTGTAGGTCTAAAAATATTTACTTTGGGAACAAAGTACTTATACATTTCGATCAAAGGCATCAGCTGTGCAAGATCCTGAAAGCAAGAATATTGTTTCATGTTTCACTTTTGTTGTAAAAAGAAGAGTGAAAAGTTAGGAAGTACCAAAGCTAGTCAGTATGTGCACGTGGACTTAATGTAGGGAGAGAAGTCATGTCTACTTTTTTGTTCTTGAATGAGAGCAATGATGAAACCATGATAGTGGCTTATAGATGGATATTTAATAACCATGGGAAGATTCATGAGTTAGTCATAAGACAGTCCAATGTAGTGTTGTAGGATTGCCACTATGCAAATAAGGCATTGACATGATAGTCACAAACCCATTAGTATGATAAATTATGGGAAAGAGAAAAACCTATCTACACAAATATTAACCGATAAGTATGGTTTTGGTGTATCATTTATTGAATAACATCCTCTAACAATACTTGTTATTATGACTCTTAAAGGGTCCTACATGAGATCTGGGAACTTTTAGGTAAAATGGATAATCATCTACAACATCACAACAACATTCATGGGAAAACTAAAAACCACTTACAACCATCAAAAGTAAGGGTTACAACAACAACTACTGTAGAGTAAGGAGAGAGGAGTGGCCAAGAAATTGAATAATCGGGCCAATGTAGAGTGGAGAAGTGACCTAGACGTTTGGAAGAAGAGATTAACCAAGATTCCTTGAAAAAGGAACTCATGTCAAAGATGTTTTTTGAGGGAAGTGACCAACATAACAACTCCTTATCACTTCTATCTGAAGTAAATGTAGATGAATGCGAAGATATGTTCTTTCAAGGAAATATTTGTGAGCATATCATAGTGCCCATGTATAACATGATATTTTGTGAGCCCATGCAATACATGTTAGGAAAAGGCAATGCAAGCAATACGTGAGAATGGAGACCTGTATGTAACTAAAAGAGGGGCATACATTAGAATTTTTAGGGCTACCAAATGTCCACACCTATTACCCAAACTCATTCTTGACAAGATTTTTTTTTAGGAAGTAGGAAACTTTTACAAGTTTTTTGCTTATAGGTCTTTCCAAGTTTTTTGCTGTTATTTTGATATGTTTTTGCCAATTTTTTCCCCAGCCATGGTGCAGGTAGAACCAAACAGGTATTTGTTAGACTTGTCTTCCTCCAGCGAGGGGAGTTTGGGAAGGCTAGAGGAAAGTGAGACATCCAGTAGGTCTAAAAGGGATATATCAACTAGATGTCACAAGATCAGAAGAAAATTCAATAAACGCATGGAAATTTTTCTCAAAGGAGGGGGGTCATGTTCCTATGATGATGATAGAGTGGGAGACATCGAGGTGCCCTTCAGGTACGAACACCTAGTGAAATAATGGGTGCCTAGGGATCTTCCTCAAGTAAACAGTGAGTAAACATTGATTTTTGTGTGAATGAGAGGATATATAGAATTGCATCGTCGTCGTTGCATGGATTGGGGTTGTTTTACATGGATGGCATAAAGGTTGGATATGGCAGATGTACAGAATTGTTGGAGTATGTTGGAACCTCTTACCACTACAGTTATTGGATGTTCCTGGTCCAATATACATGGAGTATGTGTAGATATGGGTTGTCAATGAATTATATACAACTGAAAAACAAAGCTCAAAATAAAGGAGCAACGTTGTACATGGACGGAAGGCCAAAAACAACTAGTAATATTGTGGGGTTTATAAACAGTACACAACCAGGGTCTACACTCAAGCAACCCAATTGCATATTCGAGTCACGTGAAGGAAACCGTGTCTTTGTATGTGCAATTAAATCAATAGCTGCCGACGAAAAACTGCTTATTAATTACAATTTGAATCATGTAGATACAAACACGGTTAGTATGGTTGTGGTACATGCAACAATTTAACCAATCTTTTATTAATGATTTTAACATCTACAGGATTTTTCATTAGCATGTAATTGTAATTTTCTACTTTTTTGGTTTCGTTAGGTAATTTTTAGTATGTTTTTGATGCAGGGTTCTCTCAGGGGCACCTCGCTCTCTGTAGATGTTTGCAGACCTGAGTCAAGGCAATAGGTATACATCGATATTGCCAATGTAATAAATTTAGGATGGACATACATATCTGTTGTTATGTATTTCCATTAGTATATTCGGTTCATTTATATAATCTTATCTATTTTCCATGCAGAGTGTTGATCAGGGAAGCCAACCAGCTATTGATCAGCCGACTACAACATCGGTGCAACATGATAACATGAATTTAATTCTCCATTTCAAATACTTTAAAGTCGTAAACATCTATATCGTGTAGCATAATGTTTATTTTGTTATGTATTTTTTCATTTTTAGGTTTGCATTCATGATGATAATGCTGTCTACCTTTTTTGCAAGTTGACCAGGGAAAGTCCCTAACTGTTGATCAAATGAGTGGATCCTCAAGGAACCAGTAAACCTAAATGTAATTCCACATTCTAAATACTTCAAAAAATGTACACATATAAAACATGTAGCATAGTGTTTACTTCTGTTTTGTATTTGTTAGCTTTTACATATTGCGTTCATTGTGATAATGTTCTCTACTTTTTTTGCAGGTGGCTAATCGGGGTAAGTCCTCATATGTTGATCAGACCACACCCTTGTCTAGGAATCAGGTAATCCTAGATGCAATACTATGAATCTATCATGATAGACAATTTTTGTTAATATAATTATTTGCGCACACTATTGCTTCAAAGACTAAGCAATTTTTTATATATTTCTATTACAGACAGGGGATTCGGTTTATGAAACACCGTCTCAAAACTCTTTATAGAATGAGGTCTCCCAGTTGATGAGAGATAGTGAAATTAGAGATTCTGCAGACCCATTGAGGGTGCTACAAAAGACCAGGAAAAAACAAAACGAGGAACTGATTCTTCTGACATTAGCAGTTCCACAAACAGAATGGATCGAAACAAGGATTCAATTGTTGTTATAGCAACATAAACAATTGGAAGTAAGTTCTCGAATAATAATGTAAATTCATTTATAAAAACTTTATAATATTTGATTTTATATGCTATTGAACTTATAATATAATGGTTTGAATTTACAGTGTGCTATGGAGATTATCAGTGGTGGTCAAGGAAATATTGGTCCCAGTGACCAAACCACTCCACATACACCACATAATGCTCCCATATTGTCCACTAAACAGTTGGAAACACACTCCGCGACACCCTCGAGGGTAGCACAGGGTGCAGTCGATGCTGCCCCACCCACAACAAATGCTACAGAAGAAGGGGTGGATGCATTTCTTGGATCTTCTCGTGTCACTAGCACTGGTTCAATACAATGTACATTTTTTGTGAATGAAGAACTGGTTCCAATAAATATAGAGAGGATTCCTAGTCATTATAGATTGTTCAATTTAGTTTTTTATAATTTGTGTCTAATATAACAATAATATTTTTTAATGTTGACTAATGATGGCATTAATGTTTTGCAGGAAATGATATATTTTGTAAACATATGAATGATTTGACATTGGAGAGCTTCGGGCCCATCATCTACACAATGTGGAATAAGCAGCCAAAAGCTTTAAAGGATGATCTTACTAATCGCTTGGTTAGTCTGTTTGGAAAATATACCTTCGATTCATTGAAGGTCCTACAGAAGGCTGGAAAACATCTGAAGATTGTCCGAGACCAGTATAGGGTTCACCTAAAAAAGAACCCTAGGTATGAGCGCTATCCAATGATTCCATATATGGAGTGGAAAGACCTTGTGGAAGATGGAAAAGAGAAGGGCCTGAGAAAATCAGGAAAGATACCACCAGGAACAGGGAGGTATGCAATACAATCCAAAATGTAGTGGTAAGCCTTATTATTACTAGTTTTTATATCAAATTTGGTACATCGACTAACGTATTTCAAAACTTGATTAGGCTCATGGAGACATCTAAGGCCACTAAGGTAAGAATTGAAAAAATTGGCCAACACAAGCTTGGACTTGGTGGTTACTCGAACTTGGCGGCCCGATATGTAAGTATCACAAAACCCAAATCCGCATCCAAATATCATACAGATAATTATTTTCATTTTGTTTTGGAAAAAAATGTAAAATTAATGACATCATGAAAATATGAAGGCCAGTCGGTTCAAAGAATTTCCTAGTGCGGATTACATGAAGCTTGGTTTCTAATAAGGCTTTGACACCATTGTTGAACACCAGAAAAGCTTGCCTGGGTAGACTACACGATCTTCTGTTGATCCATCTAGTGCGCAGGTATGTAAAAACTATATAGTTTAATGAGAATTTATTAATTCTCATGCAATTTATTCCTTATAAATAAATTAACATATTCATTATTTATTCCTTTTTTAGCAGGAAAGTAATGATCCCGTTCATGTCGAGGATGTACATGACCAACCAGACAAAGATCATGCTTTGATTCTTGGTAATAAATTTATTAATGTGCTACTATTTTGTATAGATAATTGCAGATGATGAACATTAATTCTAATTCTAGACAATTCAACTGCAGAGCATGTAGATGCAGATAACACTGAACAGGTTGGGCCTGTACAAGATAATGTTGAACATGCTGATGTGCCCATGGCAAGTAAAAACACACATTCGTAATGTTTTTTTCAATGAATTACTCGTATTTATAAAAATATAAATATATTAATGAAAGATTTTGACATTACTGCAGAAATTCATCGCCCCTCGCCGGAAGTTCAACCTTGCGAGCAGACTACTAGGGAGACCGACGATCAGATTCTGGAAGATGTGACTCTAACTAAATATTTAAAGAGAAGAAAAGTAAAACGGAAGTGACTAAACAAATTTTGAGTGATTCTTATTTATAATAAAAACAAAAATCATGGTTTTTTCCTCTGTTTCATGAATGAATATTTAAATGATTGCTTTAATGAATGGTGTACTAATTTTTGTTATCTGCCATTGACTAAATGAATGGTTTAATGAATGGTTTTTTTAGCTATTGAATGATTGAATGGTTTAATGAATGGTTTAAAGAATGATTTAATGAAATCATCTTTCAGCTATTGAGTGAAATAATGTGCACTAGATGCATTGTTGTTTGCATGGTAGATGCATTGTTATTTGGATTGTGAAATAGTGAAATAAATCGTTATTTGCAAGTAGATGCATTGGGTTTGGGGAATTGAGAGTGATGTGAGGGGGGGGAGGGGCCATAAGAGCTTCCACCTTCACATGGTTGGTCCTGTCTAGTAGAGAATATTAAATTATTCTCGAAACAGAGAGGAGCTCAATGAATGGTAAGGAAGAATACATTAAACAACATATATTTCTATAATTTTAGTTTATAATTTTCACTATTGATATTTGACTCCTCCATTGGAACTTGTTACAGATAGTGTTGAGAAACATTTCCATATTTAAGAGGCAAGAAATGGCATTTTGATGTGATCAATGGCCTTATATACATAGTGTTTTTGGTTATCCATGTTTTATCAGGTGATCTATTATTAACAATTAATTTACTTGGTGATTTGAATAGTATTGTAATTTACATTGTAATAGTATTGTATTTATTTATATTGGTTTTGTTATTTTCATAAACAAACATAAAATTATTTGATGGGTCCTAACATGAAACTATTGCAACAGGACAAAATTTGAAGTATGTTGAATGATGTTTTGAAAGGTAAAGCATAAGAAGATAGTGCAAAGCTCCACGAATGAAGGTATAATTATGTTTTCTTTTGTTTGATTGAGTTGTGTATCGGGTATTTACGCATGTGCACACACACACATTTAGTTGATGATGATGATTACCACACATTCATGTGAACTTTGTTCTATCTGATCTAAAAACTTACCTTAAATATTTTGATTTATCTGGATAACTGGCCCCTTGGTAATACTTTACCAATTCCATATAGCTATGAATTCCATATGTACATGAAAATATATGGGAAATGGCCATTTGTCATTGGACATATGGCTATGAATTACATTTTATTCATTCGTCGTATTGTTTTAACATTGAATCACCCAAGTAAAACTTATATGCATGTGCATGGCATTGAATTGAAGGATCATAAGAGGGCACACTAGTTGACATAGTTGAAATACCTTGTAAATGGAAGTGGATTCCTCTAAGGATAACGCATATGGATTGGATCAACATTTTTAAGCCTCATGTGATATATAGAGGATCCTGTATAACACATAAATGTTGCCATACTTCTTCACTGCTGAGTTTTTTGTGCCTAGATTGTACCTTCATTATGCTAGGAAAGGTGCACAAAACTCTTGAAACATGAGTCAAAGGTGGATTAGCCCTCAATGAAAGTGAATACAAGCCAGTAGGGCCAACGCTTCTGAAAACTTCACCCTACAGTACTTAAAAATAAACATAATATGCCATGTGAGCTTCCTAGAAATGATAATGTTGAAGTGCTACTATTGATTTGACTCCAAGAGATAGTTCTTTGCTTCTACAATATTCCCAAGGACACTTTTATGATATTGTTCTTTACACATATCTCACCCAAACATGGTATTTTGAAACATATTGTTGTGTTATACCCATTAATTTTCCCTATATTTCAAGGTTTAGAGCCATTCTCATCAATACATCTTCCCAAAACTGGATTACTGCTCACTAGGAGGTCAAATAGGGCTAAGAAATGATTTTAAGGATCAGTATGTGCCCAACAAAATGGATATTTAGGGTCATTATTGTTGTTCATTACACCAGAATTCCCATAGAGATGGATTTACTTCTCTAATATCCATAAACTCTGCCCAAAACAAGCTCAAAGTCATATCAGACTTTCTAGATATCACTGTTTACTACTGATACTTATTATAAACAGTTCCCAAGTCTAATTTTTAGCCACTTTATGTAGGTTTCCAACCGTGTAATGCTACAAACATAAATATAATTAATTAGAATTAATTTAAAAGTCAATAAATTAAGCTTAGCATTAAATGGAAATTTAAGGGAAAAACCTATTAGCTAGAGCGGCTTTGATACCAATGTAGCAACGGAAGTGCTAAATTAACATATTAAGTGCCTTTATCTTCCTCGAGATCTACCATTTCCTTATCTTCATTTATCTTAATTAGTAGTATTAACCTTGAGACTTGCCATTTGCATGCCATTGTAGAATCTCTAAGTAGGATACCATTCTATTAGCTTTCCCAGCCCCAATGATTGGCTACAACCACCTACCTCTCATGTAGCATTTCAATCCATTTTCTGAATACCCTCTCAAACACTATGAAACTACTTTGTCTAGATGTATATATAAATCTTGTGCTTGTTAATCCAAACTAAATATTTTTTACAATACATGTTTGTATGTAAACACTATACTGAGTATGTGCCCTACTTGTTTCAAAGGTATTATTGGTATGCTTGATTAGGAAGTGATTCTTTACTAGTTATTTAATTAACAAACATCATTTCAAGTTACTGAGTGGTTAGTCATGCATATGAAGCTTCAATATAGGAACTTGAGTTTCCTCTATTGTATCCTGCATCTATGCCAGAAACTGTACTCTTAATTTCCTATATGCAAGTTCTCTTCAGTCTCATATCGCTCTCTTATTAGGGTTACAGTTTGTATGCATGGGCAAAGGCAGTTGGTTGGTCACCTCACTCATGGTCCATCCAATGAAAAACCTATGAACCGAATGGCCCAATTGAATGGATTGAAGGGACTCAAGAGCGAACTGAGTTTTCATGAATACTGCAAGCTTGATTAAACTATAATATTATAATCCCTACAAAAATTTGATATTTTATGGTTCGGACTGTAAATATTTGTGTTAAGACCTCATGCTAGCTAAATATACAGTCTTACAAGCCTCATCCTCCATATATCCTACAGATCAATTTCCGATCAAAACTGGTCATTTTAGTATCCTTTCCCAATCATCATTCGGATTCCACATGCCAAGTCTTCCATTTGATTAAATATTATAGTGGGAAGTTTTGAAGCTATCATAGTTAAAGACAAGAACCACTCTCAACCAATGGAAAACCTCAGAGTGGTAAGGGTCTTGAAGATATTCATTCTTATTGCAGATTTATTTTTGTGCTTGTGATGAGTTGAGCTCTATTTTCATCCCCTTTTTAGACCCATAATCCAGTGTTGGTATTTTTATTTAACTTTGATGTTGGAAAATGTAAATTGGGTAGAGTTCATCACCACGATCCTACTTCAAGTGCTTCATTGCTATCCTTTTGGTGATCAAGTGTGCTCATCACCTTTATTCGTAGTTTCCCAAGTGTCTGTTTAGGCTGTATGTAGTGTATCTTTGAAATATGAGAACAATGTTCACAGATTCCCGAGATTCATATAATTCCAGAGGCCTTAAAATAAATTTCAAACTCCCTCAATGACGTGTACCCCTTGGTAAATCAATTCCTTGATCAATCATAAACATAATGCTTGGGTACCATTTGTTTAGGTTGTTTCTCGTCCTATGCCTACAGTGGATTTTAAGCATTCCATTTTATACCTCATAGTTGTTCTTCACATGTATAGAATTAGATGGGTTTTAGTGTCTGATGCAAAGAACTTGGCTTCGAGTTTCTTTCCCAAGGAAAAAATGTTTTTATTGAAGAATTCCCATTTGCAACCATGACTTTTGATAATGTTGTGAGATATAATAGGAAATTAGCTGAAATTTTGATGTTGTACATCTATTTAAATAGAATTGTAGTCTGAATTAATTCCTTGCTCGGTTGGGTCTGATATCCTTATGAGTTTATCTGCATTCCATTTCGTAGGATTAGGAAAGACTAAGAAGGTTACATGGATTCTCATCAAACAATGATTTCTTGAGGTTTCTGACTAATTGTTCATCTGGGTAGTTACCTGGAAGCTGAAAGTAATATAAACTAAACATAAGAGACTATTTGTGAAATGCTCTCAGTACAAGTATCTACAGGAAGTGAAATTTATTCCAGTCTGATGGTTTTCAGAACTGCCTGTTTCAGCTATGTTGTCTAGACTCTATACTGGTAATAATATTTTTATCCTTGTTTGTGATTGTAAATTAAAATTATAATGTAGTATTTTGAAATTTTGAACATTATATACTTGTAACATAGAGTAACTTCGAGTCAGTTTACAATACAATAATGCCGAGAAGCAAGCTATCTTAGCCAATGTTTTTCCTTTGTGTATAATTTCATGACTATTCTAAATGTCGGTATTAGGTAAAGAAAGGGATTTCATAATTTTCAACACCTTATAATTTGTGTTGAAATCCTAAGAACAAGAGGTAAACCGTGCTCCTACCCTAGATTACTCTAATTTTATGTCATTGGTTGTGATCTACTTAGATATGACAATATCAGTAATCACGTGTATTTTTCAAGTTGTAATTTAACATCCACAAAGGTGTAACTACACAGTCATTGAATGAGAATGGTTAGCAATCATGCAAAACACTTAAAAATTATGATATTATTTGCTTCCTAGTCCTAAGATATTTTGAACTACCACTTTAGAACCTGGAAATCATGTTCAAGTTAGTGTTGAGTTATGTTGAGTTATTTGAGTTGTTTGAGTTAAGATCATTCAATTCATTCATCAAGTTAGTCTATCTAAAGATTGACATAGTAAAACACCTAACATTATAAGAGATTCAATAATGTAATAGTTAAAACTCAAGTTATCTAAGGTTGAATACCACATTTTGTCAGAGCCTCGCAATAAGACATTGAACTTATTAGCCAAAAACATTTGAAATCAAAGGGTAAAGTAATTGGTGAATGGAAACCTTTCAAATGAAATAATTTTTTGAAATACATTAGAGAGCATGACTGCTGAGTTTTGAATAGGTCATTCATTATATCAATTGAAATATTTTTTTGGTATGAACAGGGATATCAAAACTGTTAGGTTTGGAATATGCTCGTGGGAATATACACCTTTCTAAATCTGCCTAGGGTGCAAACAAACCAATTAGTGCAAAGTGCACTAACACCTTCTCTTTAATATCCATACCGTTAAAAAAGAATTGATCTCTTAGATATGTGTCATAAGGTATCTCACCACTATGCTTATGTCAGTCATGCATGTATTGGTGAGGTTGTTATTCAAGAGAACCTTCTAGGAAATTTTCACACTCTAGTACAGACTCTAGAGTAGTCAGTGATGCATGTATTGTTGAGTTTGTTCTTCAGGAGAATCTTTTGTGAATTGTTGATACTCTAGTATAGAGTAGTCATTGCCTTATACATTTTGTTAGCCTATTTTTCTACAATGAGGGATTAGGTGGCACTTCATTGAATCCATAATTATCATCCTTGATTTTTTTTCTCATATTGACCGAATCGTTGGGGATTCAAGCAGGGTGCTCTTGGTGATTCAAGTGGCTATAGGTTCCCCCTCTCTACTTGTTTTCATTTTGGAGTTGCACAATCCTTTTTACATCATAGTGAATTCTATTTAAAATTCTTCTTTCGGTAACTCACAAGACTATAGGGAGGGTTTGATATATCCCAAGATACATACCATTCTACTTGTCAATTTACTCTCTGGTAAGAACCCTTATCCCTATATATTTCATATTCATATAACTAAAATTCAAATGCTAATGGCATTCAATGTTCAGGGCTTAAGAATGTGCTTTATAATTGTTTTGTCCATAACCCTTGATTTCCCTCACTCAAACTAACTATAATTTTTACATGGTAAGTTACTATGCTACCTTTGGTTTATTCTCACATAAATTCATATTTAAGTCATGTTTAAGGGTGAACTTATTTAATAATTATTCATTTTGTTTGTAATTTGGTAATTTTGGATTTTGACACCTCACCCAAATTTGACGGTACTAGTAATTTGATTCCAGGTATGTGCAGTTGTTGGTGCCCTGGTATGCATAATGATGTAAAGGGGGGAATATATTTTTTTAAAGGAAAAAATGATAAAAAATAAAGAAATGTAATGAATCACCTCCTTATGGTTAGGGTTTATGAGTAACTTCTTGGCATAAAGATAACTGGACAAATGGATTGATGTATGTTAGTTAGGTAGGATTTCTTGGGAGTCAGCTAACAAAATTAGATGCATGCATTGTTTATAGACAAATCTCGAGAAGATCTGCTCACAGATTGGCTTGGGCTCTTATGATGGTGCAAGAGATGTTAGGTGAGATTCCTTTATGTTGTTTTCTGTTGAAATGATTGTACATAGTCTAACTGTGTACTCATCAATAATACCTTTTTGGGATACTGTGCATGTGAATTTTTTGGACATAATCATTATTTGGATTTGCTTTAGCCTAAGAAGAACATTTGTTATGACATGGTTTGTGAATAATTTGCATTACCCTCATCTTCTCCATATCTTGATTAATAATTTGTTCTATAGTTTGAGAAAAATCATCTCCAGAAGTATCTTCTACATGGACTTCTAGAGAAACCCCTCTAGAATTGTTTTGACAAGAAAAATAAGTCATTTGATCAACTTGTATGGTTTTGTTCTGTGTTTGACCATGATTATGATGATTAAATACATGCATACTAGTTTCAGTCTATTTAACTAACTGTTCAAGTGTATTTACGAGAGAATTTTCCTCCTGTAGCAAAGATTGAGGTGCTAGGTCAATTCCTTTTCTAGTCTCATTAACCAACGTGGTACAATCTTGAACATTTATTATAGATTCACCACTATGGGCTATCAAAACTTTGGAAATATGGAAGATGGTGTTATTGGCATTGATGTCAATATATGAGACGATGGAGATTTGGTGAACTAAAGCAGTGGAAAGACACATCCTAGTGATGATCATTGATGGAAAAATAAGATGAGAGGCATGTCCTTGTTGACAGAATCATGGATAAGGATGAAAGCTTTGTCAAAGCAAGTGGTGAAACTAGGAGACACTGTTTGAAAGAGGGGTGCTTGCAATAATAATGCAAAGACAGAAATTTGATAGGTTTTCTCAAAGACTTTGCTATGAGGCTCAAGACATGCCATTTCTTCAAGAAGCTTTGAGTTTCTACAGGCTAGTGTTAACATTAATAATTAACATTGTTGATTGATTTATAATGCATCTGCCTGTTGAATGTCCGATGGGATTTTCCTCCATTCCAAAACACTTTGTGGATGATGAAATGGAAGCTAGAAATTTCGAGAAAGAGACATGGTTTGGGCAAAGGTGAAATCTCATCCCTGGTGGTCAGGTCAAGTTTACAATACGGCATTTGCCTCAGCCATGGCACATAGTAAAAGGAAATTGGGGCACATGTTGATTGCTTTCTTCGGGGATAGTATCCCTGGGATTGACATGTCTGTGGTTTATTGAATCTGATCTAGTGTCGTTCGAGCCAAATTATGTGCAAAAGTTGAAGCAATCTACATCTCGCACTTTCAATAAAGCGGTGGAGGAGTCTATTGATGAGTTGGGAAGGTGAGCTCCTCTGGGCTTGACATGTCTGTGTCGAAATTCCAGCTATTTCAAGCCAACGAAGGTGAAGGGAGATGTAATGGTCGACATAGGAGGCTACGTGACTCCAGGGGTGTATAGAGAGAGGAAAATTGAGAGAGCCAAAATTGAATTCAATCCCGAGAACATGCTTTCTTTTGCTATGGCTATATCACCATGGAGTGCAGAATAAATTACAGTGATTGTTATGCAAATGGAAGTGAACATGGACATCGACGCCTCTCAATTCAAACTGCACCCTATGCCAAATGCCAAACAGGCTTCTCTGCTGATTATGCCAAACCATGAAGAAACCCCAGTCTAAATGATTAAAAAATGTGCATGCTTCCTTTTGTGGATATACTGGAGATTCTCACGATATCACTATGTAACTGGTTACATGGTGGAGACTCAGTAGCTGTTGGATTATCAAATCAATGGTTGTAATTTGTTCCATTTGAGATTTAGTCCCACATTGGTTATGCGGAAGAGTATGTATAGGTTTATATATGCCAACCTCTCTCACTCTTATCAACGCAGAGAGAAAAGGTATGGTGGGGGCTCTGGGTGTTTGGACTCCACCAGAAGCTCACCATCCTCGAGCCCAGGACGACCTGTCAGGCCCCCTACCTTTTGGTACACATGGAAAACAATGAATGCCAGGACGTGGCAGACTGTTGATGACCTGGCAGGAAAACATGGAAAAATCCACCATTGACAAGGATAACGATGTGGCAAGGAGGTGTTGCGATGGAAAACCATGAAGTTGAGATGATGAGATGATAGAAGACGTGGCTAAAGCATATGTAAACAAACATGAAGGTCAAATGGAATTCGTAAAACATAAAGTTAAAAGTTTTAATTAACAATAATTGGTATCAGTGTCAGAACCTGATCCAATAATTGGTATCAGAGATGGATCCTTCACTACAACTTAATCAATGGAAGGAAGAACCTATTAAAACACTATGGATTAGCAGATGAAGGTATCAACGAAATTTCCCACATTTGATGGTGAAGACTTTGTTTTCTGAAAGATTAGAATGAAAAACTATCTAATATCCATTGGGTTGGAAGTTTGGGCACTAGTAGAAGTAGGATATGATGTTCCTAAGGTCACTCCCACAGAATCAGAAGAAAGGAAGAAGTATTGGGAGCATGCAAAAGCTTTAAACACATTATGAAGAAACCCTATATGCAGGAGACTCCAAAGTAAAGAAGGCAAAACTTCAATCCTTTAAAGTACAATATGAGAGTCTAAAAATGAGGGATGAAGAAACTATATCAAATTACTTCGAAAGAATTGAAAGTATTGTTAATATAGCCAAAGGTTTGGGAGCAAAGATACCAGATAGTGAGTTATTTGAAAAGGTACTAAGAACACTCCCTATAGCATACAATCCCAAAGTATCCACTCTTGAAGACCAAGAGAAGCTAGAAGAACTTACCATTATAAGGAATTCTCACAGCCTATGAGCTAAGACTAGGTATTGATAAATCTTCAAAAGAAGAAGCAGCCTTCAAAGTGATCAAGAAAACAAAAAATCAGAAGCAAACATCTCAGGACAACCATAATGAAGAATCTGATTTAGAAGAAGCCAATTTTATTAAAAAGCTTCAGAAAGGATCGGGGAAGTACAAAGGAAAACTTCCTTTCAAATGTTTTAATTGTGGAAAAGTTGGACACTTTGTAGCTAAGTGTCCTTATCCCAAGAAAGATTATGAAGATGAAGATGACAAAAATAAACAATACTGGAAGAAGGGAAAATATCACTATAAAAGGAACTACAAGGAAAAAGGGAATTTCTATTCAAAAGAAGAGAACGACAGTTCATCTGAGGTTAGTGACGGTGATGAAGAAGTCATTTTCTTAGGCATTGAAGAAATTGAGAGTGAGGAAGAGTCAGAAGACAAAGCAGAGGTTGATATGAAAGAAGAACTTCTTAGTGCCTTGGATGAACTAAGAAAATACAAACACAAATATAGACATCTCAAAAGCTTCATAGCTGAACAGAAATAAAAACATGAACAAAAGAATAAAGAGATGGAGAAAATCATGAGCAACCTAAAAGATAAAATTCTAGAAGCAAGCAAGATAGAGGAAAGTCCGGAAAAATCTCTTAAAGAAAAACAAATGACTTGTGAAAGTTTTGAAGCAGAATTAGCTCTCTTAAGGAAAGAACTAGATACAAAACATGTCCAAATAAAATATGAAAAAAGTTCTAATATCTTGGAGGAGATTATAACCACACAAAGGGATCCAAGTAACAAAAATGGAATAGGTTATTGACCAGAAGAAAACCAAGGTAACTCAAAACATTATGCAGCTTCTCTCCTCAGTTCAGTCAATAAGAAAGATGAAGAAAAGGAATACAATAATCAAAACTCCAAAAAATCCTCATCCATCAAGAAGGAATACAAGACAACCTCACAAAATTTTTATCGAAATAGGTATCCTCACATTTTCTTTGGTTATTGTTTTGCATGCTCTAACTTTGGACACAAGAAGAAGCATCCTTCAAAGTGATCAAGAAAACAAAAAATCAGAAGCAAACATCTCAGGACAACCATCATGAAGAATCTGATTTAGAAGAAGCCAACTTTATTAAAAAGCTTCAGAAAGGATCAGGGAAGTACACAGGCAAACTTCATTTCAAATGTTTTAATTGTGGTAAAGTTGGACACTTTGCAGCTAAGTGTCCTTATCCCAAGAAAGATTCTGAAGATGAAGATGACAAAAATAAACAATACTGGAAAAAGGGAAAATCTCACTATAAAGGGAATTACAATTAGGAAAAATGGAATTTCTATTCAAAAGAAAAGAACATCAGTTCATCTAAGGTTAGTAACGGTGATGAAGAAGTCCCTTTCTTAGGCATTGAAGAAATTAAGAATGAGGAAGAGTCAGAAGACAAAGCAGAGTTTAATATGAAAGAATAACTTCTTAGTGCCTTGGATGAACTAAGAAAATACAAACACAAATATAGACAGCTCAAAAGATTCATAGTTGAACATAAAGAAAAACATGAACAAAAGAATAAAGAGATGGAGAAAATCATGAGCAACCTAAAAGATAAAATTATAGAAGCAAGCAAGATAGAGGAAAGTCTGGAAAAATATCTTAAAGAAAAACAAATGAACTGTGAAAGTTTTGAAGCAGAATTAGCTCTCTTAAGGAAAGAACTAGATAAAAAACATGTCCAAATAAAATATGAAAACAGTTCTAAGATCTTGGATGAGATTATAACCACACAAAGGGATCCAAGTAACAAAAATGGAATAGGTTATTCTCCAGAAGAAAACCAAGGTAACTCAAAACATTATGTAGTTTCTCTCCTCAGTCCAGTCAAGAAGAAAGACGAAGAAAAGGAATACAATAATCAGAACTCCAAAAAATCCTCACCCATCAAGAAGGAATACAAGACAACCTCACAAAAAGTTTATCAAAATAGGTACCTCACATTTTCTTTGGTTATTATTTTGCATGCTCTAACTTTGGACACAAAGCAATTAATTGTAGAGCATATGGAAGGAAAAACTTGAGGAGCAAGAACTATAACTTTAAAAACAACCAAACAATTGATCAAGTTAAGAATAGAAATTATAACCCCTTTACACCTCTACAAGAAAGAGATTTGGAATGATTTAAATGTCATAACCATCGACATAAAGCAAGCAATTGCATACTTATGGAGATCTCAGAAAGACCGAAAGACCTGAGAGAGCATAAGAAGCTTTGGAAAGAAACAACATCAAAGAAGGAATGTCTTATTGCCTTGAAAGCCCAAAATGAAAGGGATCTCTGGTATGTTGACAGTGGTTGTTCAAAACACATGACAGGAGACAAGAACAAATTCTTGAACTTAAAACAACATAAAATAAAAGTTACATTCAGTTACAATGCTTCCGGTAACATTCTAGGGAAAGGCACTGTGAATTTGGGAAAAGACAAAGCCAAAAATGTGTTGTCAGTTGAAAAATTGAATCCTAGCTTATTAAGTGTGAGCCAAACTTGTGATCAGGGACATATTTGCATCTTTGATTCTCAGAAGTGTGAGATTAGAAGAAAGTAGTTAGGAAAGTTGGTTGGTACTGCTCCTAGAACTTCCGAAAATGTATACATTCTAAACAAAAAAATGCATGAGGAATGTCATTTAAATGTAATGGATGAAAGTTGGCTATGGCATAGGAGGATGGGGCACATCAATTTTGATAATCTAGTAAAAATTAGTAATCTTGAGGTAGAAAGAAACTTGTAAAAAATTACAAAACCTTTAAATCCCATATGTAGACATTGTCAACTAGGGAAGCAAACAAGGGTTAGATTCAAAACAAAAGAATACTCAACCTCGAAACCTTTAGAACTAGTTCACTATGACCTTTTTGGACCTACAAGCACCAAAAGTTTGCAAGGAGAGTCCTATTTCATGCTGTTCATTGATGATTTTACTAGAATGGCTTGGGTATTTTTCCTCAAATAAAAATTAGAAGCATTTAACAAATTCAAAATCTTTAAAACTTTTGTTGAAAATGAAACAAAGTAAAAAATAAAATGTCTTAGATCAGACAATGGTGGCGAGTTCACCTCAAAGGAGTTTAATCACTTTTGTGAAACCCATGGAATTAAGAGAGAATTTTCTGCTTCCAGAACACCTCAACAAAATGGGATTGCTGAGAGAAGGAATAGAATAGTCCAGGAGGTTGCAAGGACCATGCTCAATGAAGCAAAATTATCTGATGGATATTGGAGAGAAGTTGTAAGCATAGCTGTATATATATATTAAATAGAGGTCAACTCAGGATCAACAACAATAAAACTCCTTATTAGTTGTGGTATGGAAGAGCTCCTTCAGAAAAATACTTCAAAGTCTTTGGAAGCAAATGTTACATCAAAAGGGTTGATGAGAATCTCGGAAAATTTCATGCTAGATCTGATGAAGGCATATTTCATGGATACTCTCCTACTAAGAAGGCATACAAATTCTATAATTTCAGACTACATATAATTGTTGAGAGTGCAAATGTTAAAGTTGATGATCTAAAAACAAAGAAATTCAATCAAGAGACTGCATTAGACAGCGAAGATGAAGATAATGATGAGCTAGTTGATGTACAAGCAGATATAGAAGAAAAGGAAGAGACACAAGAAGATGAAATGGATACTAGAGAAGAAGAGGAAGATATTTGAGAAGAAGAGATAAAGGAAGAATCCCCAAGAAGAGACACAAAGACACCCTCAAGAATAATTCAAAGAAATCATCTTGAAGACTTGATTATTGGAAATAAAAGCACTGGAGTGCAGAAAAGAAGACAATTGTTATATTAGACATAAATTGCACTTTTATCACACATTGAGCCTAGTTCAATCAAGGAAGCATGTAAAGACGAGAGCTAGGTCAATGCCATGAATGAAGAATTGGACCAAATTGAAAAGAACAAAACTTGGGACTTGGTTTCAAGACCAGAAAACAAGAATGTCATTGGAACTAAATGGGTATTTAGGAACAAAATAAATGAAAATGGATAAGTCATTAGGAACAAAGCCAGATTAGTATGTAAAGGGTATGCTCAAGTTGAAAGAGTAGATTTCGAAGAAACCTTTGCACCAGTTGCCAGATTGGAAGCTATAAGGATGTTCTTAGCTTTTGCTAGACATAAAAATTTGAAAGTATACCAAATAGATGTCAAATCAACATTTCTTAATGGTAACTTAGAAGAAGAGGTCTACATTGAGCAACCAGAAGGGTTTAAATTAACTGATAAAGGAGACTATGTTTATAGACTAAAGAAAGCTCTCTATGGGCTAAAAGAAGCACCCAGATCATGGTATAAAAGACTAGATTCCTATCTACAAATACAGTGATTCAAAAGGGGGTCAGCAGACAGTAATCTTTATTGTAAATTTACTGATGATAGTATGGTTATTGTGGAAGTATATGTTGATGATATCATATTTGGGAGTGATGATGAAGAAATAAGTAAGGATTTTGCTGGTAGGATGCAGTAAGAGTTTGAATTGTCCTTACTTGGTGAACTAAATTTTTTCTTAGGATTTCAAATAATTCAGTCCAAAAAGGGAATTTTTATCCACCAGTCCAAGTATGTTAAAGATATGCTGAAGAGATTCCAACTAGAAGATTACAAGCCTGTTTGTACACCTAAAATTCTAGAAGCAAGCAAGATAGAGGAAAGTCTGGAAAAATCTCTTAAAGAAAAACAAATGACCTGTGAAAGTTTTGAAGCAGAATTAGCTCTCTTAAGGAAAGAACTAGATACAAAACATGTCCAAATAAAATATGAAAACAGTTCTAAGATCTTGGATGATATTATAACCACACAAAGGGATCCAAGTAATAAAAAGGGAATAGGTTATTCACCAGAAGAAAACCAAGGTAACTCAAAACATTATGCAGCTACTCTCCTTAGTCTAGTCAAGAAGAAAGATGAAGAAAAGTAATACAATAATCAGAACTCCAAAAAATCCTCACCCATCAAGAAGGAATACAAGACAACCTCACAAATTTTTTATTGAAACAGGTATCCTCACATTTTCTTTGGTTATTGTTTTTTCGACACAAAGTAATTAACTGTAGAGCATATGGAAGGAAAAACTTGAGGAGCAAGAACTATAACTTTAAAAACAACCAAAAAATTGATCAAGTCAAGAACAAAAATTATAACCCCTTTACACCTCTGCAAGAAAGAGATTTGGAATGCTTTAAATGTCATAACCATGGACATAAATCAAGCATTTGCAGACTTATGGAGATTTCAGAAAGACTGAAAGACCTGAGAGAGCATAAGAAGCTTTGGAAAGAAACAACATCAAAGAAGGAATGTCTTATTGCCTTGAAAGCCCAAAATGAAGGGGATCTCTAGTATGTCGATAGTGGCTGTTCAAAACACATGACAGGAGACAAGAACAAATTCTTGAACTTAAAACAACATAAAGGAAAAGTTACATTCGATGACAATGCTTCAGGTAACATTCTAGGGAAAGGAACTGTGAATTTATGAAAAGACAAAGCCAAAAATGTGTTGCTAATTGAAAAATTGAATCCTAGCTTCTTAAGTGTCAGCCAAACTTGTGATTAGGGACATATTTGCATCTTTGATTCTCAGAAGTGTGAGATTAGAAGAAAGGAGTCAGGAAGGTTGGTTGGTACTGCTCCTAGAACTTCCGAAAATGTATACATTCTAAACACAAAAATGCATGAGGAATGCCATTTAAATGTAATGGATGAAATTTGGCTATGGCATAGGAGGATGGGGCACATCAATTTTGATAATCTAGTAAAAATTAGTAATCTTGAGGCAAGAAGAAACTTGCCAAAAATTACAAAACCTTTAAATCCCATATGTAGACATTGTCAACTAGAGAAGCAAACAAGGGTTAGATTCAAAACAAAAGAATACTCAACCTCAAAACCTTTAGAACTAGTTCAGTCTGACTTTTGTGGACCTACAAGGACCAAAAGTTTTCAAGGAGAGTCCTACTTCATGTTGTTCATTGATGATTTTACTAGAATGGCTTGGGTATTTTTCCTCAAAGAAAAACCAGAAGCATTTAACAAATTCAAAATCTTTAAAACTTTTGTTGAAAATGAAACAGAGTAAAAAATAAAATGTCTTAGATCAGACAATGGTGGTGAGTTCACCTCAAAGGAGTTTAATCACTTTTGTGAAACCCATGGAATTAAGAGACAATTTTCTATTGCCAGAACACCTTAGCAAAATGGTACTACTAAGAGAAGGAATAGAACAGTCCAGGAGGCTGCAAGGACTATGTTCAATGAAGAAAAAATGTCTGATGGATATTGGAGAGAATATGTAAGCACAACTGTATATATATTAAATAGAGTTCGACTCAGGATCAACAACAATAAAAATCCTTATGAGCTATGGTATGGAAGAGCTCCTTTAGTAAAATACTTCAAAGTATTTGGAAGCAAATGTTACATCAAAAGGGTTGATGAGAATCTCGGAAAAGTTGATGCTAGATATGATGAAGGCATATTTCTTGGATACTCTCCTACTAAGAAGGCATACAAATTCTATAATTTCAGACTACATAAAATTGTTGAGAGTGCAAATGTTAAAGTTGATGATCTAAAAACAAAGAAATTCAAACATCAAGAGACTGCATTGGACAGCGAAGATGAAGATAACGATGAGCTAGTTGATGTACAAGAAGATATAGAAGAAAAGGAAGAGACATAAGAAGATGAAATGGATACTAGAGAAGAAGAGGAAGATATTCCAGAAGAAGAGATAAAGGAAGAATCCCCAAGAAGAGACACAAAGACACCCTCAAGAATAATTCAAAGAAATCATCCTGAAGACTTGATTATTGGAAATAAAAGCACTGGAGTGCAGACAAGAAGACAACTGTTATATCAGACATAAATTGTACTTTTATCACACATTGAGCCTAGGTCAATCAAGGAAGCATGTAAAGACGAGAGCTGGGTCAATGCCATGAATGAATAATTGGACCAAATTGAAAAGAACAAAACTTGGGACTTGGTTTCAAGACCAGAAAACAAGAATGTCATTGGAACTAAATGGGTATTTAGGAACAAAATAAATGAAAATGGATAAGTCATTAGGAAAAAAGCTAGATTAGTATGTAAAGGGTATGCTCAAGTTGAAGGAGTAGATTTCAAAGAAACCTTTGCACCAGTTGCCAGATTGGAAGCTATAAGGATGTTCTTAGCTTTTGCCAGCCATAAAAAATTTAAAGTATACCAAACGGATGTCAAATCAGCATTTCTTAATGGTAACTTAAAAGAAGAAGTCTACATTGAGCAACCAGAAGGATTTAAATTAACTGATAAAGGAGACTGTGTTTGTAGACTAAAGAAATCTCTCTATGGGATAAAACAAGCACCCAGAGCATGGTATGAAAGACTAGATTCCTATCTACAAATACAAGGCTTCAAAAGGGGGTCAACAGATAGTAATGTTTATTGTAAATTTACTGATGATAGTATGGTTATTGTGGAAGTATATGTTGATGATATCATATTTGGGAGTGATGATGAAGAAATAAGTAAGGATTTTGCTGGTAGGATGCAGCAAGAGTTTGAACTGTCCTTACTTGGTGAAATAAAAAATTTCTTAGGATTGCAAATACTTCAGTCCAAAAAGGGAATTTTTATCCTCCAGTCCAAGTATGTTAAAGATATGTTGAAGAGATTCCAACTAGAGGATTGCAAGCCTATTTGTACACCTATGACAATAGGCTGCAAATTAAGCAAAGAGGATGAGACCAAAGACATGGATCCAAAACATTATAGATCAATGATTGGAAGTTTACTATATGTAACAGCTTCCAGACCTGATGTCAAGCAAGTTGTTCGAATGGTGGCTAGATTTCAAGCTACACCAAAAGAGACCCATGTTCAAGATGTAAAAAGAATATTCAGGGATTTAAAAGGAACCATAGATCTTGGATTATGGTACCCTAGCAAGAACACATTCTCTCTAAAATTCTATTCAGATGCAGACTGGGCTGGCTGTGTAGATGATAGGAATAGAACAAGTGGAGGAGCCTTTTTCTTGGGAGAATCACTTGTTTCTTGGATAAGTAAAAACAAACCTCAATCTCCCTATCCACCACTGAAGTAGAGTACACTGCAGCAGCATAGTGCTGCACACAGGTTGAGTGTATGAAACAAACTCTACAAGATATTAAGGTTGTGTTTGAAGAACCCACTATCATCCATTGTGACAACACAAGTGCCATAAGTTTGTACAAAAACCCTATCCAACACTCCAAGGCAAAACATATTCCTATAAAATATCACTATTTAAGAGAGTAAGCTGCAAGCAAGAATATTAGACTTGAATATATTCTGACACGGGAACAAGTGGCAGACATATTTACTAAGCCTTTGAATAGAGATGTGTTTGAGCATCTCAGGCAAAAGCTGGGCGTAATTCCCTCTCCAAATTAAAACAAAAAAAAAATATGATGCATCTGGATAGGGGAGACAATGATTGTTGTCAGGGGGAGCCTGTTATCCCTTTGCCATTGATCTCGAAGGGGGAGAAATGAAGGTTATTACAGAGTATTTCCATCAATGCCAAAGGGGGAGATTGTTGGCAATATGGAATATGGTGTTATTGGCATTGATGTCAATATATGAGACGATAGAGATTTGGTGAACTAAAGCAGTGGACAGACACATCCTAGTGATGATCATCGATGGAAAAATAAGATGAGAGGCATGTCCTTGTTGACAGAACCATGGATAAGGCTGAAATATCTGTCAAAGCAAGTGGTGAAACTAGGAGACACTGTCTGAAAGAGGGGTGCTTGCAATAATAATTCAAAGACAGAAATTGATAGGTTTTCTAAAAGACTTTGCTATGAGGCTCAAGACATGCCATTTCTTCAAGAAGCTTTGAGTTTCTACAGGCTAGTGTTGACATTGCTAATTAACATTGTTGATTGATTTAGAATGCCTCTGCCTACTGAATGTCCAGTAGAATTTTCCTCCATGCCAGAACACTTTGTGGATGATGAAATGGAAGCTTGAAATTTCAAGAAAGAGATATGGTTTGGGAAAAGGTGAAATCTCATCCCTGGTGACTGGGTTAGGTTTACAATCCAAAATTTTCCTCAGCCATTGCACATAGTAAAAGGAAATTGGGGCACATTTTGATTGCTTTATTTAGGGATAGTAGCCCTGGTCTTGACATGTCTGTGGTTTATTGAATCTGATCTAGTGCCGTTCGAGCCAAATTATGTGCAGAAGTTGAAGCAATCTACGTCTTGCACTTTCAATAAAGTGGTGGAGGAGTCTATTGATGAGTTGGGAAGGTGAGCTGCTCTGGGCTTGACATTTCTGTGCTGAAATTCCAGCTATTTCAAGCCAACGAAGGTGAAGGGCTATGTAATGGTCGACATAGGAGGCTACGTGACTCTGGGGGTGTATATAGAGAGGAAAATTGGGAGAGCCAGAAATTAATTCAATCTCGAGAACATGCTTTCTTTTTCTATGGCTATATCACCATGGAGTGTAGAAGAAATTACGGTGATTGTTCTGCAAATGGAAGTGAACATGGACATCGACGCCCTGCCCAAAAAACGTTTTGAAATCATTGGGGGAAATCCCATGGCCGTCTGGACAGTTTCAGAGATGGTTGATCTCAATTCAAACTGCACCCTATTCCAAATTCCCGACAGGATTCTTTGCTGATTATGCCGAACCACGAAGAAACCCCAATTTGAACGATTACAAAATGTGTAGGATGGATTTTGTGGATATACTGGATATTCTCACGATATCACTGCGTAACTGGTTACATGGTGGACACTCAACAGCCATTGGATTATCAAATCAACGGTTGTGATTTGTTCTGTTTGAGATTTCGTCCCACATTGGTTATGCGGAAGAGTATGTATAGGTTTATATATGCCAACCTCTCTCACTCTTATCGATACGGAGAGCAAAGATGGTGGGGGCTTTGGCTGTTTGGAATCCACGAGAAGCGCACCAGCCCGGAGCCCGAGATGACCTTTTAGGCCCCCTACCTTTTGGTACACGTGGCAAACAATGAATGGCAGGACGTGGCAGACTGTTGATGACTTGGCAGGCAAACATGGCAAATTTCACCATTGACGAGGATAACGACGTGGTAGGGAGGTGTTGCGATGGCAAACCGTGAAGTTGAGATGCTGAGATGATAGAAGACGTGGCTAAAGCATCTGTAAACAAACATGAAGGTCAAATGGAATTCGTAAAACATAAAGTTAAAAGTTTTAATTAACAAAATAAAAATATATGTTTATTTTTAATAATAAAAATGATTTTAATATAAAGTCATTTTTTAAAACAATAATATATATATAGTTATATATTAAAAATAAAATAAAAATAAAAAATGATTTTTTAGGATCATTTTTTTTAGGTGTATTATTTTGAAAAGGTGTGTTATTTCAAAAAAAATACACATGACTTTTGGAGAAGTATTTATTTAAAAAACAAACATCATTTGAAAGGGTCTCTTGATTCTTCATCTTAGTACTTGAAGAAGAAGGAAGACCAAAGGAAGAGATAAAGTCCTAGAAGCTTATGGAGACTTAATATCTTAAGGGTGGCAGGGTGGTGCTAGGGTAGGTCGGTGCCTGCAAAAGGGAGTTGTTGCTTCCTTGTCAGTCGTAACTGACTAAACAGGCTGTTGTAGCCTCCTACCAGTTGGTGTTGGTGAATCAAGGGTGTGGGTGCATCTTGATTGGTTGGTGTTGATCGAATTCTATTGTAACATGTAAAACAATTTTGCAGATAATAGTAAAGTGTTGGTGGTTTACCTTATTGGGTTCCATGTTAAAATTATTGTGTTAATTTCTGTTCTTATGTTTGCAAAAAGTAAAAAGTTGAGTATAAAGTTGTGACACTGATTCACCCCCCCACCTCGTAGTGTCAGAACCCGATCCAACAATCATGACTCGATAAGTGTTAAAAGAGTATGGTGTAGTGACCAAGTTCATTACCATGGCTATCATACTCCACAATAAATAGATGACATGAATCCTGCCATGTCAAAACGCACTAGGTGATAGCCATCATGGTGATACAATGTACGAGCTTACTAAGAGATGGTTAATCCAATACGGTTGATAAAACCACGGTAATATAAGTTATGCATTAACTTGAGTTTAAATCCATGGCTAGGATTCTTATATATTAGGATTATATTAGACATTAACCCACATGTGTAATATTGAAAGTAGTTGTGTAAAAAATGCCAACGAAAACAATATATACCGAAAGTACATTAATTTCATAAGAATGAATATAGTTAAACATATAAATTTTAATTCTTTAAACATTTCTTTAATCTAGAAATCAAAGATCCTTGGTAAATAACACAACCTCTACACTTATGCAAATAAGAGATCACGTTGCCATCATACAACATTATTGTAACCGTATGCCTTTAGTAGATTTCAGATTTTGAATAATGCAGAGATGTGAAATAATCTTTGTTGAAAATTGAACAATATTCAAAACCTTAGTCAATAAAAAGACTATTGTGTCTTTATAAATGAGAATTCAAACCTTGTCGAAAGGATTTGATGGCAACATGTAAAATAGTAGAATGTCACCTCATGAATGATGAGTTTGGCTAAATAATTAAGCCAAGATCATAGTCCACAATTATGTAATGTATGTAATAATGAGTAGTCATGAACTTTATTAGGTGCAAAATTAA
Source organism: Pseudotsuga menziesii (assembly GCA_001517045.1). NCBI lineage: Eukaryota > Viridiplantae > Streptophyta > Pinopsida > Pinales > Pinaceae > Pseudotsuga > Pseudotsuga menziesii. The sequence continues at coordinate 118,313 of LPNX010135011.1, forward strand.
GTTCACTTATAATATGAGAATAGATCACAAGGAAAAGGGTCGTCATGGAATCATCATAAAATAACGTATCTAGACATGTATGAAAATAAAACTGTTTGGGATATTCATGCCAACTATTTCATTTTCAATTGGAAATAAAAAATTTAGACTTACTCCAGATCAGGTTTGGTTTAGTCCCAAATAAACAAATGCTATTTGTTATTCGATTCACCCTGCAGTATTGATGTATTGTCTATCATCTATGGTTTGATGTTTATAATCTCAGTTTGTTGTAAAATAGGTTGTTGGGAATTCAGCATTGTAGGAGATATGTAGAAGAAAGGCATTTATGTTAGAAATGTGCATTTGAATAGAAGTTGCATACAACTTTCTGTAGAGAGCATACGACTATTTAGTAATTTTAGCTTATTTTTTTTCTATACTTTGATTCCTAAATTTGCATTGTACTTTCTTGAATTGTAAGTAAACAAATCAAATATCCTTATTACATCATAACATGAGAAGTGGTTGCTAATAGGTTTCAAATTGATTTTAAACCTAATTTAAGTTGCCATGTGATCCATTGTTTTTAGAATAAACATTGTGTTTTGCAATCTTCGTGGGTGTCCATTGGTGGAAATTAGTAAGTGGACTTGCTCTTTTTCTAATAAATTGCAGCTTGCCACTTTAAATTTATTGCACGCTAACTCCAAGATGGTACCCTTCATAAATGACACTTCTAGATTTGAAATAAAAGGGCAAATTAATTGGTGAATGGCAACCTTTCGCAAAAAAAATGTTAATTACACAACTGCCCATCGAATTTCCGATGGCCATTGGAGGATGTCCGACGAGGTTGTTGAAGATCCGACACTATTAGTCGTCGGTTGACCAAAGCGTGCCTATCACATCTTCGACGTCCTCCCAAAGACGTCCGACGGGACTGCCATGGCTCCGATAGCCGAGCCATTGGATAACCATCGCAAAACCTACAACTAAGTGTCAGTAAGTCGACGGTATATGCAAGTTTTTTTGCAAGTATTTCCGACAACAGAATGTAGAATATTCGACGCCGTGGTGTCGGACCTTCGACAACATAAACATATTTTTTTCCAGCAGAACTGGCTAACATTCGACAATGGTGTAGTCGGATCCGGCGAGGTTGTTGAAGATCCGACACTATTAGTCATCGGTTGGCCAACATGTGCTCGTCGCATCTTCGACGTCTTCCCAAAGACGTCCGATGGGACTGCCATGGCTCCAACAACTGAGCCTGTCGGATAGCCATTGCCAAACCTACGGCTAAGTGTCAGAAAGTTGACGGTATATGCAATTTTTTTGCAAGTATTTCTGACAATAGAATGTATAATCTTCAACACCGCGGTGTCGGACCTTCGAAGGCATAATCATAATTTTTTTCCGGCATAATTGGATGACATTCGACGATGGTGTAGTCGGATCTTCGACAGGTATTGGCAGGAGGTCGAATATCCGACGTTATTCCATCGATGACAAAAAAAATGCATATGTCGAATAACCGACAAAGCATTGTCAAATTTCAGACATGGAAGCCATCGAATTTTGGGCTCAATTTCTGTTGTGATTGTTAACTCAGAGAAGGGAGCCCCATTCCTTAGGTTGTGCAGGATGAGGGGAAAGAAGTGTTGGAGGATTGGGATAGTTGTAACCAAAGAAACCATCACCTTCTTGAGTATTGATAGTCTCATCTCAAGGGTGGCCTATCAAAGCAATATATGGATTGAAAGATCTTATGGTTGGGTCGAACATCCTTGGTCTGCAGATAGTTGGTTACATTTCCAGATTAGTACTCACTTATGTAGAAAATGGGTTACATTTATCTTTGAATGTGCTTAACTTGATTATTATTGTATGTTTATTTAATTGCATGGAATCACAATCATTTTGTAGGTTGCATTCAAGACAAATATGCTTGCATTCTTTTCATGCATGTTTATATTAGCTATGGTGTTCAAATGCATTTATAATTCTATTGTAAAACTCAATTAAACCAATAGAAAAATGAATTTGGATAACACAGGTGTTTTTGGGTAGAATTATGAATGTTTGATTATGTAGTTGGCATTGAGAGGTCATTAGGTTCGTGACAGTTTGGTATTAGATCCCAGGTTGTAGCAATGGGATTCCATGGGCCATATTCAAATTATACAGGAAAAAATCCAGCTGAGTGTATGATGAAATGCATCAGAAAAAATATTGGGAAATCATGTTTAATCTTCCATGGTTTATTACAGATGAAATATGTGGTGAAAATTGTGAATTTTAATTGATTTTGGGTGAAATTATGCATCTGTGCCAAAAAATTGCATGTTCTATTAAATGAGGAGCAATACATGTTTAAATGTTCCATAACATATTTTATTGAATCAAAGGCTTATATCCTTTCAAGCTCATGAAGATGCTCGAACTTTATATTAATAATCATGAATCTCAAAGAAAACAACTCAAGACTTGTGTCATCACTAAAATCACTCGGGATCTCAAAATTTTGTTTGTCCAAGCTACTTCTCTTTTGAGCCTAAAACCACCAAGTTGCATTATTAAGAAAAAAGTTTTAAATTCCCAGACATAATGTCTAATTAACCTTGGATAGCGCATATGGTTCAATGATGTGACATGATCGAATGAAAATAAGTGATGTGTCCTTTTAAAAGTTACATGATGATCAGTGTGGACGTAGATCTAGAATAGGAGATTGGCAGTCCTTAGGCATTCAATATCCTAAAGGTGTTCAAGCTTTATCTTAATAAGCACAATCCTGAAAGGAAGCCACTATGGATGCGTTGCATCATTGCAGCAGTTCAAGATTAAATTTTTTTTTTACCTAAACCACTCCTCCGAGCCTAAAACCATTTACCAATAGGAGGGTGACATGGCTACATCATGGGGTGACACATGGGAATTCCTAACACCTCAAGGGACATTTTTCCTTCCACATCAATACATTACCATGTCAACACCTTGCCACGTTAGCATAGATTTGAAAGGTTATAAAATAAGTCTGGAGCCAAAACCTTGTTTTGGCCATAAGAGGAGCATATTAAATCAGAGTTTGATGAGACTTGCACCAGTTCGATGCTATTAATTGAGGATACATGATAAACAATGAGGGGCAAGGACCCATTCTACTTAGATTTTGCAAAAAAATTACTTTGATGGATTTTGAAGGTCTATAGCCCGAGGATGGACAGTGGCTCGGTTAAGGCCCAAAGTTTTATGGTGTAATCGTGATAGAAGAACATAGGTAAATATGCATCCTTAAGGATAAATTCAAAAATATGTGAGGAGAGGAGATGAAAGAATGCCAAAATCCACTATTTGGGCATAGGAAAGGTTGCTTTTTGAAAACTTGAAGGAGACAAAAGTGACCCAAGAAATCATAACCAAAAATTTTCTAATTTCAACATTTTATATAATCATTGAGGTGAAAAACTTTGTTTAGAGGCAAATTTTCTAGAAATGCTTAGTTTGAGAGATATCAGTTTTCAATAAAAATTCTAAGTTGTGAAGAATTGCATAAATTAAAAATCGGTAATTCCAAAATTTTGTAAGTTTTGAGAAGAGAATCATATTTGAATAATGGAAATGTTTAGGTGCTCACCATTATATGGGATATAAGTTCCTAATATAAAAAAATTCTCAGTTCCTTACCAATTTTCTTCTACAGATCTCCAAAATCGGTTCTTCAAAACAAGTGTAGCGACAGAAATAGGGTAAAAGTGGATAGAAACTGTGCTTTCAAAGAGATAACTTTTAGTGATGAAACCAAAATTGAACAAGGGTATAGTCATATGGAAGAGTATCAGTAGGATAATAATAAAAAAATAACCTGATTATGAATCAATATTTCCTAAATTCCTAGATATCTAACAGAAAATAGGCATGTAGCTTACTTTGACAAAAGTTTTCAAAAAGGGGATTTTCTAGAATTTTTCTTACGCATAATTTGTTTTATGAATTTTTGGAAGAGATTTGTCTAATGGTTTTTTATTATTTGAACACATTATAGATATTTGTATATCAAGTTGCTATTGGTTACATGTTTATATCTCAGTGCCACACAAACATAATTGTACAATAAAGATGGAAGAGATAGAAATTTTAGGCAGTCTGAGAGAAGAACCTAGAGGGAAAAATATCGGTGTAGGAAATGAAGAAGCATAATATAATGGACATAGAGTTATTAGAATAAGTGAAGCTAGTGGAAACTATAAATTTTTTTAGGATGGAAGTATATATTTGTAAATATGATAACGAGAGAATGTTAAGGGATCGGGAGCAACATAATCAATTAAATACTCAACTTATGTAGAGCTTGAACTTGTTACAGAGGAAATTGTAGGTGGGATAAATTTCATGTTATGAGAATGAATACATGGTTAGTTCAAAGAACATATCTCATGAAAAATAGAGAAAATCGAAGATTGTTACTAGAGGTCATGGACACCATTATTCACAACCTCATGCAAATAGAATATCTTATACCATAAAGGATTCTAGTAGTAGTCCAGAAAAGTCTCCAAGGATGCATCATAAAAGAAGACATGTGGAGGGAGTGTTGCAAAGGGATCTCAAAAATATTAAGCCACCTACTTTTGATTGTGAGAACATGTAAGGTGAGGGTATTGAATCATGGTTGTTAGGGATGAGGAAATACCTACACCTGCATAATTATTCTTCAAATACAGAGGCTAGAATTGCAATTTATAACCTGCAAGGAAAGGCCTCCATATGGTGGGATCAATTTGTGGAAGTGAAGCATATCAGTAAGAAGATAATTTCATGGAAACAATTCAAAAAATATTTTCAATAGAAATACTTATTTGAATATTATTATAAAAAGAAAATGGAGGATTTATTTGATCTCAAATTGGGAGCTATGAGCATGGAAGTGTATGAAAGGAAATTCCTATAGTTTTCTAGTTGTGAGGTTTATTAAGGAAATTATATTTCTCCCAATTTGGTTGAGATATTTAAGTTAAAGAAAATCAGGCATGATAAGTCATGGATGGTACAGATCGATACTAGAACCAAAAGAAGAACCAGTGAAATAGTAAAAAGTTGTTCCTTGGATATGAATGGACTCCATACATCCATAGATAAGAACATGATACCCCTTGGTTCTTATGATGTACTTATTAGAATGGATTGGTTGGATTCACACCATGTCATGTTATATTTCTATAACAAAACTCACTTTTCTTAATGAAGAAGGAAAGCATAATATAATGAAAGGCATTCTGAGGCCCATTTCTATAAGACATGTTATAGTTGTACAGTTAAAAGGAAGTTTCAAAAAAGGGTGTCAGATGCATGCATCTCAAGTGGAGTAATCATAAAAGGATAGGGTCCCAACTTGTAATATTTTCTAGTATTACAGGAATATGCAGATGTGTTTGAAGAAATATCGATATTACCACCAAAAAGAGATATTGTTTTTTCTATTAAGTTGGTTCCTCTAGTTGTCCCATATTTAAAAATACCATATAGAATGAGTACAACTGAATTGAGAGAGTTAAGAATCCATCTTAAATAATTATTGAAGAATGCATACATATGACGAAGTGTGTTTCCCTGGGGAGCACTAATACTCTTTGTAAATAAGAAAGACGGAACCTTGAGATTGTGTATTGACTTCAGGAAATTAAATAAAGCTACAATGAAAAACAAATATCATCTTCCCATAATTGATGGCTTGTTTGACTAGATGAAAGGGGAAAGGATTTATTCCAAGATAGACTTGAGATCAAGTTATCATCAAGTGAGAAGAAATGATGAAGATATCAGTAAAAAGACCTTCAAGACTTGATATGGCCATTATGAGTTTGTGGTACTACCATTTGGATTATCAAATGCACCAACTTGTTTTATGTGCTTAATGAAAGGCATCATTAGACATTATTTGGACAAGTTTGTCATTGTATGTTTAGATGGCATTCTCATTTATTCAAAATCATCGGAGGAGCATGAGGAGCATTTGAAACTAGTTCTATAGGTATTAAGGGAGAATCAATTATATCCATATCTAAGTAAATGTTCATTCTAAAAAAAATAGTACTTGGGACACGTCATATATGAGGAAGAGGTGGCATAAACCTAGGAATGTAAAATAATTCATATCATTTGTGGGACTAGTTGGATATTATAAAAGGTTTGTAAAAGGGTTCTCAAAAGTAGCACATCCAATTACATCTTTGCAAGAGAAGGGAGTCAAATTTGAATGGACAACCAAGTGTGAAGAAATTTTCCAACAATTGAAGAGATTACTTACCGGTGCACCAATTCTCAAAATTGTTGATCCAAATAAAGATTTTGTAGTATGGAAAAATTCCTATAAAGAAGGAATTGGTGGTGTATTCATTCATAATGGGAATATGGTTTGTTATGAATCCATAAAGTTGAAGGAACATGAGAAAGATTATGCCACACATGATTTAGAGTTGGATTCTATAGTGCACGCCGTAAAAATGTGGAGACATTACATCATGGGCATACAATTCTAATTAAGAACAAATCACAATGGAATGAAATATATATTTGAGCAACATACTTTAAATGCAAAACATACAAGATGTATGGAATTCCTATGTGAGTTTGATTTTGAAATCAAATGTATTAAAGGAGAGGATAATAAAGGTGCAAATGCACTTAGCAGAAGAGCACATATAATGCATGCCACAGCCATTATGATGTGAAAATCGAATTTAAAAATAAGAATTCTTGAAGTTGTTATTTCATATCAGCATTATATTCATGTGAAAGAAGGATTACAATAGGGGAATCTACGACAATAATTTAAAGGATACATGTTGGAAACTAATGGGATTCCTATGAATAATAACATAATTTACATTCCTAATTCTGCATAATTAAGGAAGTTGGTAATGGATGAAATACATAAGGTGACATATGCAGGACGTCTCGGATATCAAAAGAATATTACAAGAGTAAGAAGCCAGTACTTTTGTCTAGGAATGAAAAAGGACATAGCTGAGTACATATCAAGATGTATGGAATGCCAAAAAGCAAATGTTGAGCATGGAAATCCAATAGGATTACTTCATCCACTTCCAATTCCAAAATGGAAATGGGATGTGGTGACAATAGACTTCATCACCAAATTACCCAAGGCAGTCAAACAACATGATCCAATTATGGTAGTGGTGGATAAGTTGACAAAGGTAGCACACTTCATCCCAATTAAATCAACTCATAAGGAATCCAACATAACATAAATTTATATGAAGGAGATTGCAAGATTACAAGGTATACCCAAGGAAATTGTTTCAAATAGGGATCTAAAATTTACATCAAATTTTTGGAAGGGATTATTCAAAGGATTTGGAACAAATATGAATATGAGTACAACATATCTCCCATAGACAGATAAGAAGTCTGAAAGGGTAAATCATGTTATTGAAGATATGCTCATAATGTATGTGATAGATCAACCATCAAAATGGGAAGATTACTTGCATTTGATAGAGTTTGTTTCTAATAATGAAAATCATGCATATTTAAAGATGAGTCCATTTGAATCCTTATATAGAAGAAAATGTAATACTCCAATTAGTTGGGATAATCCAATAGACATAATGGTATTGGGCCTAAATAACTTAAGGAAATGGAAGAGAAAATGTTTAAGATTAGGAAGAATTTAAAAACAACACATGATAGGGAGAAAAGGTATCCAAACAAAGGAATAGAAAGAGAATTCAGATATGGTGATTGTGTGTATCTAAAAGTCAGGCCAAAGAAAATTTATTTAAAGCTTGGGATTTGTCCTAAGCTAGTGCCTTGATATTATGGGTTGTTTGAAATATTAACTAGGATAGGGCATGTTGCATATGAGCTAGCATTCTCTGCATGCATAAAAGTGCATAGTGTTTTAGGTATCTCTTTCGAAAATGTATGTGCATTATCCTAACCACATTACTGATTGGGCCTTGATTCAAGTGGAACCAAAATATATCGGTACTTCCAATGCTTATCTTGGACAAGAAATTCACATTACTCTTGAACAATGCCATCAAGCAAGTAAAGGTCTAGTGGACACATTACAACCCTGAATAAGAAATGGGGGAGCTAGAGGACACTATATGGGAAGCATACCTACAACTATTTTGAAATTTTGTATATGTAAATAGTGGTGACATGCACCAAGGACGATGCATAAATTAAGAGGGAGGGGAATGTAACACCCTGTTTTTTACCCTAGTATGTAACAATTGTAAATATTGTTGAAATGGCTACAAGCCTGGTATGAATGGTCCATAACGACCAAGCAATGTAAATTTGTACATCTTCATTCTTTAATATAGAATCTGTGACTACTGTTGACTAAAGGACAAAATAAGAGATGGGGGAATATCGTTCCATAAGGGGGGGAGTGATTATCCTAAGCCTGGGATTAGAAGGGAAAAGGTGTCCAACCTCAAGTGTGCCACTTGTCCAACTATCCTTAGAAAACGGTAAAAGAGTCCAACCCCATGTGTTCCAAGTGGCTAGTTCTTATCAACCTTGGTGTCACTTGGATAATGTCAACCATGCATATAAATAGTGAGAACTAGTCCATTAATCAATCATTCCTTCATGTCAAAGACAAACATTTTAGCTTCTAGACCCTAACTACCTATAGTAGAACCACTATCACTAATACTACCATCACCGTACCACCATCACCCTGATGCACACAAAGAACCATACGAAGAACAATATAAATCCCTAGAGTCCTATCATGAAGTGTTCTTGGTTGGCCTATGTTGGAGCCCTGGAAGGAAGTTGGGGTAACAAACCTAATGGATTGTTAGCTTAGAGAAGGGACCCCATGGTAATTTCAACTTAGAGAAGGGAGCCCCATTCCTTGGGTTGTACAAGTTGAGTGGAAAGGAGTGCTAGAGGGTTAGGATAGTTGTAGTCAAAGGACCCAACACCTTCTTGTGGATTGATTGTACCAGCTTGAGGGTGGCATGTCAAAGAAAGATATGACTTGACAGAGCCTATAACTCTGAGGAAATTCCTTGGGTTGTAGATAGTCGATTACATTTCTAGATAAGTACTCTCCTATGTATAAAATGAGTTGCATTTATCTCTGAATGTTCTTAACGTAATTTCTATTGTATGCTTATTTAATTGCATGGAATTATTTCATTTTGTAGGTTGCATTCATGCAAATATGCTTGCATTGTTTTCGTACATGTTAATATTAGCTACGGTGTTCAAATGCATTTATAATTCCTTTGTAAAACTCAATTAAACCATTAGAAAAATGAAATGGGATAGTAGAGGTGTTTTGGGGTAGAATTATGGATGTTTCATGGTCCAATTGGAATTGTGAGGTCATTGGGTTCATGACATATAAATACAAACATGACCAACATAGAGAATATAATAAATTCCATGTTTGAGACAAGGTGTGTCTTTACCTCTATAAGGAGCACCAGTAAGGATCATCATAGAAACTCATGTCCTTTAGATATATACCTTTTAACACCATTGAGTAGGTGATTGAGAATGCCTTTAGATGGAAACTTCATCTTTATATACAGATTGGTTAGGTGGTTAATGTTGAGTATATGAGGTTTTTCGATCCATTGATGTTAGATTGAGAAGAGGACCATCAAGTTTCCCAATCGTCAAACAATTTGCATTGCATACTCTTGAAGAGTTAAAGATGATAGGATTATGCAATGAAAGGATGGGTAACTCGTAGAGGATAGAAAGCAATTTTTTCCCTCCTTGGAGGGAAAAAATATACGAGTGGAATTGAGTTGAAACTAAGTTCCCTCACCTATTTTTTGGAATATATTGGGGATCAAAATACTCCCAATGGAGAGGTGTGATTTGAATTTGATACATTAAATAAAACGATTAGCTATTGACTCAGGTCACTATAAGGATCAACATATAAAAAAGTATAGTGATAGAATCATGGGTTGTGACTAAGAATGAGGTAGGAGACAAGGTTGACAACATGAAGGGCATTTTTCCATTTCAATCGATGTCCTTACCTTCACATGCAAAAAAATACATAAGAGACCCTTGGATAAAAAAGAAACGTTGATTGAAAAAGACACAGAAGAAGGGAAAAGTTGGGCTTTGAGGAAGTTGAGGTGTTGGGGATGGCTAGCCTCCCATTTGACTCCCCAATAGATCCATTCTCCCATAAATTCATGCATGCACCTTAACGTAGTAGGGGTTATTTGGATGAGACTGAGAGGATTTGATGTCCAAATTCCCATGTGAAAACTAAGAATGAAGTAGAGATCCAAATGATGTCCTAACTTGTGCATCTATTGAGAAGAAAGAGACCAACCAAAGCCAATTGAAAGTTAGTTTCCCCATTTGGGATTCCAAGGTAAACATTGTATCATTGTGGTATGAATTCCTTTGTTATTGTGCTAAATTCTATGTCATGTGACATATTAGTGCTCTTATTTGTGTTTAATATGATGTTCTTAGTTGTGTTAATGGTTATGATGATGAATTACATGTTGTTTCTATTAGTTTCACTTAGAAATCCATTTCTCCATTAGCAATTGATGAATGCCAACGAATATAAGATAACTCACATCCATTTCACCCTAAATCTGAGATCAGTGGTTGCAATAATATGATTGTTGCATTTTTTAAGTGACTTTTCTATTTATGCCCCCATATATTTGCAAACTGGTATCCATGAAGTATTGGAAAGCTTGCACACAACCATTGTTAATACTTGAGACCGTGCACTCCCACAAGAATACCATGCATTTCCAATTCTTCCTTCCTCAGGTTGTACACTACAAATACCTCCTCTCTTCAGACCATACATTGTAATTCCACTTTGCTTTAGGCCGTACACATATCTACATGCCGTATGTTTCTCTCTTGAAGGTAGTAGACTGATTGCTAGGCCATTTCCATGCTAGCTTGGCTTGTTTGATGAGTGTATGGCTATTGTCAATTGAATGGATGAACTAATTAGCAAATTGGAAGAGTAAGTCCGATAAAACTTATGCATAGACTCTCACACCAACAAACAATTAGTTTGTTAAAGGCAGATGCTCCCTTTTCAAGATGTTTTGGCATATTGTGGTTAGTCTCATTCTCCCATTTACTTCTCTCTCTCTCTCTCTCTCTCTCTCTCTCTATATATATATATATATATATATACACAGTTGTGTTAATGTTTGGGTATATGCACATTAAAATTGGAAGTGGGACGATCCCAAAGTGAGTGAATGGGCATTGAGTAAAAGAGTAGTGTAGAAGGCTATCACTGTAATACGATGCCACATGGAATTCACTATTCCATAAGCAATTTTAAAGTGTTTAGAGTGTTAATACAAGCATAAGCTATTTCCATTCACAATAGACTAGTCCAAGCACAAGAAATCCTGGCCATGCATACAGTTTTTATCTAAACATTACAAAAAAAAACACCCCAAGTACGAGATATCATTAGAGTTTATCATTATAGTTGGCATCTTAGTCTCAAAAGCACTTGTAGGAACATCCTACAAGAGATGCAATCTTTCACAATTTTGTGTTGGTGAAACCAACAAGCTTTAAGCTAAGTATTTACAGATCAAACGGAATTTTGACACCTAGAGGGCAATGATTAAGGGAATTGGTTAGGTAACTAATCAAACATATATAGAGATAAGGTACCTTCGGGTACCCATTATGTTTAGATCACAACCAACATCTTCATTAACTCTTTCCTTGCCTTCAAGGTGATTTTTTTTTGGTCTCTCCCTAAATTTATTGCTACCACATTGATCCTAAAGCACTTAGCCTAAGTTATTTTATACTATCCTCTACACAATATTACTAGAGTTTGTGCCACACTCATTCATTTTGATTTTATCCAATCACCTATTACACCTATTAATTAATTTACAAATCTTAGTATTTTATACATTAAAATTCTTAAAAAATATTTAAATTTTGATTAGTTAAAATTGTAAATTTTACATTTTTTTATGGACAAAATTTTAAAAAAATAATAATACAAATAATACATATATTCACATTTTCAAGTTCATACTTAATAATTAAAAGTATATTTTTTTTTTGAAAATCACAATTTCCATATATATACCTTATAAAACTAAAACAATAAAAATGATATATACATTCACATGAATAACCATTAAAATAGTCCTAAAGGTTAGCTCAATTGGTAAGACGTGGGTACACTCTCTTGGTTCGAGGGAGGTCCGGGTTCGAGCCTTGAGTCCTCTTTGCTAGGATGGCCCGTGGTTTACCACCTCTACCATCCACAAATGTGGGGAAGTATTGCTGGGTTTCCAGTGGATCTTTCTAGAAAAAAAAAACCATTAAAAAAAAAGAAAAAGAAAAAAGGACATGATAATTGAGTCCTTTGGGGTTAGGCCTTGACCATTAAAAAACAGAAAAAGAAAAAAGGACATGATAATTGAGTCCTTTGAAGTTAGGCCTTAACCATTAAAAAAAGAAAAAGAAAAAAGGACATGATAACATATTAGCCACATTAAAAACTTAAAGTCGCTGGATAACATGTATAACAAAAAAATATTTTGTATGGTAAACAACAAGTACTACATTTTTTTAGAAGCACGCAAATGCTTTAATAAAGACATTGTTGGAAGTAAGTACAGACAAAGGCTCACTATCAACTATTTCTACAGACAGCATTGTCGTCACATTACATCATAATGTTACTCTCGAAGTATACAACATTGGGATACAAAGGAAGAGATAAGAGGTTTCTTGGCTTTCTATAATGTTGGAGTAAGAGGCAACAGAATCGAGAACATAATGTACAGATATATTGATGTAGAGCAGCGGTTCACGAAGAACCACAACTTGTGCAATTACAGGCTTTGGGCGTGAAGGCACATACACCATAAGGTTTGTCCGGCAACCCACAGGTTATAGAGTAGCAGCAAGCAGACATGGTGCACACATTCTTATTGTTTTCAGTAGCAGCACAGCATGTACAGCCTGAGCATAACTGAAAGGGCGCTAGTTTTCTCCTATTGTATTCATTGCTTGTTACTGTCTCGTATCGCGTCTCAGGAATCGGATAAAACTGAACGTCTGGTTTCATACTGCCGAGTTCATCTAAAGAGGTCTCGTTGGCGTCGCCCATAAATCGTAGCTCGGCCATCTGCATTCCCTACATCAAAACAGTTACAACAGTTACAGAGTTAATTTCCTTATCTGGTTAACCTGTAAGAGTCAGAGAGTTATGTAAGCTGTTATACATTCCAAAAACATTTCTTAATAAGAAAACATTAAAATAAGAACCATGTGATGGATCATACCTTACAAGATAGGTTTGGCTAAAACCAATCAACATTTCTTAATAAGAAAACATTTTAATGAGAACTATGTGATGGATCATACCTTACAGGATAGTTTTGGCTAAAACCAATCAACATTTCTTAATAAGAAAACATTTTAATGAGAACTATGTGATGAATCATACCTTACAGGATAGTTTTGGCTAAAACCAATCAACTCTATAATAGGAAAAAAAAAACTGGCATGCAGGCATAAATTGGCAATGGAGTTTGACCTTAAACGGTTAAGACTTCTTGTCTGATTTAGTGAGTGCTTTATTTTGAGGGTTGGGGGTTTGACCTTAAACTGGTTTTGATCGGTTGAGAGTTCTGTCATTTCAGTAAACAGGTTAACAATTTAAGTTTGTAGTTTTGGCTAAAACCAATAAACTCTATAATGGAAAAAAAACTGGCATGTAGGCATAAATTGGCAATGGAATTTGACCTTAAACTGTTTTTGGCTGGTTAAGACTTCTTGTCAAGTTTTTTATGGTTTATTTTTTTATTTAGTGAGTGCTTTATTTTGAGGGTTGGGGGTTTGACCTTAAACTGCCTTTGATTGGTTGAGACTTCTGTCATTTCAGTAAACAGGTTAACAATTTAAGTTTGTAGTTTTGGCTAAAACCAATCAACTCTATAATAGAAAAAAAAACTGGCATGCAGCCATAAATTGGCGATGGAGTTTGACCTTAAACTGTTTTTGGCTGGTTAAGACTTCTTGTCAAGTTTTAGTGAGTACCTTATTTTGAGTGTTGGAGGTTTGACCTTAAACTGCCTTTGATTGGTTGAGAGTTCTGTCATTTCAGTAAACAGGTTAACAATCCAAAACTTAAAGGTGTAAAGGTTTTTATAGTTTATTTTTTATTTAGTGAGTGCTTTATATTGAGGATTGGGGTTTTTACCCTACACTGTTTTTGTTTTTAATTAGTTTTAATTAGTTAAAAGTTTTTTTATTTCAGTAAATAAATTAACTTAAAGAAAAGAGTAGAAGTCTACCCCTGTTAATCACCAGAAATATATCTATTTTATAATTCTTCATGGCTCATTTAAATTCCAATCGTTATACAAGCTCATCTGGAATTCTTCAATATATACTATTTTATAATTCTTCATGGCTCATGTAAATTCCCATCGATATGCAACCTCATCTGGAATTCTTCACTGCTCATGTAAATTCTCATCAAAGTTTGATGGGTAATTTCATTATATTTAATATAACTACAACATTTGATATGTCCGTGCATAAACTGTTTTTGATTGGTGAGAAATTCCGTAGTTTCAGTAAACACGTTAACAATTCAAAACCTAAAGATATCAGGTCTTTGGAAAGAATAAAAGCCTACCCCTGTTAATCACCAAAAATATATACTCATTTTAGTTCTTCATTGCTAATGTAAATTCCCTTATCTGTAATTCTTCATTGCCCATGTAAATTCTCATGAGAGTTTGATGGGTAATTTCATGATATTCAATATAACTATAACATTTGATATGTCAATTCAGGGCAAATTGATGGGTAGCTTCAGTATATATGATATACTATAATATCTAATACTTCAATTCAGGGCAAGTTCACAGTAGACCAAAGTCAAGCTTATGCATGACTTTCAAGATTTTAAAAACAGAGTCAAGCTTGTGCAGGACTGCAATATTTTGGTGCTTGACTTGCAGGATTTTGATAAGAAGACTAAGCAGTTGATAGAGAAAAACATTTGAGGGAGTGGCATAGCCCTTGGAACATTCAAGCTGTATTTTCTATATGATAAAGATCTTTTGAATTATAATATTTTGTCAAGGGACGGGCATAGCCCCTGTAACATTCAAACTGTGTTTTCTAAATACCAAAGATCATTTTCATTATAAAATTTACTTATTTTCATATAAAGAGGAAGAGACTTGATTAAAAAGGCAGGAGATTTGCGTATTACCCTATTTACCATTTATTGTTTATCATCAACACATGAGTATACAATAACTTTTACATATTCAATGGCACATATTTGAGAGAAACCAAATACTATAGCAGGTTGATAACATGTTTGCAAGCAAAAGAAAAGGAAAAATCTAAAACTCAATGTTTAAATAGTATTGAAGATTGCAAAACCATGAAATTTACATAAGTACTGGTATATCTGGAATTCATAGCTAATTTTGAAGGTGCGCGTCCTATTCAATTCATGAACTTGATTTCAGGAAGCCTATTCTTCATAGAACAGGGGAGAAGTCCCCCACATATTGTTGATTGCAGTGTGAAGCACAGAACTTCTCCAAACAAACAATTAAAAAAATTGAGCTCAACCACCAAAGAAAACTTGATATCTAAATAGTAGAACAAAAGTTCTCAGGAAATTCTAACCAACCTGTGATCCTTGCTGGGCTGCAGTGAACCAGTAGTTCATATCTGGAACATCCAAAGCTCTATGAGAATAAGGTTCCCAAGATAGGCAAATATGGCAAGTGGAGAGCAAAAATACAAATACAGAATAGCGATTACAGTCAGGATTAATGCATACCTAAGGTTGCGCAGAGGGCCATGAGAAGTAATACAAGGAGATTCAGCTGGCCAAGATGAAGAAGAAAAGCTCGCTCCATAACTGCCCCGAATTCAAAGGATGATGCAGGCAACTAGCAATTAAAGAGAGAAGATAATTAATGTGTATATCAACATGTAAGAAATGAAAGGTTCCATGATTCAAAGCAGGTAAAGAAGCAGGTGAAGCAGGTCACGATTGATGTAAAAAGAAATTGTGGCCCAAAAACAAAATCAAAGCAGGAGGACCCCAGAAAGATTCCATAGTAGTGGAGCTCCATGGGCCTCCAAAAAACCAACAGCTGGCTACAGATGGTGACATGAGAAAAAAAATCGGGGTGATTAGTATTATTGGAAGAGCACATTCAGTCATTTCTAAATCCTTATCTCTGGCCACCATCAACGCCACATTTCGTCTCTCATGCTCCAAATTATTTAGTTTTGCTGGTATTCTATGGGCTACAAATCTTCTTTTCTGATTACCTCCACGTGGTGTCGAATGAAATCATTGGATTCCTTCCCTATGTAATTGGTCCGATTCCTTTTGACTCCTTTTTTGGAGCTTCATCATTCGTCCTCTTCCCTCACTGAGGAGACTTTCGAAAGTTCAGTGGGTGTTCCTGTTTCTTTTCCATTTTCTTTTTACCAAAAATGATTGGTACATTTCCATTTTTCCAACCACGAGTCAATGTTTAGACATAAATAAATAAATCCCATAGAACAGAATGAGAAACCAAGCTTCTTGAATAAACACAATGATGTTTTTAAATTTTGTAATATTCTTTTGTGGTTTGATTTAGAGATATAAAAAATTAAATTGATTCTCAATGGAATTTTGAGTCATGCTTATGCCTAAATTTTTGGTAGGATTTTTATAAGAATTATGATAAATAAAAAGGACATTTTATTAAAAAAAATGAAAAATAGTAATATAGTTTAGGTTACACTAACTTTAAATACAAATGAATTTTTAAAAATATCTTTTCATATAAAATAGACAGATCAAACTAACTCTATTCATCATATTAGATAACAATATAAATTTAAAATATAAAATATGATAAAATTTACATATATATATTAGAATTTTTATAAAAATAGACATTGAAAATAGACAAACCAAACTAACCATATTAACCAGATTAGATAACAATATAAATTTAAAAATGTAAAATATGATACAATTTTACATATGTTAAATTTTTTATAAAAATAGACATATGAAAATAGACAAACCAAACTAACCCTATTAACCAGATTAGATAACAATATAAATTTAAAAATGCAAAATATTATAAAATTTCACTTATATAGAAATTTTATAAAATTTATTATGAATGACAAACTCAAACTCATTCAATAGAAAAAATAAAAAATGAAATATGAAGTACTATATATCTTAAAGAGATTTAAGATAGAGAAAAAATAAAAAATGAAATATCAAGTACTATATAATTCAATAGAAAAAATAAAAAAATGAAAATTTAAGTACTATATATCTTAAAGAGATTTAAGATGGAGAAAAAATAAAAATGAAATATCAAGTACTATATAATTCAATAGAAAAAATAAAAAAATGAAAATTTAAGTACTATATATCTTAAAAAGATTTAAGATGGAGAAAAAATAAAAATGAAATATCAAATACTATATCTTTATTATCTAACAAAAAAAAATAAAAAATGAAATATCAAGTACTATATATCTTAAAGATATTTAAGACAGAGAAAAAATAAAAAATGAAATATCAAGTACTATATATTTTTATTTAAGATATAAAAGTTTGCGAGTTTATAAATTTTACAAATGACTTTGTCCCATTCATTAAATGGGTGGGGTAGGTAAGAATAAAGGGATGGCTACTCAACATGTTCCATAGAAAATGGTGAGACTGAGACATGATTTAGTTAACTAATCCTTTCTCTTAAATAAAAGATAAATAGAATGTATTTAACATTTGTATTATAATTAAATTATTTTATAATTTATAAGATCAAATTAAAAAAATACATTGTAATTAAAGTTTGTAACGTCATCCCTGAATGCGGGTGTCTCGAGGTAGTGCAACGTGGAGGGAGGAGGGACTCGACATTAATGGACATATGACGCAGTTGTTACCGCTTCCCATTTAACCATGCATACCCCCCCCCTCGAGAAGGCGTTCTAGCCTACACAACACCCATTTTGTACTTCTGGTCACCTCACACGGACTTTGGCTTTGATGGCTCCATCCAAGCAACATGGAAATGTAACGACCACCGTGGTTAGCATTGGCTTCTTGGTCACCCTGCTCGATGGATTTGCACGGATTTTGGTCGATCAACATACTATATCTTGCATATTTTTCAATCGCTCCATCGTCATTTGGACTTCAAGCTCTGGTGGTATTTAGGGAAAAAGGAACATCAACCAGAGAATCCACCCACGGACAATGCCGCTCCGACTCAGGGCCACGTCTTGCAGAGGTAGTAGCTCCAGGGGAGCAAGAAGTCGGGAAACGTTGCGTCGTTCCATCTCCACGGGATACGGAGCCCATACTCCCCTGATTGTGCGCAGGGCGATGGATGTCTGGGAAGCCGAAGTTGTGGCTGGTCACCGCTCCACGCAACCTCTGGGGAAAAGGCTCTCCCATTACTAGCAAATGAAGAAGTTCTTGCCCCACTGCTCTAGGAACGTGACCGCGCTCCCTCTCCACTAACCTCTAGTGATTCTGACAGCTCCACTACTCAAGAAACTTCCTCAGGCGCTCCAAGTCTGAACCAGCAGGACCCTGCCAAGGACATATATCAGAGCCAGGACATCAAGCACACCGGATGCGCTGCAAAAGCTTCAACTGACGTGGAGGCAAAGGGGCAGAGAAATGAAGTGTGCGTGCAGACTGGCAGCCAGTAGCAACAGATGTCGGCACCTCCCCCGACTGCAGAGCCGCACCACGACCCTAAACCTGCTCTCTCGGGGGATGAAGATGACTACTTTAGGTCATGCCCAATTGTTGAGGAACCATGGCGAAATTAGTAAGGCCTAAGGACTTTCCTTTTTCTTCTGTGTTTGTTTCATTCTCTGTTAGCTTGTTAGATTACCAAACAACTCTATTAAGTTTTGACAGTGGAAACTTGATTTCCCACACCAAGGGTAAGTTCCAGACAGATGCAATAATCTCAAGTCTCTACCATTAGAAGAATTTTGAGGTCTAAAATGGGCCTCCTAAGGAAAATAATAAAATAATATTTATAAATTTTACAGGAAGAAAGAAAAAAAATACTTTTTGTGTTCATATTTTCGACATATATCCCTATGTTTTTACTCAAATTTCGATCGAGAGAGCTAGATGGATGTGGAATTTGATTTTGCATCCAACGAGTACCCACACTGCATACTTTTGAAG
Organism: Pseudotsuga menziesii; assembly: GCA_001517045.1. Taxonomy (NCBI): domain Eukaryota; kingdom Viridiplantae; phylum Streptophyta; class Pinopsida; order Pinales; family Pinaceae; genus Pseudotsuga; species Pseudotsuga menziesii. The sequence continues at coordinate 137,556 of LPNX010135011.1, forward strand.
GACCCCGCTACCCCAAAAACAAGAAATACCTGAAAAAATGTGATGATGATGTAGCGGAGTCTGTCAAAAGTATGCAGTGTGAATACTCATTGGATGCAGAATCAAATTCTGCATCCAACGACCTCTCCTGATCGAAATTTGAGTAAAAACACAGGGAGATATGTCGAAAATACGAACAAAAAAAGTAGTTTTTTTATGACAAATATGTCAATTCAACCATTATGGTTGACTCATTTTATTGAAATTCTATTGGTTCTTGAATTCCAACTCACAAAAACTTATTGTTGGCATGTTTTCTTATAAGGCCCATTTTAGACACCAAATTTCCTCTAATACCTCGCAAGTTTTGGACAGTATCATGAAAACTATGTTTGTATTTTAATATAATCTTTTGTTACTTAAAAAAAAAGGTTTGTAACATCATCAAATTAACTTTTAAAGAATAACAAAATATATATTTACTTGTTTAAAGAATTAATAATAATAAATTCTATCTCATTTTTTAATATAATTAACTTTTTTGAATAACAATATATATATTTATTTGTTTGAATTAATAATAATAAATTATATCTCATTTTTTTAAATAATTAATTTTTTTGAATAACAAAATATATATTTATTTGTTTACAAGAATTAATAATGATGGTGATTAACCTCTAAAACCAAATTTGGTATATAGACTATTGCACTTTAAGAGAAAATACAAGATAGAGATTATTTGATTTGTTTTAAAATATTATTATTATGCTCAAAAAGCTTAAAGAGAAGCGTTCCTAGCTCACCATAGTTTTGAGGGGTTGGAATGTTAGAGAGGTTAATGCTAGAACAAAGATTACGGGGCTGAGATCTAATGTGAGTGTAGGTGGGGCAATCTAAGAGAAAGTAATTTTCATCTTTGACACTCAAAGACTTACAAAGGTGGCAAATCATTTTTGCCCGCAACATTTTAGAGGTTATCCAGCGTCCAGTTTCACCATGAAGCTCATGAGAGTTCGTTCTAATCTTGGCATTATTAATTTTTTTCTTTGAGCTCGTGAAGATAGAAAAATAATTTTGATCCTCAAGATTATAGTTAATGATCTCTTTATAATATTGTAATTTTCTTTTAACCTTTAAGCCATCTTTACACCACATTTTCTCTTTGAACGTCAAAGTAATAATATTTTTAATGTTATCAGTATTTTCAAAGTTGCAACTTCGTCAATCCCCCAATGATTTAACCAATTCATGGCATCTTTATGCCACCCCATGCTTGAGGCGCTTATGGTTTTGGCTGTAGTTAAGAGCAATTTTAGGAAGTCAATGGTCTCCTGTATTTTTCACTTGTGCTTGTTTATTAGTTACCCAATCATAGTCATGCTTTCAATGTGAGAGAGCCCTGCTTCTAAGAGGATAATAGGGTAGGGTGTAGTGCTCTTAATTTTAAGATTATATGTAATAAACCACTTATGGGTTTGCTTAATTATTCTCCATGATTCTCTAGAAATGTTGCAACCCTAAGCTTCATAGCCATATAAGATAACATGAGTGATAAGAGTTTTAAGGAGGAATTTATTTATGTCACACAACACAGGATTTGTCAATGTACAGCTGTTTTCAAGTCCGAAGTAGGATTTCCACCCTCCATTAATCCTCTTCTTGATGTTGTACTTCTAGTTGAGTTTGTGATGGACGTCAATTCCGAGATATTTATAAAAAATCACTTCCTCTAGGTTTATACTGTCATATACAAAATTATCATATGTGCTCTTATTGGATTTGATAATCATGACTTTTTTTTGTCAGTGTTAATGGTCATGCCCATATTGCAATACAAATCCTTGAGAATTCTTAATTCATTCTCAAGATCATAGGGGTACCTTTCCATAAGAATTATATCATCGGTATAGAGAAGAAGCATGATGACTATTCCTGCTAAGGTCGTGTCAGCACAACCTACTTCTTTTAAACAACCTTCCAGCTTATCAATGTAAATGTTGAAAAGTGTAGGGGAGAGGGAGCACCCTTTCTTAACCTCAATACTACAGTTAATATCCTGTGACCATCCTTAGTGTTCTTGAATTTTTGCAATGACATTCTCATATAACCATAAAGCCACAACCCTCAGCTCGGAAAGAACCTTTAACTCCTCTAATATATTCCATAGGTTCTTTCTAGGCATTGTATCAAAAGATTTTATGAAGTTCACGAACAAAAAAGATTGGATTTATTATTACAACACTCCTCTGCAATGATCTTAAGCATAATGCGATAGTTTGTGGTTGAATGGTTCCTTTTGAAACCTACCCAGCCTTTAGTTTGCTTTCTTTAGCTTTCTAACCATATGCTAATCTTCTTTTCCAAAATAATATCGTATAGCTTGGCTAAAAGAGGGCTAATCATAATGGTTTGATAGTTAAAAGGGTTATCTTTATCTCTACTTTTAACAATAGGAATTGTAAGGCTTTGAGTCCAAGGCTTAAGGAAGCCATGCTTGCATGCCATATTAAAGAAATTGTGAATGTAAGGGATTAGATTAAATAAATTGTAAATGTAACATAACTAAATTGTTGTGTTCAATGACCAAATCTAGAGTTCGCTCTGCAGTGGATTCCATAATTTGTCGACATGTTGAGCCTAATCCTGTAACTCTTCAGCAAGGTTGAGCTTACTCAACACTCTACATTAATTTATTGTGTTTGGAAAGAAAATTTAAATATTTAGTATTTTAAATATATTAATGTAAATTTATTTTAACTATTTAAAAAAAACATTTACAATTTTAAAATTCTAAATTAAAATAAATTTATATAAATTTTAATTATTTTATGATTTATTTATTTATTATTATTATTTTTAATTTAATTTTTTTAATATTATATATATGAAATTAAAATATAGTATATTTAACCCCTATTAAATTATAAAATACCTTTATTTTATTTTTATAAAAAATTAATATTAAATATTAAATTATAAATTATAAATTGAAATATTTAATATCAAATCCAAATAATACCTTCAATTTTGTTCTTGTATTTGTTACGCTAACAGCACAAAAAAACCTTTTACAAAAACAAATCCAATAATTTTAAAAATTGTAAAACTTCAACATGATTAATATAAAGGAAACAATTTGGAACTTGTGCACATTGAGTGAATAAAACCAAATACATGTATACGTATATTCCAAAGAGGATAACTATGACAACAAACCCATGTGAGCATTACTACATCCATTGAGACACCAAATACATGTATAAGTCTATTCCAAATATGAAGAAAATAGAGGAAAACTATGACAACAAACCCATGTGAGCATTGCTCATCCATTGAGAGCCGTGATTCAAAAATAGTTTCTCCATCCATTGACTCCTTAACCAACTAGGTGTGAACAAAAAAAATGTGAGTCCATCTTTCTAAATTGAGTCATCTTCACAATTAAGCTTAAACATATGAAAGCAATAATTAAATTAAAAATATATACCATTCTCTTAACTTTTTTAATACAAACTTTGATAAAGGCTTCTCTTGGAAACTCATGATCAATAGAGAGTAGGGGAATTAAAAGGGATGAGAAGGGAGACATCCTTTATGCCTTTGCTAGATACAGGGAAAGGGATGTAAATAACTCAACAAAGCTTCAAGTAGTGACAAAACTAAAAGACTGGAATCTTTTTGTTTTTTGAAGAGGACCCAATACTTAAAAAGTGCTCCTAATAAACTCAGAGAAGGATTTAAGCTTGGGTAGGGAACCAATAATTATAATTTATTACACCTCTTTAAAACATCTTAGCCATGTTTTAAAGCTTTTAGATCCTATCCCTATCACATGTCTCCATGTTATCAGTTGCATTAGTAGGTCTTGATCTTTTCCTCTGTTAATTAGGGTTTAGTTAGTTGTAAAATGGCCACATCAGTTGCAGTTGTTGTTCCTTACCCCTAGTTTGTCCTCCCCATAAACTTCCTCCGAACAACATATCCACAATATGCTTTCTGCATCTTATTCACAGGTTCATTATGGTCACTTTCCACTTATTTTTCTTTGGCAAGCTTACTCTCATGCTTTTGTCATTCAATTCAATATATTTAAGATAAGGGTTGACTATCCTTCCCTCTCGGCCTTGACACTTTTCCTCTGCATTGGAAGCAACTTCCTCCAATACTATGTTTGTTTCAATGTTGTTTCATGTTCCATGCTCTCACAATCTTATTGAGGATTCAATCTTGTTCCCTTATTACTCCATACTAGGTACTCCATCATACTCCACACCCCCCCCCCCATTTGTTTTTCTCCCGTCCCCGGAGATAAAATTCTTATTCATCCCCTTAACCAACCCTCGATTGACCTCTGCTTAGCTTCCCTCTCTAGCAACTATCTGATTTATGTCCAGGTCGTAGCTACTCCAATGGTTAGCAAAGTTAGAAGACGTTGTTCGAAGAGAGACCATAGCATAGACTCTCCACCTAGACTTTTGGTGGAGGCTAGGGAGGCTAAGGTAACCTATTTACGCCAAACCCCTACCTACTGAAAATTAAACAAGACTGCACCTTGGATGAAGAGATAGATATGAACATGAGGCCTTGGAACCTTTAGGACTTGAGACACCAAATATTATAGGATTTTTACTCTCTATTGGAAAATCAAATCTCTTATGGGTAAATTCCTCTTGGATATTAAAGAAAAAAGAAAGGAGTCGATGTTGTCAGGACCATGAATCATTCTAACGGGAATATGTTTTGGCACTCGATGAAGCCAAAAATTCAAGATTGGGTTGATTATAAAGCACTAGAATTCACACAGGAGGAAAGTGAAGGATCGTGACTAATCCTGACTGAATGGTTGGAGCGACCGTTACATGGACATTCATGAGATTTTCTTTAGCAAATTTCCCATCATATTGCATGAGTGGTTATTGAAGCTAGCGACCCAGAGGAAAAATTTCCAAGGAGAAGAACCAACTGAGTGAAATCCTCAACTAACCCAGCGGCTGAAAAGAACTAGAAATCCTATATCTAGGGCTGTTGACTTTTGGGTTGATAGTATTATGGGTGGATATATCACAGAAATTGCAGTCGACACAATAAAATCATATAGTGAGACATAAAGAAAAATTTTCTAAGGTCCTAGAGGTCGCTATACGAAATCTTTAAAACTGTGGATTAAGATGTTGGTGTGTGAAAAAGGGATCCTTAGAATGGAGTATGACGAGTAAATATTTGTGCATGCAGACTCAAGATATGTCATAAGAAAGATTGTGAGCAGAATGGGTGGGGATAAACTGAGATGTTTTCTGGTAATAGTGAGATTGAGCTAGAAGGTGGACACCTAAGGAGTGGAAGAAGATTTTGGTTGGGAAAGAGAAGAAGGAATGCGAAAAGAAGAGGAAGTTGCAGTGCAACTGAAGGAGAGGACTATGAGTTGCCATTGCCCCTTGACGGAGGATATTGTGACGAAGAAGAGGAGTACTAGTTTATATTTTAATAACATGAAGAGGAAGGAGCGCCAAATATAGATCAAGATTATGGCATACCTATGACCCTGCATACATCATTCGAGGTAAGATCTAGAAACACATCACCAAGTGGTTATGCTAATCAGACTAACAATAATAGTGGAAATAACAGTCAGGGAACTCCCACTAGCGGAATCTTTAATTTGGAAACCCCAAGAGTAAACAAAATGGTAAAAATGATATAAAGTTACCAATATTTAATGGAAATGGGTTAGAGGACCTCGAGAAACATTGGTTTCTATGTGAAGCTGTATGGACCATGCGACATGTCCAAGATGAGGCCATCAAGAAAGCTCAAATGATCACAATCCTTAGAGGTCGTGCACTCGACTAGTACATGAAATTCTCTATGGTTCCAGTAGGAATATCGCAGAAGACATTAGATCAAATATGGGAAGGATTAATATATATTGAGTTTAGGAATCCCAAATCTGAGTTGCAGTGCATTACGAAAATTAAAGAAATTAAGCAATTACCTATGGAGTCTGTTTGGGAATTAGACCAAAGATTCAATACCTTGATGGCTAAAGTAAGTTTTCAGATGTCATACGCCCAAAAAAAATAGTGATTTATTGCAGCGATGTTACTGTACATCTGTATTCCTTTGATGCAACAAAATATTGTATCACAGAGCAAGGCTCTTGAGCTTTCCATGAAGTTGGAAGCCTCACCGGTCGAAAAAACTAGTGCAATAATGATGTAGATCTAGTTGCAACTTTCCAACCTTACACTGCAACTTCAAGATATCAATAAAGGAAAGGAAGTACAAGAAGAACTATGGTGTACCAGATGCAAAACCAAAGGACATCATAAAGACAATTGCCTGACGTTTATGAATTATGTTGCATCAAGAGCACCGAATACGATGAATACACAAGGGATTCCTTGGTGTAGAATCTTCCATACTAGAGTACATTGGTCGAAAGAATGCTTATACTTATAGAAAATTGTAATTTCACCAACCAATCTATATTGTAAGTTATGTCGGTCAGTGGGACATGACGAGAAAGATTGTAGAGCATATTGGTTGTTGCAAGAGAAAACATTCGACATGTACTTGATGAAGAATGACGAGCAAATGTAGGATGAGCGAGATCTAGAACAATTTCCTCAGAACCAGTACCCTCGGGATCAATATCCACAAACAAAATACCCTCAACCCAGGGGGGTGGAATTTTTAGAGGTTGAGGACAAGGAGGAGGATTTGGTCGCAGAAGAGGCAAAGTCATATGTTATAATTGTGGACAGCCTGGACACTTTGCCAAGGAGTGCACAAATCCTACTACGACCTATTCATATTGTAAATCTTTTGAGCATATTGACGAAGAAGGCCCTTAGTTGATTGTGAAGTGACAAGATAGGAACGGGGGCAATTAGAACCCACCTTAGAATCCCAATCCGAACATACAAAATATCTCCACTGAACTGAGGGAGCCAAATATTGTTGTCGTAACAAGAGGAGGTGTTGCGATTGGAGCAGATCAAGAAGCACCATATGGACAACTGAGAGTGAGACCAACAACACAAAAGAAAGCACTATTTGATGTCCAAAAATAAAAGGATATATTATTGGATGCTTGACATGAGTTCATCGATGAAAATCAAGCGTCGAATTCTTTTGCTGAACCAAATGAAGGACCGATATTGGATATGCCTCAATGATTCGACCAACTATTCCAGAAGATACAAACATAAAATGTTAGTAAACTGAAGGAATTATTTAATATATGTCTAGCATTAATAGCAGATAAAGATGATGTCACAATATTGACATCATTAATAAAAGAACCTCAAGTAGATGTGCGACCAGAAAGGAGGGTTAACCATCAACGAGGTGGGCCATGGAATTGCGGGTAGTTTGGGGAAGGGGGCTGGTGGTAGAAGGGGGGGGGGTTTGCGCAGGTAGGCTGGCCTGTGGCCGGAATACTCGAACCTGGTTGACTTTCAGACTGCGGCGGAAGGTCAGGGGTAGCGGGGCGGCGTTGCGGGGTAGCTGGCGGGTTTTCACTCCCAGGGCGGTGTGCGGAGTCTGAGTCTTCAGGCGTTACAGGGGTGGGCACGGTGAGCTGGCTTACGGGAGAGGAGCTAAAAGTCGGCTTATACCTTTTCCCGTTTCGCAGCAACCCGCGTTGCTCGTCCGAGAGAGTGGCACTTGCAACCATATGTTAGCACAACTAAACTAATAATCGGGTGCAACAGTAATATACCAATAGTATTTTAACTTTTAAGCCTAATAAATTCAAAACTTACCACAGAGATCGTTGAAAGACAGCCGTTCAGCGTCACGAAAAGAAGTATTGGTATCAAGAGAAAACTCGTTGCAGACAGATCTCAGCGAACCAATGACCGATATCCTTCATCGAGGGCCCCCAGA
>LPNX010135011.1:153241-189965 GCA_001517045.1 Pseudotsuga menziesii
CAATACTAATATCTTTGAATACATTCTTGTGTCGATGACACATTTTAATCATAGCAATGCAATAATCCATCATTGGATGGAGTGCTATAGTGTAACAGGTGAACATAATGATGATGATCCCTGCGACATAAATATTCCTGAGTCTGAAGGTACTCGAGCGATGGAAGGATCAGGTGTCTCAAATGGCAAGTTTCTGAATCCATTGAAGATAAAGAAAGTAAACATTGGGTCTCTAGAGAATCCAAAGTTTTCCAACATTCGGGATTATTGGGATGATAAAATTGTTCAAAAGATTACAGACTTACTACATGAGTTTCAAGATATGTTCCCCACTAAGTTTTATGAAATGAAGGGAATTGTCATATATCTTGGAGAAATGAATATTCCATTGAAACTAGACGCACAACCTGTTAAGAAACGATCATATCGACTCAATCCCAGGTACAAAGAAAAAGTTAAGACAAATTTCAAAAAAATGTTGGATGCGGGCATTATAGAACCTGTTGAAGAATTTGAGTGGGTAAGCTTGATGGTAGTACAATATAAGAAGGATGCTAGTGAGGTGCGTATTTGTGTCTACTTAAGAAAGATGAATGATGCATGCTTGCACAATCCATTTCTGAACCCATTTACAGATGAAGTATTGGAGAGTCTCGGGGATTAATAAGTCTATTCATTTACTGATGGGTTCTATGGTTATCATCATATTAGAATTGTGAATGAAGATCAACACAAAAAAACCTTTGTGACGAAGTGGGGATGTTTCCAGTATATAGTAATTCCCTTTGGACTCAAGAATGCTCCTTCTACCTTTTCCACGATAGTTGTGGCTTCTTTCAAATATTTTATTCATAAGTTTCTTGAAGTCTATTTTGATGACACGACGATATTGAGCTCGTAAAAGATCATATTAAGAGCCTCAGAATGATGTTGGAACGATGTAAACAATATCATATTTCTCTGAATCTAAAGAAGTGTATTTTTTGTGCCCCTTTTGGAATTATGTTGTGTCATGTGGTTTGTCGCGATGGAATATTGGTGAATCCTGCTAAAAATTGCAATCATCATCAACCTACCACCACCCATGATGGTAAAGCAGTTGAGAACAAACTTGGTACATACATGGTACTATCAAAAGTTTATCAGAGGTTATGCAGAGGTGACTGCTCCTATGGAGAAATTATTGAATAAGGATGTTAAGTTTTAGTGGAGTGAACAAGGCTAAGAGAGTCTATATGTCCTGAAGAATAAGATGGTCACAACACCCATATTAGTTTTTCCAGATTGGAAGAAAGAGTTTCATGTACATGTCGATGCGTTGTCTGTCACACTTAGTGTTCTACTTGCACAACCACAATACGGGTCTATTGATTATCCTATTGCCTTTTCTAGCCGAAAATTATCAACATAGTAGAAGAACTATACCAAGACCGAAAGAGAAGGCTTAGCTATGGTATACGCTCTTCAAAAATTTCGACATTATTTGCTGGAAGGACATTTCAATATGTACACGGATCATTCTGCGTTGAAATATCTGGTCAATAAGGCAGTTTTGGGCAGGAATATTTTTCGATGGATTCTCCTCTTCCAGGAATTTTATTTTGAAATTATTGTTAAGGCGAGTTGATTGAACTTAGGACCAGACCATTTGTCGAGGCTAGAAAGTGGATAAGAACTTGGTAATCTAGACTATAGTCTTCCCGATGCACAATTATTTGAATTCAAGATGTTTGATGATCATTATAGAGATATTATACAATTCTTGAGCACGGGATATGCACCAAGAGGATTCACTACAACGCATAAGAAACAATTAGTTGTAAGAGCTATATATTTCCAATTGATCGTTGGGAAGTTATTCAAAATGGGACCATTTGAAATTATTCCTCGCTATGTATTGGAACATGAGCGACCAATAATATTGAATGAAGCGCATGCCGGTGTCACAAGAGGCCATTATGTTGAAAAAGCCATAATGCAGAAGATATTACAAGCAGGATTGTGGTGGCCTACTTTGCATGCAAATGCTAGAGAGTATTGTCATAGCTGTGATATCTTCCAAAGAACTGGAAAGTCTTCGTAACGAGATGAAATGCCACTAGTACCTCAGATAGAGTTACATGCATTTGAAAAATGGGCTGTTGATTTTATCAGACCTATTAATCCACTAGGAAAGTTAATAGGTGCATGATAAATTATCATTGTGATGGATTACTTGAGTAGATGCGTTGAAGCATTGCCAGTAAAGGATTGTGCTGCTGCGATCGCTACCCGATTTTTTTTTGACAATGTAGTGACTATATTTATATGCCTGAAGATATTGATAAGTGATCAGGGCACACACTTTGTGAATCAATTGATCGACAGATTAATTAAAGAATTCTATATTCAACACTGGAAGACGACACGGTACCATCCACAAGAGAATGATGTTGTCGAGTCCTTCAATAAAATCTTGGAGGACGCATTGACCAAGATCTGTAATGTTCAAAGAGATGATTGGGATCATAAAATACCTGCACTACTATGGGATTATCACATGACCTGTAAAAATTTAACAAGCCAAAATCCATTTTGAATAGTTTATGGACAAGAGGTTGTCATTCCGATGGAATATCTTGTACTCAGTCTAAGGATAGCTACAATTATTGAAATGATTGATGTTGGTATTGTTAAAGAAATATTGTTGCAGTTGGTCTAGTTGGAGGGAGAGCACTTGTCACGGGATATCATTAGAATGTCGAGAGGGTGCGACAAAAATCTTGGCATGACCAACATATTAAGAATAAGCAGTTTCACATTAGAGATATTGTTCTCCTGTAGGACAACAAGTTTTTGAAGCATCCTAGAAAGCTTAGAACACATTGGCTGGGACCATATATTATCATCCATATCACTAAAGAAGGAGAAATGAAATTGTAGAAGTTATATGGTATACCTTTAAAGGGATTGGTGAATGGAAGTCAGATAAATCCTTACCAGGATAGTCGCAGTTTGGTCGACTGAGAATTCAGATAAAAAATAAAATCGCAAATTTATGAGTGTTATTTCTGAAAATTTTATGAGTGTTTGGTCGCAGACTATATATCTATCGTAGAGTAAGAAAAATTGTCATGAACTATCTATCTGTCGCAGAGTAAGAAAGGTATTGCAAACTATCTATCTATCGGAGAAGAAGAATTATTGTCGCAGACTATTTGTCAGTCGCAAGAGAAAAGTTGTCGTAGGCTCTATGCCTATCACAAGAAAATAATTTATGTTGCACGATGGATTGTGGTCTCAAGTTGGATTGTAATTAATTTAAGGACACGAGATATTTTGATGGAGTGATTTTTTGTCACTTCCTCCATTAATGCACAATAACTGCAGTTGAACTGATAGGAGAAGTGATGGTTTGATTGGCGTTTTCCTTGAAATGATTATAAATATTGGTCCATGTGACAGAAATAACCACCACCTTTTCATTTATTGCAAGATCATATGAACAAACGATTGAGTAAACCTATATCATCTTCACACCGAAGTTTTTCATTTCATTAAATATGGTTTATCGCGATGAAGTGTTCATTTGCAACTGTAAGAGCTGAAGCTATTTTCTACAGAGTATGGTCATTTTGTATCTAGTACAAGCACTGTCCAAGAATTAGGTCTTGATATTCTGTTGCCTATACCAATTATGGAATACACTACATAAGTGGTTTCAAAGTCACCAAGAGTTGCAGAACTTGTTTCAGAGCCCCCAATGATTCCTCCATTTGTTTTACGACCAACCCCTCCTGGTAAATCAAAGAAGAAACATTCTACCAGTTGAAAACTGCGAGCAACAACATCTCCACCAGATGATGAAGCAACAACATTTGCATCCATGTTTCCAGATTATGTCCCTTTGAGGCTAACAGATGTGCCTAAGGTCAGAATTGGTAAAATTCCAGATATCCATTGGTCGCACTAGAAATACCTAAAGGATTTTGAGTAATGACAAATATCATCCCCAATATGCAGAAAATGGGATTGTTGACCAAGACCTTCAGAATTTATTGGAGCTTGCAATGGATAGATAAATTAATGTTGTCCATGAAACCGAGAATGGCCCTATCCACATAGTTCCAATGGAATGGGAAAGAGGATTGGATAAATCCATACTATTGTTGTTGATGCACATGCCACATCTTGGTTGCACAACAGAAGTGAATTCCTGCATCAAGTAGCTACTGGTATGTTTCCACAATGTCTTTCTGTGGCTTGACATAAATATTTTAGTGGATTTCGAGTTGATAGCATCTATCATAAGACTCCCTCTAGAAGGATTCAACCCAGCACCATTCTTTGCAGGGAAATACCAAGATACAACCTTGACAAATAGAATTAAGGAAAAGTATGAGTTGACAAGGGATAAAAGAGGCTTGGCATTTCCTCTATAAATGACACGGTCATTCGGTTCGCAGCTAAGGTTATATCCATAAGTTGCTCATAAATATGCGACTGAATCAATGTAACACTAGAATGATTTCTGCCGCATAATAGTGTATTACGGGTGTCCAGCTCAACAGGTCGACCTATCTATGAAATGAGTTGTTAGCAGATGCTGAAGAAATGTAGGAAAAGGGTAACCATTTTTGCAAATTGTGGCTTAGGAAGCAAGATAGAATCACCAAGGAAACCATAAATGTTTTTAGAGTATTATAATATTTTCGGTTGAGTCCCATCAAATCTTTTTGGATCCGTGACAAGATCCACAGAAGCAATTTTTGTCCACACAGTTTTAGCTATCTGCTACTAAAATTGATGCAATCATTCAAGACTGGCCTGCATAGTGGAAATTTCCTGTTGCAGAGGATCAACTATCTACAAAAGAAGAGTTGCGAGAGGATGACCCATCGACAAAGAAGAATAGAGACCAGGGAAGAGAACCACCAGTGGAAGAAAATCCATAAATACCCCCCCCCCCACATTCAAGAGGATTCCAATGTGACTCCAAAAGATCCATATTTGGGGGATAAGAAAAGCACTCAGAGAATTCTAAGAAGAGCCGAAATAGTAGGAAAGTCGATCGATCATTTGGAATTGTCAGCCTCACAAATCATTATTGTGTCGAGAGGCGCTCTACAGCCTAGTATGGGGTAGATCTTGTAACGTTATTTTTATTAATAAAAAATAAATTTTTTAATTATAGGACAAAATAAATGTCGGCCAAAAAAAATCTAATATGGGGGAAATGTTGTAATCGTCCTACCTAACAAAACAATAAAAAAGTAAAAATTTAATTATCTGTAAAAAAAATGTGGGCGAGGAAAAAAACACAATATGGGGGAGATGTTGTAATGTTTCTACCTAACAAAATAATTAAAAAAAACAAATTGAATTATCCTCAAAAAAATGTTGGCTTTGCACATGGTTTTAAAACCATGTGCAACCCATGGTTTAATTGTACATGGTTTAGGAGGGCCTTGCACATGATTTTAAAACCATGTGCAAGGCCTCCTAAACAACCCATGGTTTTATTGTACATGGTTTAGGAGGGCCTTGCAAACGGTTTTAAGACCATGTGCAAGGTGTCCTAAACAACCCATGGTTGTAGGAGGGCCTTGCGTGTGGCTTTAAAACCATGTATGGAGAAATGTTGTAATGTTTGTTCCTAACAAAATAAAAAATAGTATATGTCGGCCATAAACAATATTAAATATTAATAATAAAAATATTATATGTGGACCTTAAATAAAAAGATGTGCATCTTTTGGTTTGAATCAAATCAATGGACACCTAAGAAGAGGTTTGCACCTGAGAGATTTGATCCCTCTCGGCGCTTGATAGAGCCTAGGATTTGGATCTACGTTGGTTATAATTTGCTTTCAGATCACATGGAAGAGATTGCAAGTCAAATCTGTTGAAAAATGGATGAGTGACATACAGAATTGACAAGAAGCATAACCGACTTACTGCATACACTTTGTACTGCAGTGAAATAAGTTAGAGTGGTGGTCGACCAAACACCATATTCGACTGTGTCATTGGACGAAGCTAACCCATCTAAAGAGTGGTCTGTCGAGGAATTAACGTAAAATCCACCAATAAGCCTTTCAAGTAATGGGTTAAATAATTGACTTAGGAACACTAGAGCTTAACACCATGGTCAAGGATCTTGGTCATGTCACCATGGATTTCTCTGCTCTACTAATGTATGAAGTGCATGTTATTCAACATGTTGCAGTGGAATAAATGAATACTATAGAGCGTGTGTTGCTTAAACAGGTCAAGACATCGCACAAAAAAATTAAGACACTGAAGAAAACAATGCAGAACACAGAACAACAAGAAAAAAGTCACAAGAGGACATGCATTGATTGGATGCACCTGTTACACTCACTTGTAGTATTTTTTGGATAAAGGCATTACAACATAAATGTTTTAGAAGACAAAGTATTTTGACTTGATGAATTAGCTAGGAACCCCTTAAAGTGGGTCGTGGAGTTGGAGTCAAAGCTGAAATCTAGTACACCTCTAGAGGTACTATAAGAGCATAGAAAGTAGCAACTGAGGCTACGATGAATATCTAAGAGTTGGAGGCACTTTGTGCCAAAGTGGTCGAGCAAGTTTCTCAGTCATGGGAAGCTTTGATCAACGATGAAGAATTGGAACAAGTAAGAGAGAAGTTGCATACTACTGAGGAAAACTTCAATAAACTGAAGAATGATCTAAAGAAGCTTCCAACAACAAAAGATATGAGTAAGGATATTGATCTGAAGAAATTATAGCAACAAGTAGAAAGACTCTGAATGCATCAGCAGAAAAGAACTAATCGGGTCGCAGAACTTCAAGCAGAGGCAGAGAAATTTACAGGTATCATTCAACCTATACATGAAAAGGTGCGACAAGCCTTGGGGTCGATAAGACTGATAACTTCAGAACACATTAGTTTCTAACATGTAGAAAAATTGAAGACAATAGAAGTAGAAGCAGAAGTGAGACAAGAAATTGAACAAGTAGTGAAAATATTTCAAGATTTTGAAAGTAAGGTCACACTAACAAAGGTTTTAGGATGAGCCACAGGTGAGTGTTGGGGGCCTGCTGGCCCTACGAAAAGACAACCAAAATAATGATCGAAAATATGAATATTTCGGTCACAAGATTCTAGTTGTAAGACAAGGAAAATTCGTGACAGAAGAGGAATAAAGCAAGTCTAAAAGCAGAGTTTGGCAGATTCTAGGGAAAGATTTAGTTATACTAAAATCTTGCTTTTAGCAATAAAACATGATTGTATTTTGGGTTGATAGTGCCTATTTTTGGATGTAACTGAATGTATTAAAATATAAAGATAACCTATTGATTGACAGTTGATACTTAGTCGACGGTTGAATTAAGAATTGTAAAAGTAAAAAATATTATAAAAGCATAAACCCAAGTTGTGTGCGGGTTGATCGATCATAGAGAGAGTTTCTTATTCAGAGAATAGATCTAGGTTGTGTGCAGATCGATGATTCAGAGAGAGAGAGAGAGAGAGAGAGAGAGAGAGAGAGAGAGAGAGACCAAAAACAGAGAGCATGAGATGAGAGAAGAATGTATGAATTGTAAAGAATATCTAAAGAAGATTATGCAAGCTAAGTTTGTAGACCAAAGTTGATAGCCTATTTCTCATGTCAGATGAAGATAACCTATGTGGTTTTTCCCATATGGGTTTCCACATTATATCTTTTCTTTGTGTATCTTTGATGTTTATGTTTATGTCGAATGCATGTATGTCATGAATGAGTTAATCTGATTATGTCACACAGCCTCTGTTACACAAATCTAATAGGTTAAATATATGCTAAATGATTTATGTTAATTACTATAATGTGTGTCTACAGATCAGTGGATAGTTATCTGAAACAAATGAATGAAAAAATAAGTATAATTCTCGATTTCGATTGAGTGACCTAGTAGTATTGTAAGAGTGAAATCCCAAATATAACTGCAGAAACTTGGTTCTGGCAGTCCCTATAAGATATCTTAGGTGATACTTCATCTACGTCGCAGGTCTTGACAATGGAGTCCTACCCTATCGAGATAATATCTTGGTCTTTGTTGACGAACAAGGGATATGAACCTAGGTCGACCGAAAGTATGCCAATACATGGTGACTAAAATTATTGCTATCAAACTCAAGCCAAAATTACCTGAGGTGCTTTCTAAAGAACAATATGGTTTTTTATCAAATAGAAAAATTCTAGATGCAATTGGGTCTCCCAGGAGTGTCTTCATTTAGAAAACATCAAGAAGCTCACTTCTTTGATTTTGAAAATGGACCTATAAAAGGCATATGACAAGGTGGATTGGATGTTCCTTAGACTTGTACTACTACAGATTGGGATTCCAGTGGATGTTTCAAATTGGATTTTAGCATGTGTCTCTTTGGAAAAATTCACTTTCCTAGTCAATGGAGCACCCACAAATTTCTCCAATAGCTCCAGAGAGATACAAAAAGGATGTCCCTTATCCCTGCTTCTATTCCTTCTTTTCATCGAGGGTTTAAGTAGAACGATTTCATAAGCTAAATTGAAGGGTAAGTTTGCTGGTTTAAAAATTTCTTCGCCTCTTAAAATTACCCATATATTGTTTGTTGATGACATGATCATATTTGGACATGATAATATTGAGGAGTGGAAGCTCGTTTCTGTCATTCCTAAAACTTTCTGCTTGCAACGAGGATGGAAATTAACTAGGATAAGTCTTTTTTCTCTCAAAATATAATTTTTGATGGGTTGTTAGCTAAGTTTTTTTATTGTTCCATTTCAAGGTGGAAGGTTTGGAAGTAGGTTTTAAATACCTTGGTTTTATGTTGAAACTAAACAATTTCAAGATTGGTAATTGGCTATGGTTAGTAAAAAATATTGAAAGAAGAATAAGTAATTGGGCGTACAGTTTTTTGTCTTTGGGTGGAAGGTTAACTTTAGTACGCGTTGTTTTACAAGGAATCCTAATGTATTGGTTCTCGTTGGTTATGATCCCGCATGCCATTATAAATACTATCAGATCTAAAATTTTCAATTTTCTATGGCTAGTTCTGGAATGGAGAAAACATACCATTTGGTTTCTTAGGAGAGCCTGACATTTCCTAAATATTTGGGGGGATGGGACATTAAGAACTTGAGTTGGTTTAATTTTGCACTTTGTTTAACAAACTTATGGAAGAATCTCTTGGGTAACAGTTTGTGGAGTTTGGTTTGCCACTCTAAGTATTTTAAAAAGATTACATTGTTGAATTTGTTTAGAGCTGAGGAGACTGGAAGCATAAACTCTACTATAATTTGGAGAAATTTCATAAAAAATTCTTTGGATCAAGAAATGGGTTGCGTGGGACATTGGAAATGATAAAATCTTGAGAATAGGAATATATACTTACATTGGTGACAAGGGTAATTTTATCTTGCTTGTGGGAATTATTGAACATCTTGTTGAATTGGAAATGGTTACTCTTAATCATATCAAAAGACAACGATGGTATGTTCTTAGGGGAGGTTATGAGCCGACAAAAGTTCACTCACACAAAAAATATTACTAAAATAATTGGAATATTAAAATAGCCATAATAATATATAAATTAATGATAGAATAGATAAGATAAGATGATTACAATGGTTGATAACCCGCCTATTAAATAGGGCTCGAGAATTGTGAATGAAAGGTCATTCCCTTTCATCTTAAGTACAATTAATTATGTTTTTAATATTCAATTATTCAATTATTATATTTATTTATGTTCTTTACATTGCCTTCCCCTTAAGGGAATCTTTGTCCTCAAAGATGTATTGACCTTAATGTCTGATTTACTTTAATCTGTTGTCTCGGGATCCTTTGTATTTGCGACATTCGAGGAAATGAGTTGATATGAGTTACGAATTCCCAAGGAGAGTTGTCGCATCATATCTGCTGTGGTCCATCCCAGATCTATTTTTGTCGGAGCTCTGAGATCTTTTTGTGGGACGATTCGTCTCAATTGTTTCTTAGTATGTCGATATTTTTGCATGTCCACATAAGTCTTCTATGAATATTCATTTGACCCTGTCGTTGGTCAAAATGACGATTATAATTAGGATGTCTGTAAGGTGTAGGTGTTGTTTGTTCTTCTTTCTTTTGAACTGCGGCAAGGAGTGTCTTCACTTCCTCAATTTGATTTTTGGATACATTTTCCTAGATATTTGCTTCTTGGTTCTACAGTAGATTGTTGTGATTCTGAATCTTTTCGATTCTTTCATCTTGCGACTTTTTTTCAATTTCTAACTACTTGATTTGATTTTGTAGTTCCTGATTACAATTATTTAGACACTGGTTTACTTCTTGCTTTTATAGTATTTTTCCTTCGAGATCTTCATCGGCGTGCTCACTCTTGCTATTGTTTTTCAATTTTTTGATTTTTGTAATCAGGGTTTTGTTATGATTTCTTAATCTGAAAATTTCTTCAGAATTGTGGGATATTGTTTTATTACTCTTTGCAATCTCCAGCTTGTGTTCCTTTTTGGAGTCACTATTTTGTTTTTGAAGAACTTTTATCTGTTGTCGATACTGGTCGACCACTGATTCTTGATCTGTTAATCTCTGTCATATGTGCGTCGGTTCTTCATCTTTGTCGTTAACGATTTTGTTCAAGCATATTATTTCTACTTCGTAATCACTTATTTCTTTCTTTATATCTTGATTTTTTTGTTTTTGATTGAACTCACTTTCATCTTATAATTTCTCAATTTGGGCAGACAAATTTTCTATATGATTTTTCAGGCTAGAAATTTTGTTGTTCTTTGCGCTCTTTTTGCATCTTATGTAATTTAATCACATTTCCGATTTCTTATTTATGTCTTGTAACTCTTCATTGTCTCTCTGATAACGTTTTAGCTTGGCTTCTAATTTCTCTATTTGTAGTCACAAACCAGATTCCATGATTTCTTAGTTCTTTGACACTAGATGACCGTCTGAACTATAGATAGTCGTCGATTTTTTTTATTTTGTTTTCCTTTTTCAACGATAATTGGTCTTCTTCTTGTTAGGTTAAATAACCCCTTTTTTTACCAAAAATAATTATTATAAATAATAAGTATTATAGTTTTCTTTTTATAATAATAATTATTAATTAATTAATTAATTAATATTATTATTATATTAATGTTTTATAAACTATATATAGTTTAATATATAGTTTTTATCTATTTATTTTTTTAAATAATAATTAATTATTATATATTATTATTATTATTATTATTATTTAATGTAATAACACAAATTAAAATATTATAAATATAATATATTGTAAATATAATATAATATATTATAATATTTATGTTTTGTTTTGTGTTGCAGGAGTTTGGACGACCACGTGGTGAGGAATGGTGGGCATTGACAAGAATGGATGCGCAGTGGATGCGCAGCGATGGAGGAGGAAAATGGCATGGTTGTGTGGGTGTGGGTAAAGGGCATAGAGATGAGAGAGGGACGTGAGTAAGGAATGAAGGGAATGGCGGCTGGAAGTTTAAGCAGCGCGGGAAGGGAGATGGGAGCGTTCAAGCGAGGGGCGGTGGCGCGATGGGGGAGGATGCGAATGGAATGAGAGTGCACTGAGAGGGAGCTGAGACACAGGTGGAGAATAAAGGGTAGTGGTGAAGGGTGAGCGTGAAACAGTTGAAGCGTGCAGGTGAAACGTGAAGCATGGGTGATTCGGAGGTGGCCCTTAATGGAAATGAGCATGAGCAGCAGATGGGCATGATTGGTGTGAGAGATGATGCATATAATAAGTAGAGAAGAGTGTAAGCGTTGGGAGCGTTGAGAGGATGGAGGGCTAGTGTGGGAGAGCTAGGTGGGATGAGCAGTGGGGAGAAGCTTGAGCAGCGTGGAGGGATGGGAGATGGGGCTAGACGGAGCTAGAGAGAGAGAGTGTGTGCGAGATTTTAGGGAAACCCTGGAGTGAGGCTAAAAGCCACAAAAACCAGACAATGACTGAAAATTAATGGCCAAAAGGTCAGATCAGCCAACGTGGCTTTGATACCAATTGAGCCGAACAAAAGTTCGCTCACACAAATAATATTACCAAAAGACTTGGAATATTAAAATAGCCATAATAATATATAAATTGATGATAGAATAGATAAGATAAGATGATTACAATGGTTGATAACCCACCTATTAAATAGGGCTTGGGAATTGTGAATGAAAGGTCATGCCCTTTCATCTTAAGTACATTAATTAATTATGTTTTTACTATTCAATTATTTAATTATTATATTTATTTATGTTCGTTACATTATACCAATTGAGCCGAACAAAAGTTCGCTCACACAAATAATATTACCAAAAGTCTTGGGATATTAAAATAGCCATAATAATATATAAATTAATGATAGAATAGATAAGATACGATGATTACATTGGTTGATAACCTGCCTGTTAAATAGGGCTTGGGAATTGTGAATGAAAGGTCATGCGCTTTCATCTTAAGTACAATTAATTATGTTTTTACTATTCAATTATTTAATTATTATATTTATTTATTTTCCTTACAGGTTATTGGTTAAATTCTAAAGACACTGGCCTAATATCTGGATAATGGGAATAAATATGGGATAGATACATAAACTGTCTGAATAGTGTTCGAATTAGGCTTGGTTAATTAGAAGACAAGATTGCTTGGGCTTGGAACACCTCTTCTAGGCAGATCATTATGGAGGGAGCATATGAAGCAGTTGTCTCTCTTTAGAATCATGTGACAATAAATGGTGGCATATTAAGTTATGGAAGTGGCATATCCCACAAAAGAAGAAATGTTTCTTTTGGATGCTTCTGTAAAATAAAACTCTCACTTGGAAAAATCTTCTAAAGAGAAGTTGGATTGGTCCCATTATTTGTATGTTATGTAGAAGGGGAGTTGATTCAGTTGATCATTTATTTCTCTCCTATGCTTTCAACAAAAGTGTTTTCTTTTTAGTTTTTGGAGACTTAAATATCAGTCTAGACTGGGCAGATAACAATATGGAAGGAATCTTTAGGGAATGGTTCCTTTATGAAAGAAGACACAAGTTGTTTCCCATCTTCATTTGTTGGACCACTTGGAATATGCAAAATAATGCATTTTTTTAGAATAAATTTCCCAATCTTGATTAGTGTTGCATTTAAAGCTTATATTTTTACAAAGAATTTTCAAAGAATGAACCGTCTAAAGTAAAAAGGATGTCAATCAACCTATATTTTATTGTTCTTCTGTTGTTGGTCTTTTTTATGGTTCCTCAATGGATGGAATATGTGGGAGTGGAATGGTCCTTAAGATCAATGAAGATCATCCTTTTAAATTATGGATGGGAAGTGGAACTGGTAGCAACATAAGAGCATAATTGTTGGGGTTGTGGGGCGTTCTTTTTTTGCAAGAAAAATTGGAATTGATTTTGTTAGTGTATATGGAGATTCAAATATTATCATAGAATGGGAAAAATGAAGATTTAATCTACATGTTTTTCAACTGCATCATTGGTGTAGTAGAGTACAAAATTTGATTTTCTCTTTCAATCAAATTTCTTTACTCGTATCTCCATAATTTTCAGTTCGGAAGTGGACTGTCTATCCAAATTAGAAATTCGGTGTGATGAAGGACTTATGCATTTTCAAGAATTTTCGGAGGAATCCATTGTTCATGAAGGAATTGTAGGTCTTTTTTATTCCTAAGTTTGTGATTGTATAGTCTTGTTCTAGGAATTTTAATACGCCGTATTTTGTCTATGAGGATGTATTGAGGATGCTATGTTTTGAAAACAAATCCTTAGTTTGGTTTTTCTGATAGCACTCAGTTTACTGTGGTATGTATTTAGGTTTTTTCTTGATCAAGTCGAGATTGTAGTCTTGGTTTTATGCCCTTCAATATTGGAGATTAAAAGGATGTAGATGGACAGTATTTGTAAAGACTCTATTTTCATTGATTCTGATTAATAACAAGAAAAATGTTTTTTTCTTTTGAAAAAAAACAAATACATCTATAAGTCTATTCCAAATACTGTAGAAAATATATAAAAATATGACAACAAAACCATGTGAGCATTGCTCATCCATTGAAAGCACCAAATAAATGTATAAGTCTATTCTAAATGAAGAAAATAGAGGAAAACTATGACAACCAATCCATGTGAGCATTTCTCATCCATCGAGAACCTTGATTCATAAATAATTTCTCCATCCATTGACACAACCGTCTATATGTGAAAAAAAAAGTGAGTCCCTCTTTTTAAAGTGGGTTATCTTCACAATTGAGCTTCTTGAACATATGAAAAAAATAATTGAATTAAAAATATATGTCATTATTTTAATTCCCTTAAAAATAAGACATAAGAATTAAAGAAAATTTTTCTCTTATTCTTAATTACATTCATCTTATTATTATTATCATTATTATCATTATTATCACTACTACTACTACTACTACTAGAGGAATCAACAGCTGGGAGGGGCTCGTACTTGCATGAAACAGGGTCGATTCTCATCTGCTACTAGTGTACCCCTAGGTGTACCCACATACCCCATCGACATGGGGCACGGGTAAGCTGACATTTGAACCTATGACATTGCAAGGAGTGCCTTAATAGTACACTCTATCATCATTCGGTCTATGCCCCTGCGTGTTTCATCCAATTAATTATTATTAATAAACCTTCGAAAATTTCATAATTTATCTATATTATTTGAACTACGACTTTAATAAGTGATTCCAAAATTAATAATTTAACATAATTTTTAGATCCTCACCCAAACTCACTTTAAATATTTTGGAATGATATTTAGTGATAAATATAGTTACCTTACTATTACACACAAATAGATAGATTATCAGAGTTAAAATAATTCGTACTCCCATAATAATATATCTTTTTGCTTGTCAATTGGGTCTATCCTGAGTGGTTGTGGCATGGAGTGTTATCTTCCCCAACTGGGCTCTATTATCTGAAGTGACATGTTGAGCTCATAATGAGTGGTTGAAAACTTGAAGTTGGGTAACACTTCCATGAGAATCAGGTGCCCAACCAACATAGCAGGAGTTATTCGGTCGAATAACTATATTTATTCGGCAGGATAATTAAGTTATTCGACCAAATATTTATAGTTTTTCGGCCGAATAACTAATCCTTTATTTGATCGAATAAACTTTAACAGTAATCGTTTAATTTGATGGAACAGATTGTTGACTGGTAATTTTTATGGGCAATTCAATAATTATTCGGACGAATAATTATTTGGCCAAATAGTTATTCGGTCGAACAATTGTTCAGCCGAACCATTATTCGGCCAAATAATGTTTTACCATATAAGCTCTGCTGCAGGCTCATTTTCGTTGTTTGGCCTACAAAGATTTGTCATTGTCCAGCCACCCATCGCCCTGCCCGTCGCCCCACTTGTCTCGTTTCGCCACCCATCTCGCCACCTGTCTCATCCTTGTCCACGTCACTCGCCTGTCTGACGTGTGCATCCGCCATCCTGTCAGCCCTTATCGTGGAGGTCTGTTCGACGTGGAGGGCATGGAGGTCTGTCCGATGTGGAGATTTGTTCGTCGAGGTGTACGTGGTCTTCTCATGGTGTGGTGTTGTTGTGCTACCTCTTGGCTATGAGGTAAGCCATTTTGAACTTTTATACTATTATTATTAAGTGTTTGTTTAAACTGTTATGTGCTTGTTTCATATCATGTTAGTAAGGACATAATTACAATGGTAGTAAGGATAGAGTTGAACAGCTCTGCCAATTTGGACAGTTTACTTATTTTAAATGATTTTAATTAAACAAAATTTAACATAAAAGTTGAAATCTGTTAATGTTTTTTCTGTTAATATATTTTTTGATTAGCTTATTTTTATTCTAATTCTTATTCAGCTATGTACAAATGGACAGTGCTGATCTGCTATGTTCATTTGGATAGAGTTGATCGGCTCTGTCCATATGGATAGAGCTGATCAACTCTATCCATATGGACAGAGCTGATCAAGTCCTTGAGTAAACAATTTATATGACAGTTGAAAACAATATATATGATAGTTGAATAGCTCTATCCATTTAGACAGAGTTGAACAGCTCTATCCATTTGGACAGAGTTGAACAGCTCTGCCCATTTGGACAACTCTACTTATTTTAAATGATTTTAATTAAACAAAATGCAATATAAAACTTTAAATCTGTTAATGTTTTTTTTGTTTCTATATCTTTTAATTAGCTTATTCTTATTCCCAATGTACATGAAATTTTATAGAATATTTAGACAGCTCTGTTTAAAAAAAGTCCATAACTTTTTAATTAGCTTATTTTTATTTTCTATGTACATGAAAATTTATAGAATATTTAGAGAGCTCTGTCCAAAAAAAATCCATGGTTATGTAGGCTTAAATAACTCCACCAGTATGTAGCATCTCTAAATGATATTTAATACATCTAGACATTTAAGACTGTATAGGTTGCAGCTCTGTCCAAATGGACAGTTCTGATCAGCTCTGTACAAATAGATAGAGCTGATCTGCTCTGTCCATTTGGACGGAGTTGATGAGCTCTGTCCATATGGACAGAGTTGAACAACTCTGTCCAAATGGACAGAGCTGATCAAGTCCCTAAGTAAATAATTTATTTCTGTATGTTTTTTCGTGGTAGGGAACATGATTTCGAAACCTTTTCATTTTACTACCCTGAGTTACAACTTCAGCTGTAGTGTAATAACTCTATAGTTTTGTTCTTAACCTCTACTATTTGCTTTAGTCCATACAACTACTAGCCGAAGTATAAGTCCCATGGCACTTTATGAGTATCTTAGTCCATGATGCATTGCATTAAGTAACATTTCCATTTCATGCTTTTCTGAAACATAGAGAGAAATGGTTAGATAGATAAAGGCAAGTTTAAAGAAATAATTGTTTTATCTTCTTATGGGGATGGAGACCAAAATAGGCAGAAGTGTAATGTAAAATGATAGGGATAGGCTGGACTAATGGGGGAATCCATAGGTGTATGTAGTCAGTCCCTAGATGCTCGCCTTAGTCCAAGTTGAAATCTATATTTCCTTGCCATTTGATGTGATAAATCCATGAAATCACAACAGCTGATTGATAGCGGTTAGTTGATTCACTGCCCTTACTCTTCATTGCTTTATATAGCTAGAGGCACTAGGATATATAATTCATTGTAAACACTCCAGATCCTAGAAGAAGGGAAGTGGAAGTATTTAAAGATGAGAAACGAAGAGAAGGCAAGGAATAATCTAGAAATACTTTCTCTCTATGAGATTCAGGGATGAGCTAGCTGATTCACCTACGATTTAAGTTCAGTTGCAGAAAAAGAATCTCTATCTATATTTAATAGTGATGCTCTCACTAACAAGTCTAGACTAGGTAGCTAGTAGCCAACAGTAGTGTCTGTCTGTAGAGTAGGTAAGTACTTGCACTTGCCTTAGGCTATATTTTATACTTAGCAAAATGTAGTTCATGCAAATGTAGTTAAAGGACTATTAAATAATATTAGTGATATCTAGGTCCTTATTGAAATATTAGTTTTTATAGTTGCTAGGTCTTTGAAGTTGATTAATTAACATGTAGAAGGTTAGGCCCTTAGTGATTGACGCATTATGGCTCTCAAACTTCAGGCCTGGATATTTAGGCCTGACACACTATCTCCTTGCATTTTCCAGCTCTCGACTTGCAAAATTGTTTAATGGATCAGCATGTTTGGCTTCAAATTACTCTACATTTCAAATTTTGGCCTCTGAACCAAAACATGTTTATGGCATGTGCTAGGGTCAAAATGTTATACAACGTGCGTAGCAACCATAATATACCAGTGTATTTAGTGGATTTATGGATCTTTCTTATCATGAAGAAGCCTCATTGTCTTTATATATGTTATTTCTCCATACCACCTTTGTTTTTTCTATTTATATTACATTGAAAGCTTAATTTTAATAGTAGCTAGATCTTTGAAGTTGATTAATTAACATGTAGAAATTGATATTTGTGTAAACTTGTAGATCTCATATCCAATGGAAAGAGAGCCACCTTTGAGACAAAAGCATAGGAGGTCATCACATTCTTCAAGAGTTGGTGTCCAAAATGAAAATCGAAGATTATCGACTTCACCTCGAGACTCAAGCCTATTGTATAGTTCACATTCATCTTATCATCAATGTAGCGATAGTGGTAGAGATGATTTCCCCTTATCATCTATGGGTGAATGTGGATCTCGACCTTCTGTACAAGAGACAAGTGTGAAAGCAGAGCAAGGTTCACAAGAGGCTCGTCATCATACACAGGGTGGCGAAGGTCGAGCAAGGACGCAATATGTCCAGCTAGGTGAGGGTTGTACGCCCATTACGACCTATCCATCAGATTTACCGGATGATATTCCATGGGAAAGTGGGCTTCAACAAACAACTCTTAAAATTTGTAGGGCTCACTATGACAAGCTGCAAAATGATCTTTCTAGTTTGGATGTCACTCCAGAGAACAAACAAAGTATAGAGATGGTTTTGTTATCTTTACAAAAATTCATTGAGGTATATGAGGATCTTGGACCAACAACAGATGGTGTTGTTGCCTTGATGCAAAGAAGAAAGGCAGAAGTGATGGGTCCAGATAAGTGGGCTGTTGTGAAGGAAAGGGTGACTAAAGAACAGGCCAACTCAATGTTCAACTTCAAAGAGGGCCTAAAGCAGAAAGCATTGAAAGTGCAATATTTTAAGCACCCTGAACTTGCACATTTTTTATATGATCGGTTTCTTACAGCCTATGGTCGGTTTCCATGGAACGATGAGGTTCCTAATTATTTTGCTAGGTTTTTTTATGCTGATTTTTTTTAGGAATGAAGCCAGACTATACTGATATTCATTCCGAGTTTTATGGAGTTGGAAAGGGGAGGATATACAATAAAAAAGGTGCCCTTAGAGATCCTATTACTCTTCGACCTCTATCTATGATATCTTGTCCACCTAGGCTTATGACTTACAAATCAGAGATGGAGCCCACATCACAAGTTGGGACAACTGCAAGGCATAATGTTGCTGAAGGTTTGACTTCAGTTTTTGTAGGAGTTGATGTTGGATTGAGTGGAGAGAAGGCTCGTGCCACTATTTGGCAAAATTTTGTTTACAAAATAGATGATGAGTTAGATTGTATGGGCATTGAAGATCTAAAGGCCTATGCAAAGCTTTGTCGTAATATAGCTTCGGATAGAATATATAATGACACGTCAAGCATAAGAGAGGTTTGTGTACGTTCAATCTATTTTTTTTTTATTCATTATGAATTAAACTTTTGGTTACATTATATATATGTATGATAAATTATTTTTTGATGTATAGTAATAAATACGTTACATAAATGTTTATTGTTTTCAGTTTTCCCGATTGTTAAATGAACACAATTTTAGAGTCTCCACTAGTCAAAATGCTGGAAATGTAGAAGAGCATATTGGAGAGGTATATTTAAAATTTACACATTTATATTTATGTTTGAAATATTTTTTTTTTTTTAAATTTAACTATGTATCTTATTGTTAATTTGACTTATTTATGCAGGTTTCATTAGATTCGAACTTTTTAGATGGTTTTCCATCTATTGTGAGCTAATGTTTTATTTTTTTTGTTTTTTTAGTTAATTGCTTTAAGCTTAATATTTTTTGCTTTTACTATGAATTATTTATTAACAAAATTTAAATTTTAAGGGAAGCAAACATATTGAACTTGGAGGTGAAGATAGAGGTTCTTTGATGGATGTGGATATTGGCACCAAGGTAATTTTGTTCATAATTGAATTGTTTTTTGATATATATGTTTAAATAGTTTAAATACTGTTAAACATTTGTAAATTGCTTTTATATATGTTGAAGTTTAGGTCTTTTCGATCTTTTTGAGGCAAAGGAAAGATTCTATTGGACGATAGTGTTGGAATTGTAAGTTTAATAGTTTTTTTAATATCGTTTAAAATAGTCTAAATAATTTGTAAGATTTATAAATTGTTTTTATATATGTTGTAGCTTGGGTGTACTCCACCTTTTAGAGGCAAAGAGAAGACTCTATTGGATCATAGAGAATTGGAGGTAATTTTGTTGATAATTGAATTGTTCTTCGATATATTAGTTTAATGTTTTGATTTTGGTTTAAAGTTCTTTAAATAATTTGTTATACATAATCTATTTTTATACATGTTGCAGATTGTTACGAGTCCAAGGGAAACGAGTCCAAGGGAAGACCTTGGTTGATGATAGTGGTGGACTTATATTTAGAGAATTATTTACATTGTTTTTTTTATGTAGATATATATGTTGTAGTTGACTTGGACATGGAGGAGCTTAATTTTTGGATTATATACATGTACTTTGAACTCACATGTACATAATTTTTGGATTATATACATGTACATTGAACTCACATGTACATGATTTTTTTTGGATTATATGCATGTACATTTATATCACATGTTCATGATTGTTTTTGGGGATTATATAAATGTGCATTGACCTTATATATTGTTTTTGGGATTCTATACATGTATATGTAAATATTAGGAATGTTAAGAAGTTTTGATAGGTGCAAATATATGAATGTATGTAATTTATTAAATTAATGTTTCTTGTTGAGAAGTTGAGAGTGATAGATATGTTATGAAGTTTTGATGGGTGCAATCTAATCTTAGGAGTGAATGTTTTGATAGGTGCAATATTAGGAGTGAATGTTTTGATAGGTGCAATGTTAGGAGTGAATGTGGAAATAGGGGAATGTTAGGAGTGAATGCTTTGATAAGTGCAATCCAATGTTAAGAATGAATATATGGGGAATGGATATGGAAATGTTAATGTTAGGAATGTTAGAAATTTTTGATAGGTGCAATGTTAGGGGTGAATGTGGGAATGTAGGAATGTTATGAGTGAATGTTTTGACAGGTGCAATATTAGGAGTGAATGTTTTGATAGGTGCAATGTTAGGAGTGAATGTGGAAATAGGGGAATGTTAGGAGTGAATGATTTGATAAGTGCAATCTAATGTTAAGAATGAATATATGGGGAATGGATATGGAAATGTTAATGTTATGAATGTTAGGAAGTTTTGATAGGTGCAATGTTAGGGGTGAATGTGGGAATAGGGGAATGTTAGGAGTGAATGGGGAAATGTTAGGAGTGAATGTGGAAATAGGGGAATGTTAGGAGTGAATGCTTTGATAAGTGCAATCTAATGTTAAGAATGAATATATGGGGAATAGATATGGAAATGTTAATGTTAGGAAGTTTTGATAGGTGCAATGTTAGGGGTGAATGTGGGAATGGGGGAATGTTATGAGTGAATGTGGGAATGTTAGGAGTGAATGTTTTGATAGGTGCAATGTTAGGAGTGAATGTGGAAATAGGGGAATGTCAGGAGTGAATGCTTTGATAAGTGCAATCCAATATTAATAATGAATATATGAGGAATGAATATGGAAATGTTAATGTTAGGAATGTTAGGAAGTTTTGATAGGTGCAATGTTAGGAGTGAATGTGGAAATAGGGGAATGTTAGGAATGAATTCTTTGATAAGTGCAATCTAGTGTTAAGAATGAATATAGTCAGAATGAATATGGAAATGTTAATGTTAGGAATGTTAGGAGTGAATGCTTTGATAAGTGCAATCTAATGTTAAGAATGAATATATGGGGAATGGATATGGAAATGTTAATGTTAGGAATGTTAGGAATTTTTGATAAGTGAATGTAGGAATGGGGGAATGTTATGAGTGGATGTTTTGATAGGTGCAATATTAGGAGTGAATGTTTTGATTGGTGCAACGTTAGGAGTGAATGTGGAAATAGGGGAAGGTTAGGACTGAATGCTTTGATAAGTGCAATCTAATGTTAAGAATGAATATATGGGGAATAGATATGGAAATGTTAATGTTAGGAATGTTAGGAAGTTTTGATAGGTGCAATGTTAGGGATGAATGTGGGAATGGGGGAATGTTATGAGTGAATGTGGGAATGTTAGGAGTGAATGTTTTGATAGGTGCAATGTTATGAGTGAATGTGGAAATAGGGGAATGTTAGGAGTGAATGCTTTGATAAGTGCAATCTAATGTTAATAATGAATATATGGGGAATGAATATGGAAATGTTAATGTTAGGAATATCATGAATGTTAGGAATTTTTGATAGGTGCAATGTTAGGAGTGAATGTGGAAATAGGGAAATGTTAGGAATGAATGCTTCGATAAGTGCAATCTAATGTTAAGAATGAATATAGTTAGAATGAATATGGAAATGTTAATGTTAGGAATGTTAGGAAGTTAATGTTAGGAAATGTTAGGTGCAAATATATGAATGAATCTCAAGAAAGGTCAGGAATGTTAGGAAGTTTTGATAGGTGCAAATATATGAATGTAACAATGAATATAGGGGAATGTTAATGTTAAGAATGAATATATGGAGAATGTCATGCTAGGAGGGAATGTGGGAATGAGAGAATGTTAGGAGAGAATGTTTTGATAGGTGCAAATATATGAATGAATGTTAGGTAGTTTTAATAAGTGTAAATATATGAATGAATGTTCGGAATGTTAAGAAGTTTTGATAGGTGCAAATATATGAAAGTTAGTTAATGTATGATTGTAGATGTAGTGTTGAGAACTTGAGAATGTTAGAATTGTTAGAAGGTTTTGATAGAAATATTTTTTATTATTAAGGTAAAATTAACAACTTGATTCTGAATTTTAATATTTTTTATACTAAGGTAACATTATCAATTTAATTATTATATTTATTTTATGTTCCTTACAAGAAAAGAAAATGAGCACTACAAAAAAACAAACTACAAATAGCATTCCTATATAACCCCCCGGGATTTAAAGAAAGGTGATGAAATGGATAATGAAAAACAAAAAAGAAAGACGTGTAGAGTTACAAGGAGAATTCAAAAAGTTAAGACCTTTCATGTTTGATGGAGAATTTGAGGAAGCGATAGAATCTTGGTTGTTAAATTTGCTCCATGGTGGAAGGAGGCTAAGAGTGTCAGTAGCATATGTAGTAAAGAGTTGAGTTGAATTTTTTTTTTTTTAAATTATTGAAAAAATGTATATGTCAGAACGATATTATGATGAGAAAGCTCAATAATTCAATGATTTGAGACTAAGATTGTTAACCATGGAAGAATTTCTAATTGAGTTTGAAAATTTACAACGCTATGTACCATATCTAAGAGTTGAAAAAGCTAAGGTATACAGTTTTATCAGTGGTTTACCCCTAGTGTATAAGGAAAAGATTGTGTTTGAAATTCTTCAACAATGGATGAAGCAATTAGAAAGGCCTAGTTGTGATGCCATTTGTTTAAACAAATATCCAAATTGAGTAGAAGTTGGAAAAATAAAAAAAATTGAAAAGATCGATCAACATAGGAAAGTATTTAAACCCACACCTTTTGGAAAAGGAACAAGAGGTCATACTGATAAAAATTACAATAGGCGAGGTTCAACCAATAGCAATTGGGTAAAGAGTATCGAAACTTCTAGTGGAGGATGGAATAGTAACCTGTAAACACGTTGCAGGACGCTTGTACTGTGAATGACATAGCCAGAAATATCCCTATAGTTAATGTTTCTTTGGAATATCAGCAGGTGGACCATCAATCCACCATGTTGGAAGTAGAAGGTAAAGTTTTGAACATACATGTTTCAATACTTATCGATTCAGGGTCTAGTTTATGTTACATTGCATCAAAAGTAGTTGAAAAGTGTAAACTTAGTAAGGAAAAACAAAAAAATGCATGGTTGGTATAGCTGTCAACAAAGGTAAAAATGAAAGTTACGGAGATAGTTAAAGATTTGTTATTAGGTTTTAATGACTTGGATACCTCAGTTAATTTAAATATACTTCTCCTAGGATCCTATGACATTTTGATAGGTATGGATTGGCTAGAATCTCATAAAGATGTTATCGACTATTTACATAAAAATTTTAGTAGTGTGGATGAAGAAGATAAGTATCATACAATGAATGAAATTTATAGACCTTTATCTACATGAAAAATTTCAACATTACGACGTAAAAAGTGTATTAGGAAAGGGTGTCAACTTTATGGCATCAAAATTAACGAATTTGAGCCCGAAAAATAAAAAATGGAATTAGAACAATTTCCTATTTTAAAGGAATTTGAAGTTGTATTTTGTGATAAGATATCAGTATTACCACCTAAATGAAATTTAGATTTTAACATAGATCTAATTTCGTTTTCAACACTAGTATCATGAGCTCCATATCATATGAGTATCCCAGAATTAATGAAATGAACAATACAATTACACGAGTTCCTATAGACAAGGGATATATTAAGCCTAGTGTATCTTCTTGAAGAGTACCTGTTTTGTTCGTGGGTGTGTTAGTAATATGATAAATTGTAATGTATTATTATTGTTTACTGTCGTGCATGGATAACTTATAGTTGATGAATAGATAACCAACCATTGATGGTAGATAACTAGAAGAACGCGAGCTGAAAAAAAATTCAGAAGACGAAATTTTTTTCGGCTGACAATTTTTTTGTTTCGTTTGCGTTGTAAATAACGGTTCCGTAATGGAAAAACATTGTTCGGCCAAATAACCTCTGAGACCTGCAACTTGCACAATTTTCAGAAGGTAAAATGGATTCCTTACACTACAAATCAACTGTCGGACTTGATACCATTAGTTTCATCATTGAATCTACTTTCCGTAGGTATAGATTTTGTTGTGTATAGGTGAGATCCGCTATTTTTATTTATTTTTGTTTCTTAACATGTGTCGAGTTTCGTCTCATCTCTTTTAACATGCGCTGAAATGAAAAATATATAACTTTAAAAATACACCACCTAAAAAATTAAAACAAATATGGTGCGCTTAATTGGAGTGTCTACTTCAAAAGGGTATTCGTATATTTTTAAATTTTATAGTCAATTGCGAGAAAAATGGCGCAACCAAACACATGTTGAAAATCGACAAGGTTTCCCCATTGATCGAATTCAAATAAATATTATAATTAGTGTATAGATCCATTGGTTACAAATTTATAGTCATCGCAATAGTATATTGTGTGTATATTGTCGCAACATTTTTTTTGTTGCAAAATACAAGTTTAACAATGATTTTAGTGGCATAACCAAACATGTCTATTTTTTAGTCCTTTTGTTTTATAAGGACACACTGTCAAACATTTTCTGAAACGACATATCAAATCTCAATAAAAAAATTGAAAAAATTATGAATAGAAAACTAACATTATTCTCTAAAAGTTTTGTTTTTACTTGAAAGTGAAATTCTAAACGAAAATATCACTTTTGTTTGCCCAAAGTTGAAAAACATGAAAAAATCAAATTTATTTTTTCATAAGACCCCCCAAAATAGACACCCATCTTCATGGATTCACTCGAGTATATTCCCTGTATCAAGTACTTGGGATGCCATAGGGTTGCTGCTTGCTCCCATTTCCATCCCCTAATCAGATACCCTCCACCTCGCAGGGATTTAATCAACACAAGGAGGGAGGATGGTAGGACACAACCCTTCCTCTTGGTTGGTCAAGTGCACACTCCATATAGTGGTGATCGATAGCACCTGGTTGAGAGCTCTAATTGTGACGAAAATGGCAATCGTGGCTCTTTACTTTAGTTTTGTGACAAATTATGGTGCTACCATCTATTAGGGATATTATGATCATGATCACCTCTCCATAAACTTCATCCTAACAACTTCTCCACAATATCCTTTCTCTATACTATTCGTAGGTTCATTATGGTCTTTTTCCACTTATTTTACTTTGTTAGTCTTACTCTCATGCTTTTGTCATTTGATTCAATAGACTTAAGATAGGGGTTGACTTTTCTTCCATCTTGACCTCTACTCTCTACCTCTGTATTGGAAATAACTTCCTCCCAGACTCTGTTTGCTTCAAATATCTTGCATGTTCCCTGCTCTCATAATATTGTTAAGGATTTTATTGTGTTCCCCCTCAATTCCATACTCCATCATACTCTATTTGTGTCCCTAGAGATAAAACCCCTATTTATCCCCCTAACTAGCCCTTGATTGACCTCCACTAAGATTCCCCCCTCCAACAAGAATTTGCCTTATGTCTAGGTTGTAATTACTCCAATGGTTGGAAAAGTTAGAGGATGTTGTTTTAAGAGAGAGCGTATCATCAACTCTCAAACTAGATTTTTGGTGGAGGCTGGGGAGGTTAAGGCTACCTATTTACACCAAATCCCTACATGTGCTTAAAGAGAAATAACACAAGCATAATATTGGGTGAAAATTAAATACGATTGCACCTTGGATGAAGATATTGAGATGAACATTAAGACTTGGGTCCCTGACCTTGGAACCTTTAGGACTTGAGACACCAAATAGTAGGATTATTATTCTCTATTGGCAATCAAATCTCTTGTTAGTAAGTTTCTCTTCGATAATTAAAAATAAATAAATAAATTGGTTATTGAAATGGAGGAAATTCAAAACCAAATCAAAGAAATTCTATAATATAATAAAAACCAGAAAGAAAAACTCAACATTTATATACATACAATTACAATTTCTTACTAAAAATATTTAAAAAACACCAATTAAATCATTTTATGACGATAATTAAAAAATAATCCCAATCCATTTACAAATATATGAATATAAATTCATAATTCATCTAAAATTACAAATATAATTATGCAATGTATAATATTTAAAGTAAAACAGAAGTTTCTTCTATTTATTTTTTATTAAAAATTAAAAAAACAACATTTCATATTTATTATAATGATATTTTTATTTTTTATTATAAAAAAAACATTTCGTACTTATTATAATGGTATTTTAATTAACAAGTTAATTTATATTACAATGTCTTTACAATAATAATAATAATCTATTTTTAAGGTCACATCCAATCTATACATCAATTTGGTGTATAAGACCCCTTTGTTTGTGGGACAAGGGACCCTCCTCTACGCAATGATGTAACTATTAAAGTCTACAACAATGTGCATACTCTACCCCCTTCGGATTTGAACTTATGACCTTCTAACAGGAAACACATGTTCTTAAATGTTATATGTGTGTGATGATAGTTATTAACGTCTTACTAAGGTCAACTTTGGTCTATCAAAATTTAAAAAGGTAAAGAGTCATTTGGTTTTCTTTAAAATTTTATTTCTATGCTCGAAATTTTTTGAAAGAAGCATTCCCGAATCACCATAGTTGTGATGAGTTAAAAGTTTAGGAAGGTCGGTATTGTAACAAATATTTTGAAATTGTGCTCTAATGTTGGTGTATGTAGGAAATTCTATGAGAAAGTGATTTTTATCTTCAACCCCCTTAGTGTCACAAAGATGACAAATTCTTTCATATGGCATTTTAGGAATTATCCAACGCCTTGTTTCACTATGGAGCTCGTGAGAGTTTGTTATTGTTTTAGCAATGCTGATTTTTTTCTTTACGTTAATTAAAACATAGAAATACGTTTTATCTTATAGGTTAGGGTTTATCACTTCCTTATTAAATTTCTCTTATTCTATAACCCTTTATCACACCACATTTTTTCCTTAAATTTAGATTTACTAATACTTTTAATATTATCACTATTTTGCAAAATGACCTCTTTCTCAAATCCCCAATGATTTAGCCAAGACTTGGCATCTTTATGCCAACCTCTCTTAAGTCGTAGAGGGTTTTGACTAGAGTATGAAGCAATATTTAAAGCCTATTGTCTCCCATGGTTTTTATCTTGTTCTTATACATTATGTACCTAGTCATAGCCATGCTCTCAATCAAAAAGAGACTTTCTTGTACGAGGAGGATATGATAGGGTGAATTCCCTTTAATTTTGAGATGATATGTTATAAAGCAATTTTGGATTTGATCTATCCCTCACCATGATTCTCTAGAGATGTTGCAGCCCCAAACTTCACATTCATATAAGGTAACAAGGGTGACAAGAGTCTCAAAGTGTAGTTTTTTCTCATCCCAAAATATGGATAGTCTGTTGATTTATAACGTTTTTCAAGTCCATAACAAGATTTCCACCCCCCTCCCCCCACACCCCCCCCCTTCATCCTTTTCTCAATGCTAAATTTGTAGTTAATCTTACGATGAAGATTGACTCTGGTATATTTGTATGAAGTCACTTCCTCCAAGTTATTATAGTCATACATGAAATTATCATAAGTGATGTTTTGGGATTTGACTATCATAGACTCTTGTTTTATTAGTGTTAACAATCATACTCACAATAGAGAAAAAAACATTTTAGAATTTTTTGTATCTTTACGAGATCACCATAATAACAATGTCATTAGTATAGGGAAGAAGGATGATGAATATAGCCACCAAAGTCATGCCAACACAACCTACCTCTTCCAAACAACCCTCTAGCTTGTCGATGTAAATACCAAAAGGGGCAGGGAACAGGGGACAACCTTGGTTGACTCCTATATTACAATTAATTTCTTCTGACCAGCCCTCAAAGTTCCTAAAATTGGCAATAACCTTCTTGCACAATCTTATCATATCATCTCTCAACTCGAAAGGAAGTTTTAGCTCTTCTAATATATTCCAAAGGTTAGTTTTGGGCACTATGTCAAAGGCTTTTCTAAAGTCAACAAAAAAACATAGAATATTGGTTTTAGTGTTGCAAAACTCCTCAACAATGGTCCTAAGAGTAAAAATGCGGTCGCTAGTTGGGTGACAACCTTGAAATTCCACCTGGTCGTTAACTCTTTTTCCATGACTTTCTAGCCATATGCTCATCTTCTTTTCCAAAATAGTTCCATATAATTTCGCTAAAAGAGGGGTAATCATAATGGTTCTATAATTAGATGTATTGTTTTTATCTCAACTGTTAAAAATAGAGACAATGAGACTTTATGTCTAGGGTTTAGGGAATCCCTACTTGTTTGCTAAATTGAAGAGCCCATGGATGTGAGGGATAGGGATAGGCCCACCAATTTTTAAGATTTCTTCTTGGTATCCTTCAAAGTTCTTAGCATTCCCTTTTGTGACTCTCTTAACACCAAACTCTGTTTCTTCTAAAGAGAAAACTTATTCCTCTATAGAAAGGGTTTGAATGTTTTGCACGATAATAGGAGATTCCTAAATCTTTTTAAGGTATGAATTCCAGACCCTCAAGGGAATTAAATTGTTTTCTTTATCTCTGTGACCTAAAAATTTCCTTTACATTTATCTCTACCTTACATAGGTACAAAAGATTA
Organism: Pseudotsuga menziesii; assembly: GCA_001517045.1. Classification (NCBI taxonomy): domain Eukaryota; kingdom Viridiplantae; phylum Streptophyta; class Pinopsida; order Pinales; family Pinaceae; genus Pseudotsuga; species Pseudotsuga menziesii. Next base: position 182,454 of record LPNX010135011.1, read on the forward strand.
TATTGTTTTCTATTTATATAACACCTTTCTTCCTTTTAATTAGGGATTTGTAGTTATAGATCTTGTTGTTTTTGAAGGACTCATTACAAGCATCCCTGATGGTTTTTCTAGCATCATTGCACTCTTTATCATACCAAGGGTTGGTCATTCTATTCTCATTTTTACATGACAGCATGAATAATAAAGAACTTGTTAATGGAAGTAGACAGGGTTGTGGTAAAATTATGATAAAGGTCTTCAATATTGTCCTTAGTTAATAACATATTTAATTCAATATTTAAATCTATTAAAAAAACATATCAGATTTGTTTTTATCAAATTTCAAGTGCTTTTGTTCATTTAAATTCTCTGTTATGGGGCTTATGTGTGAGTCAAAGTTTAATGTCACTGTTAAAGGTCTATGGTCAGATTCGGGTTCATGGTCATTTCATATGTTAAAATTTACTATAGAGTTGTATACAAGGATATGATATATCACATAATATACGACACAACTACTCAAGCTATGTATACAAGTCATCTAGTCTTGAAAACTACAAAGCTTGATTAGCTTGGTACCAAATAAATTTTCAACCAAATCTTCAAAATTTCTTTTATATTTTCTAACTAAATAAAAATATAATATATTTTATCCTTATCAAATTATAAAATATATTTCCTTTATTTTTATAAAAATATAAAATAAATATCTAATTTTAAATTCAAATATTTAATATCAAATCCAAAATATATAAATATATCGCATAGGTACTTTAATAAGATAAAAACATAATTACTTTAATTAAAAAAAACATATAAACAGAGATAATTTGCAACTAATCATCCATAGAGTCAATAGAACCAAATAATGTATAGGTCTATTCCAATTATTGAGGAAAACTATGACAACAAAACCGTGTGACAATTGCTTATCCATTGACTCCTTAAACATCTAGGTGTGGACAAAAAAATGCGAGCCCTTATTTCTACAATAAAAATATCTTCTCAAGTAAGCGTTTTGAGCTTTTTGAATATATAAAGAACTAAATAAAAAATAGATGTTATTCATTTAACTTTTTTTTTAACAATTTTTTGAAACAATTTTTATGACCTATTCTTTCCATTTTTCCAATTAATTATTATTAAAAAATCTCAAAAAATTATAATTTATTTAAACCATTTAAAATTGCCACTTTAATAAGCAATTCTAAATGAATCTAACATAATTGTTAGATCTCCACCCAAACTCACTTTAAATAATTTGAAATGAGATTCAATTATAAATATAGTGACCTTACCATGACACGTAGAGAAATAGATTAACATTATTAAAATAATTGATACTCCAATAATAATATAATTTTTTACTTTTCAATTGGATCTAGTTTGATTGGTTGTGAGATGGAGTGGTATCTTCCCCACCTAGGTTGTATTTCCCAAGTGACATGTTGAGTTCATAATGAGTATATTATTTGGATTAGGTGTTTGCGATGTGACAGGGTGACTGTCGGTTTCCACGTCCAACCCCTCATGAGACACCCATTGCTTCGTAAGGAGTTAATCAAGACGAGGGGGAGAATGGTAGGGTATGTACAACCCTTTCTCCTAGTCGGTCGAATGTGCACTCCACAAAATGATTATCAATACCACCTAGTTGAGAGCTCCATCTGTGGTGTCAACGAAAATCATGGTTTTTTACTTCAGGTTTGTGTTAGATTATGGCACTAGCAGGGGCATTATGATCTCATAGGCCTCTCTAGAAACTTCCTGCCAAAAACATCTCCACATTATGATTTTTCTGTCTTATTCACAGGTTCCTTATGTTAACTCTCCACTCAATTTTCTTTCTTTGGATTACTCTCATGCTTTTGTTGTTCAATTCAATAAAATTTAGGTAAGGGCCAACTAGCCTTAACTCTCATCCTCGACATTCCACATGTGCACTGTAAGTACCCTCTTTCCATACACATTTGCTTCAGTTCTGCTACTTTCTCCCACTCTCACATTTGCATAGATTTTTTAATCTTGTCCCCTATGGCTCCATACTTTCCCCCCTATATTTGTTCTTCTCCTACCCTAGGGGATAAAAACCCTATTCATCCCTCTAACCATTCCTCGACTGGCCTCCTCCCATCTCCCCCCTTCAACAAGCATCTACTTTTTTTCCAGGTTGTAGCTACTTCAAGGGTTGGCAGAGTTAGAGGACATCATTCAAATATAGGCCACAACATCCCAAAGCTTTGGTGGAGGATATGGAAGCCAAGGCAACCTATTTATGCCAAAACACTTCTCACATTCAAAGAGAAATAGTATAGAAAGAAGATTGGGTGTAAATTGAACAAGACTGCACTGAGGACAAAGAGATTGAGATGAACATGGGGCCTTGGGTACCTAGCCCTGAAGCCTCAAGGAGTCAAGACACCAAATATTATAGGATCGTTCCTCTCTACTGGCAAATCAAATGTTTTCTTGGTAAGGTCCTTCTATATGTTAAAGAGGAAATAAATGAGTTGGTGCTTGAAATAAAGGAAATTCATAACTAGAATAGGGAAATTCTATAACATGACAAGAACCTGAAAGCAAAACTCAACATTCTTCTCAATTCCACCATTAGAATAGAGTTTGCACCTCTTGATCCTCAGCCATTTAGTGAGAGAAAGGTTCATATAATCCCTATTGCAAATGATGACAATATTTCTTAGTTTATCTCTATTTTTTAGAAATTATAAACATATACAAGTCATAGTAAACCATTTTTATTTTTATTTTATTATATTAATTTGTTAATTAACACAGAAATAGCAAATATATAGTTAGATTTTCTTTTAAAGTTATAGATATATAGTGTTAGAGAGTATTGATGGTTGGTTCCAATCCTCCATACAAATATATATTTCATCTACAATTATAATTCTATAATGTATAATATTACAATTACAATTCTATAGTATAATATTACAATTATAATTTTATAATGTATAATATTTATATATTCAAAAATTAATGGTGATTTTAAAATAAATCACCATATATTCACATATATAAATATAAATTTGTAATATGTAACATTTTATTTACAATTATACGAATATAATTCTATAATGTATAATATTTAAAGTTAATGCTGATTTTTATATTTAAAGTAAACCATAGTTTATTAAAAAAAATATTTAATTAATTTTAATTTTAAAAAAAAATCATATTTATTATTATAATTATAATGATATTTTAATTAATATATATATTTTAAATTTATATTATATATATATATATATATATATATATATANATATAAATATTAGTTTTGAAATGTGTGTATGTGTGTATATTATATATGTGCAGTTTTTCAATTTTCCATTAACAGAGGTAACAAAATACAGAGAAAAGCATTGTTGTCATCTTACAAGAGCTTAATATTGTTTAGCCACCCACCTAGTTGTTCAAAAAAACTAAAATTTATGTTCAAAACTATCAGGAAACCTTGTCTAGAATTGAGCCTCTCGACTGACATATTACAATTTTGACAAATTAAACTACTAATTCAGATGAAAATAAAATTGTTGTTGAGCAGAAAAAACAAAAACAATTGAAATTCGCAGAGAGAACACAAGGCTGCCTTGGCCATCTTAGGTGGTTGCATCCACATGCTTTGAGTCCAACGTCTCCTCCAGAATTGTGCAGGCACCATATTCATAATCCCATGCCTGAGAAGTCTGGTTAACCGGTTGAGGCTCTAGAAGAGGTATCGAGGTCATGTTTCCCTTGGTTCGTCACAACCTCTTTTTGTGACCAAGGGGTCAGTCGTCGACGACATCCTGAGATGAGTGTTTTCTAGGCTCTCCCCATCAAGAACAACAAACCTTTAGGCCACACCGGAAGTCTCACCCATCGCACCCTGTCTATCTATATTTCCACCACCTTTAGGTTCCCCAACACATCGAGCAATGGCATAGTGCTTCCAGTTGAAATTGGCTTCTAGACTATTCGAATTCTCATCAGTATGTGTCATGCTTGCCCTGATACTCTACACCATATCTCTGTCTCAGCTCCATTTGGTTTTCATGTAATGGCTTATCCTATCCCTGTTCCTCCTAGAAGGAAAATGATCAGAGACCACTCGAGATTCCCAGTCATCAATCATAGACCACATTGACATAGAAACATGCACAACACACCATCTATTGCACCAAGGTCATCCTTTCTTTTGGCATGTTCGCGCCCCATGTCGCCTCGCTTCATGGTGCCCCTCTGCCTTTGCATGTCGCAGTCTTGGTTAATAGCTTCTTTGACAGAGGAGTAAACCAACATCACCAAGATAGCTAACAGTCTGGCTTCCCTAAGGTCAAGAAGCTCCATCTCCTCCATAGTTGTCCTGCCTAAGCCATGCTAGGTCACACACAAGAGTGTTTTGCTCATTAACTCCTGCACCTAATCCATCATGCCTCATCCTTGCAAACAATCCCAACGAATTGATGTTCCAGCTGCAGAAGGGGGTGACATAATGCCTAATGTCCTAGGAATTTAACCCCCACATAAACCAAGAGCCACACACCCTATCTGCCTCCTCATGCTAAGTGTGTTGTCCAAGTGTTCACATTAGTGGTTGTGTTGTGAGCTGTCCACAAGTCATCACAGGTGGATTGCCCACATCCGGGGATATATGTATGTATGTATGTATGTATGTATATGGTGTTATATATATAACTTGGGATTATAAAAACTTTATTTTTCTATAAAATTATGGTGTTATTTAAAAAAAAATTAATAAGTTGGAATAATAATTTTGATGCTTTAATTTTGAATTTTTTTGTTATCATAAAAATAGTTTATATAAAATTATTGCGCCAAGAGGTGCTCTACAGCCCAATATGGGGGAGATCTTGTAACATGATGTAACGTTAATAACGTTTTTAACATGTCGGCAAAAAATAATAGTGATAGTGAATACTATGGGAGAGATCTTGTAACGTGATGTAACGTTTGTAACATGTCGACAAAAAATAATAGTGATAGTGAATATTATGGGAGAGATTTTGTAACACAAAATAAAAAATAATATCACTTTCGTCAAGTTATTTTTATTAATTAAAAATAAATTTCTAATAGGCCAAAATAAAACAATCTAATATGGGGGAGATGTTGTAATCTTCCTACCTAACAAAACAATAAAAAAGTGAAAATTTAATTATCCGTAAAAAAAATCTGTGAGTCAAGAAAAAAACACAAAATTGAATTATCCACAAAAAATGTTGGCCTTGCACATGGTTTTAAAACCATGTGCAAGGCATTCTAAATAACCCATGGTTTTATTGTACATGGTTTAGGAGGCTTTGCACATGGCTTTTAAACCATGTGCAAGGCCTCCTAAACAACCCATGGTTTTATTGTACATGCTTTAGGAGGGCCTTGCAAATGGTTTTAAGACCATGTGCAAGGCCTCCTAAACAAGCCATGGTTGTAGGAGGGCCTTGCATATGGTTTTAAAACCATGTGTGGGGAAATGATGCAATGTTCGTTCCTAACAAAATAAAAAATATTATATGTCAACCATAAATAATATTAAATATTAATAATAAAAATATTATATGTGGACTTTAAATAAAAAGATGTGTCTTTTGGTTTGAATCAAATCAATGGATACCTAAGAAGAGGTTTTCACCTCCAGAGTTTTGACCCATCTCGGCGCTTGATAGAGCCTAGATTTGATAGCTGTCCACAAGTCATCGCAGGTGGATTGCCCACATCCAGGGATATATATATATATATGTGTGTGTGTGTGTGTGTGTGTGTGTGATGTTATATATATAACTTGGGATTATAAAAACTTTATTTTTCTATAAAATTATGGTGTTATTTAAAAAAAATTAATAACTCGGAATAATAATTTTGATGTTTTAATTTTGAATTTTTTTGTTATCATAAAAATAGTTTATATAAAATTATATAAAAAACAATTTAATATAATTTTTATATTTAAAAAGTTATATAAAAAATAGTTTATATGTGTATGTGTGTTTAAGTTTGTGTGCATAAAAGCTAGTATCCACTAAGTTTCAAACCAATAATTTTACATAAAAAATATTTTAAGAGTACACTCATTCATTGTCTATTCTACACCTTGAATACTATGCTTTATTATATTTAAGATAATATATATTTCTAATTTAAAATATTTGAATCTTTTATTTTTTAATAATCTCTCTATTAAAATTAATCACTTTAAATTGATTTATCTTAGTTAAAAACATAATTTATATAGTGAATACAAGTAAAAGTAAGTAATATTATAAAATATATTTTAAGTGATATTTGATTATGAAGATATCATTTCTTCTTTTTAATCACTTAAACTAGATCTAATTAACATTAATATAAATTGATAAATATTAACAGTCTTTTATATTTAATTCCTCTTAATATTTAAGAGATACAAAATTAAAATAAATCATTATGCACAATTATAACCTTTTATCTCACTCCATTCTTGCGTAAATTTATGTATAGTGACTGCAATATGGAATCTCATGTCTTAAGTTCCTCTGCAAGACTACAAAGCAGGATTACCTGGGCTTCTCAGGGAGATGCCAACACTAAATACTTCCACGCTGTAGCATCTTCTCGGAAGAATCAGAATACTATTTGGAGCCTTATGGATACTGATGGGTCGTGGATCTCTGATGACACTGGATTAAAAAACTTGGGGGTTAGACATTATAAAGACATTTTCTCCGATGATGGAAAGACTACCCTCACTGCTCAATTAAATGTCCTTCGCCTTTACCCATCTTATCTCTCCGAGGATGACAAGGGAGTTTTCACTTGTCCTGTCACTTTACAAGAGGTGGTGGAAGCTCTAAAGACTTTTAAAAGAGATAAAGCCCCTGGTCCGGATGGTTGGACTGTAGAATTTTATTTACATTTCCTGGATATATTGGGACCATCTCTTTTACACCTGGTGGAGACTGCTCGTTCAAAGGGTATGGTTCACCCATCCATTAACTCCACCTTCATTGCTCTCATACCAAAGACTGATCTCCCCTCCTGCTTTGGGGATTACAGGCCCATATCTCTATGTAATCTCTGTTACAAATTGATCTCTAAAGTTGCTGCTACTCGACTCAAACCCTTCCTGGACACCCATATCTCGCATCAGCAGTTTGGTTTTCTGAAGAATCGCCTGATACATGGACCTGTGGCCATTACTCAAGAGGTTATGCATACTGTTAAGCTGAAAAAGATTTCTGCTCTCATTCTTAAACTGGACTTGACCAAGGCTTTTGATCGTGTCAATTGGACCTTCATCAGATTGATACTCATACAAATTGGGGTACCTTTAGTTGGGGTCAACTGGATTATGGGCTGTATAACATCTGCAAATTTTGCTGTTCTCGTTAATGGTGCACCCTCATCTTTTTTCCAAGCTTCCCGTGGCATAAGACAGGGATGTCCTCTATCCCCTCTGATCTTTATCCTAGTTATCGAGGGACTTAGCCTTATGATTGCTGATGCTAAACAGAATGGTTTGATTAAGGG
>LPNX010135011.1:196050-409947 GCA_001517045.1 Pseudotsuga menziesii
AAAATAAATATCCTTTACCTTTGGGAATTTTAAAATCAAATCCAAAATAAAGTGTAACACTTTCATGATAGTATAATTTCTTGCTTAAGATATTGACACATCCATGAATGAAATCATTATATGATCATAATGTTTTCCACTTTAGCAATTCAAAAAGTAATCCAAATCCCTCTTAATATGTGCATGATGGTTTTGTTTTAAATATATGTATGAATTTATTAATTATATATTTTATTATAAAATTGATAAAAATATATTTTCTTCACCCACCATATCGAGTGCATGATGTTTTCAAATTTATGTATAATAATTTAAAATGATAAAAATAATTTTAATTTAACCACGATAGTTTTATAGTGATTTTGTTTTAGGTATAATTGTCTTTCAAATTGATGTATAGTTTGATATTGTATAATAATTTAAAATAATAAATAATGATTTTAATTTATCCACCATATTTTTATAATGATTTTGTTTTAGTTATAATTATTTGATTTTGTTTTAGGTATAAGTATTTTTTGAAATTTTAAGATTTTGTTTTATGTATAATTGGCTGAAGTATTTTTTTAATTGAATTTTTTTATAATAATTTGTTATTCAAAATTAAATCAAAATTATTAGAATAAATATATAAAAATTAAACATCAAACAAAAAGTTTGTAGCCTCTCCAGGATCACCGCTTTTATAGAAACAATAACTATATAGCTAGGTGATAGTGTTTGCCTATAAAGACATACAATCTCACAAAACATAACACATTATAATTGAGTTAGGTACATTATAATTGAGTTAGGTATAGTAATTTAGTATGAGGGATTTTTCTTATCTTAAGGAAAAGCATGGATTCTTAATTTGTATTTATTTATTTTTATTATAAATTAAAAAATAATATTTATAAATATTTTTATTAATAATGTAAAGATATATATAATACATATATGTTATAATATTATTATATTTTTAATATACAAAAATAAATTAATAATAAAATATAAATTAATAATAAAATTTGGATAGAAAAGATAACATTCTATTTTACAATTACTTAGGTTAGACCTAATTGAAAATATTATCATTACATCATGTCACACACATTTGTTATGCATTTTATTAAATAGGAAAAGACATTTTCCATTTATACTATAAGATTTATTTTAAATTTAAATTTATTACATATTAATTTTTTTTTAATCTTATTTTTTTTAAATATATAAATATATATACATGCATAGATATAATGATGACCACGACCACGATGATGATAGTAGTTATTACCATCTAGTGATACCAACTTTGGTCTATCAAACCATAAAAATATGAGTCACTTGGTTTCTTTAGAATTTTATTTTTATGCTAAAAAAGCTTTAAGAGAGGCATTCCTAAATCACCATAGTTGTGATGAGTTAAGAGGTTAGGAATGTCAGTATTGTATATAAAATTTTGAAATTGTGCTCTAATGTGAGTGTACATGGGACATTCTATGAGAAACTGATTTTCATCTTCAACCATTTTTCTGTCACAAATAAGATTCTTTCATCCCATTGTGTTTTAGGAATTCACTAGCTCCATGTTTCACTATGGAGCTAGTGAGAGATTGTCATTATTTTAGCAATGTTGATTTTCTTTTTTATGCTAGTTAAAATAGAGAGATGATTTTGATCTTCTAGATTATGGTTGATCATCTCCTTATAATACCTTAATTTTACCTTATCCTCTAACTCTTTATTGCACCACATCTTCTCCTTAAAAGTATATGTAAAAAGTGGCCATTTCCTCGACCCCCCAATGTTTAACCAAGAATTGGCATCTTTATGCCAATTCTGCTTAACTTGTAGGTGGTTTTGACAAGATTTTGAAGCAATCTTAGGAATCCTCTTGTTCCTCATGTTGTTTATCTTGTTCTTTTACATTAGGTTCCTACTCATATCCATGTTCTCAATCAAGAAGATGCTTGTTTCTATGAGGAGGATAGGTTTGGGTGTATTGTCTTTAATTTTGAGATTATATGTTATAAATTTCTTTTGTATTTTCCTATCCTTCTCCATGATTCTCTAGAGATGTTGCAGCCCCAAACATCACAACTATATAAGATAACATGATTTACGAGAGTCTCAAAAAATAGTTTCTTCTTATCCCAAAGCTATAGGTATGTTGATTTACAATTATTTTCAAGTCCATAATAAGTTTTTCAACCTCCATTAATCCTTGTATTAATGCTATAGATCTACTTAAGCTTATGATGAAGATCGATTCTAAGATATTTATATGAAGTCACTTCCTACAAGTTGTCGTTGTCATACATAAAATTATCATGAGTGATATTTTGGGATTTGATTGTCATAACCTTTTTTTTGTCAGTGTTAACAATCATACCCATACTAGAGAAAAAATCATTTAGAATTTTTAGTTACTTGTTGAGATCATGGGGGATCCTCGTCATAAGAAGAATGTCATCAATATAGAGAAGAAGGATGATGACTATACTAGCCATAGTCATTCCAACACAACCTACCTCTTCCAAACAACCCTCTAGCCTATCAATGTAAATACCAAAAAGGGTAGGAGATAGAGTACAACCTTACTATATATATATATATAATGTTTTAATTTTTCTTTCTATTTTATTTGAAAGCATGGATCGATCACTATTTTGTATTAAGGTCATAATATTTTTTCAAATAGGATATTGAACTATTTTTTTTAACGAAATGCACATTACAAAATCCCTCCAATTACATCCCTGTAATCCATGGATGAAAAATGGGGCAATTCCTCAAGTTGATCCGGATTTATGTGAGAACGAAATGAAAGAACAGATGTAGCATCATAAACTCATACATTTTGTAATGAAAATATAGATACAATAAACACATATTCTATTAAATAGTGGAAATAGAACATAGTGTAAATACAACAACTAGAATGGTGGTAGTTGTCTCTGAGAAGATATGTGGATGCTATGCTCATTCATGCCAAGATGAATACAAAATGAGCCAAAAGGGCCTATTTATAATAAGCATGAGGACGAGAACCCAAAAATTCCAAACCATAACCCTAGAAGATGAATCGTCATAAAGTTTGCAGCCCCAAGGTGGTTAGTTGAACAGTCAACTTCCCGGGGTCATAACTTTTGCATATGATCTCTGATTTGGGCCCTTGATAGCCCATTGAAAATGTCTATCTAATATATATATGTTTTGACTGGGGATAAATGTGTGCTGTTGGAAAACATTCTGCCCCCCGAATCGCCAAAAAATGTTGTTTAGGGCCCCCCGAATCGCCAAAAACTGTTGTTTAGGGCCTCAAAATGGCCCCAGAAGTTTGGGACCCAAAAAAACCGTAGAAAAATAACTAGGAAATTGCCACAATGGAAAATTGTTTTGAGATAGTGGAATAGCTGGGTGGCCACTGATCTCCATTTGGATCACAAGTTTCTATATTCAAATATTTTTCCACTTCTTCAACTCAAGTTTCTATACCAAATATTCCTTCACACATATATTGAGTAGTAGATCAAGCACACACATGCTTCTTGAATTATGAGTATGTTTTGGAGTGGCTACATGTTTTAACTTTGAAGGTTAAAAGTGGATCTCTTAACCTATACATCATTTACGAAATTAATTACCACTAAGGTTTGATTATTGTAACTTTGAAGCTAACACATATCTGGGTATAGGTTTGTTTGTAACATAGTTGATTGCTTTCCAAAAAGAGTTACAAATGCTTTAAGTAGAGATTGGTATACCATGCCCTAGGTTAGTTAAGAACCAAATGCAAAGGAAATTTTGTGCCTTAGCTTGATTGTCAACAATTTAGAATGTATATCAAAGAACTATGACACTAAAGCCCATACCTTAAACCAAATAAGGTGCACACTTCCTTTTATTTCCTATAAGTAATACATCACATATACCTAAAAGATATGAATTGTAGAAATATAAATCTAAGCTTAAAAACTTTGGGTGAATATATAAATTCATTAGAGAAACAAAGGGAAGAAATATAAGATAAACTTTAAATAAGTATAAGTATTGCTTGACCATAATTTTGCATACTTTAAAGATAAGATTAGGAAACAAATAGAAAATAACATAATATTGTAGGAGAAAAAGTCGCAAAATTGAATATTAGAATACTAGAAATAGAAAAATAAAAAATAAGGAATGAAACAACTAACATGAGAAGAGGCCATTGAAAAGAGCTAGACTATATATAGTTTTAAAGGTAAATTGTTTATAATCAAACCCATTAAAAATAATTGAATAAGCTAATTAGAATTATACCATTAATGAAACAAATGAATCTTAAAACTTCATATTTTTTTTTGTTTAAAAGAAGAGGAAGAAGAGAACACACCAACTAGTTAAGGAAGAGTTCAAAAATTGGAACAAGAAAAGAGACAAGGGAAAATAATTGAACACAAGGATAGGTTAATACTTGTTAGCTAAACTCCATTAGCCATAAATATGACACTTTGTAAAAATTTGAGTCTAAAGGGGTTAGAAATATTTATAAATAAGGATCTCATTCTAGATTATCAAGTTGAATTAAGGAAGGAATTCCAAAAGGTAAATGAAACTAGAAAATAAAGAAAATGGGCAATAACTAGGAATACTTATTTATTTATTTAAATATCATAGATAAAGTCCAAAATAATAATAATAAATAGAAATTTAGCGCACACAGACTCCTCCCTTAGAATTGTCATAAATTTCCATGTAGTAAAGGTCCCAAAAAAAGTTGTATTTCAAGTGAAATTTATATTATATATTTTTGTTAGAATCTAGAATGCCTAACATAGAAGGGCTTGTCATGTGATTGTATGGAACAAGGATCCTCTTGCAGAGACATTGGAGGCATAGTTTTTAACATAAGGAAAAAATGTTCTCCTTATATTAGGCTTCACAAGAAAGATTCTTTCAATAGTACACACATATGTAAATTTCATATTTTATAAGAAAAATAATTTAGATAAAAATTGTCCATAAAATGGATTAAAACATGATATTTCTAGTATAAGAAATGAATGTCATATCCTCTTGCTAGAGGAATTTAATGATAGAACAACATGTAACCAATCTATAATCCCAAGCAACATCATCTCCAACCCTAACCCTCTATGGTTAGATGAGGTCCTTGTTTTAGCTTATAAATGAAAACTAAGTTATGAATATTTAGGTAAAAATTCGTTCCATTCCAAATTGATTAATCCTTGAAGTTATTAAGACCTAATAATTTGCAACGATGTAGTGAAGTGGCTTGTATTCATGGGTTTGGTAGTAGTGTGGTAAATTTTGTTATCATTGGTATTCCCGTATACAAGAAAATAAGTAATTTTGACGTCTTAAATTATCATGAGCTAGACTTGGATCATAAACCCTTAATCATAACTTTGAGAATTCCATAGAAGAAAAATACAATAATGAAAATCACTTGAACTTCAACAAAAGTAATGTTGATATTTTTCTAAAGTATTTGGAAAGATTTAAATATCCTTATATGTGATATCAATATGAAACACCTCTATCATAGTTTTACAACAACACTCTCAACTTACATAAACAAGCTCTCTCTCAAAGTTCCATGTAAGAAGGAAAGTCCAATGACCAACCCTTGGTATGATAAATATTTTAAAATGGTATCAAAGAAGCCTTTGTTGAGTCCCAAAAAGTTGGAAATCAAAATATATATAAATCCCTAATTAAAAGAAAAAAATATTCTAAATAGAAAGTAAGAGAAGATTTTACACTTATGAATTGGACATCCTTATAGAAGTCAACATTCCCCTCCATATGGACACGCGGGAGAAAGGTGGAATCCACTCCACTCACACCCCAGAGTTAATCAATGATGGTCCTAGTTAATTTATTTAATTTTCATTTTTTTTCCTTAGCTTGGCAATGGAAACTATGTCTCTTGAAGTATAGCATTATTTTTTGTAGAGCCCTTATTTTTGTCATAAATAATATATGTGTAGAACAAAACACCCTCTAGTTTCCCAATTACTTTGGGAAAGACTTACTTCTTCAATACAATTATGTACTTTTGTGGTTGCTCAAGTTGGTACCTATTTGACTTTTAGCTTTAGTGGATAACCTAGCTTCCCTCATGGAAAATTAAGCATTGATTGCTATCATATTTTATGATTGATTTCTCTTGGTAATATGAAGTCCCAAACTAGCTTACAAAAGAGAGAGAGAGAGAAGGTTTTACACCATTCAAAATTTGATCAAAAAGATTATGGTGTTAAATTCTTACTTGAGAAACTAAAGAAATTAACATGACTGCCTCAAGGGATAGGAATTCGTACCTTAAGAAGCTTTATGAATCCCCTAATGTCAAAAACAAAATTTAAATCGTTATTGCAAACCAATAGGTTTTACTTTTGAAGACATAAGTTTGGGGTTAAATGAGTTGCAAAAGGAAAAGCCAAAAACATTGAAGGCTATCAAGTAGAAGTCCTAAAGATTGTAGGAACTATCCTTGCCCCTCACATTCATAATATCTTCAATTTGGTTGTTGAACAACATTTTTCCAAGCCATGGAATCAAATCCTAAATGCTCATACATAACAAAATACGATAAAAACATCCCCTCAAATTATAGGACCGTTATAATTAGCCCTCATTCAGCTAAGTTGTATGGAATTATTCTACAAAAGAACATTATCATATGGTTAGAACGTCATGGAAAAAGGGCTAAAAACCAAATTGGTTTTATAAGCCATCATTCAACCATGCGCCATCTAGTTATAGTTAGGCTCATTGTAGAGGAATTCCCCAAATAATAAAACTAATGTTCTGTGTTTCTTTGTTAACCTTGGGAAATAATTTGGCATAATGCCTAGAAATAACATTTGGAATAGATTAGAATAGTTGGAGGTTTCTTTTGAGTTGAGAATTGTTGTGATAAGGATGTCCACTGATGCCATATCTAAGTTTAGGAACACTAAAGCGTTGTTTAAAATGAATTAAATGTAATATAGGAATTATGTAAGGTTGTCTCTTGTCCCCTGCATTTTTCAACTTTTACATTGAGAAGATAGAGGCATGTTTGGAAGAAGAAGGTTTTAATTACACTACTTATTATTCTTAATGATAATGATATTATTTTTTTTGAGAGGTGTTCCTATAATATTTAAAAGCAACTAAGAATTCTCAAGGATTTATGTTCTATATCAGTTATGCCAATAAGCAATTACTAAATAAAGTTTATGATTATAAAATCCAAAAAATGATCACTTACGCTAGTGTTTTTTTACTATGTCAATAACAACTTACATAAAGTTATATATATTGGAGTCAAACTTCATCACAAGCTTAACTGGAACTATATAATTTAGAAAATTATTAATGGAGGGTAAAAAATCTATTTTTGGTCTTGAAAACAACTTCAAGTCAATGGAATTTTGGGTGTTGGAAAAAAGAAACTATGCTCTGTCATTCGTGTCACTCTTGTTATCTTATATGGATGTGAAGTTTGTGGTTGCAACATCTGTAGATAATTGTGAAGGATAGTCCATGAAATCTACAAGTGTTTTATAATTTTTAGTAATATTAAAATTAAAAGAAATACACTCTACCATGTCCTCCTGATATAACGCATATTTCCCACTTTGAAAGTATGCCTATGACTTGGTACCTAATGTAAAAGCACAAGACAACTAACATGAAAGATGAGAAGATTCCCAAAATTGCTTTAAGCTCTAGTCAAAGCCACATGTAGCTTAAGAGTCCTAGTTGGCATAAACATGTAATTCTTGGATAAATCATTGGAGAATAGAAGACGATGCTGTTCTATAGAATATTGATACCATTAAAAATACTATTACATTTAAATTTAAGGATACATTGTAGCATAATAAATAAATATGGGTTAAGAAAAAATTAAGATACTATAGAGGTGTCATTAAAACAATCTAGAATATCAAAAGTATCTCTCTATTGTAACTAACTTAAAAAACAAAATCACATTAGTAAAATAAGAATGAACTTTGATGAGATTCAAAGTGGAATATGACGGCATGAGATTGAATAATCTGTAATTGATTTCTCTTAGAATATCTAGCATATGGCCACATTAGATATCATCTAACTATTCTTTTTATTAAATATTTCTAAATTTGTAATTACTTTAAATACTCTCCTCACCTTTAATGGTGGGAAATAACAACCATTATCATTTTTAAGATATATGTATGTATGTATATGTAAATGTATATATATGTATTTATGTATATGTAGATATACATGTATGTGTGGTTGAAAATTTAGATTTTTATATTAATAAAGAGTAAGTTAGGAAACTATACATATTTAATAGTAAAAAGAAGTTCATAAAACTAGATAAAATTGTTATGTAGAGCTTACCTAAAATGAGACTGTATTCTTCAAATAAAAGTGCATTGATAGAAGAGCCTAAAAATTTCTTACTATGTCAATAACTATACCACTTGACATGTTGTCATAGCAACAAAATGCACATAAATAACATAAGAGAATTTAAACAATATTAGATTTATGTTCATTATGGGATTCCTCCATTGACACATTGTTGTATCCCTGTGCATTCAAATATTCTAACAATGCCATTGAAATATGTTGCATGATGTCTTCTTAAATCGATAAATATTTCACTGAATATATTGAAACACTTGGGAATGAATCCATACATTGGGAGCTACATACAAATCACGGGTTAGCTTATCATATTTCAAAATGTGTTCCCTTACCTCTAATTCTTCTTGTTTTGCCTCCTGATTTTTGATGTGGGTACTCAAATATTAAAAATCTTATCTCATACCTTCTAACTACATTGCCATTTTCTTTGGAATATTTTTTATCTCACGATTGTGTCATCTTGAATCAGGAAGGTTTCCCATGCAGAATGACAAAATGCATGTTGACACAAACTTTTGTGCCACTTCTAAGACTAGAAAATTAAAATAAAGATTCCAAAACTTAACCCAAATTCTTATTAAAAAATGGTTGACTACATTTACTAATACAAATCCTCTACCCAATATGACTTTAAAACCAAGGTCAATTGCACCTAGTATCCAATAAAAAAACAAAGATTGAAAGTATGGGTAAAGAGGGATATAGACCAAGAGGGAAAAATCCACTTACCCTTGTCAAATGTGAGTTGGAGACTGCTAATAGACTAAGAACATGTTGCAATCAACCCCAATTATATGTTTCTTACTTGTTTTTCCTATTCAAGTATATGTATAAACATTTAACTATATATATTTTTCAGTATCACCTTCTACATGATACTAAAACATACCTGTCACCTTCTGTATGATGTCTGGTGGGATCGAAACATTTGTTTATTTAGGGACAGTTTTATTATTTTTGATGTGACAACCAATTTTAATGGAAAAATTGTCTTTGGAATATAAGTCGGAGGCTAAAGTTAAAAAACTAGACTTTTATCCTAGTGATGCCACAACTAAACTTTGATATCTCATGGGGGTTTTTAACGGGGCAACTAGGGTTTCCCTGCTAAGTGTGGCATTGGTGTAGTCCTCCTCTTGAACCCGTCTCATTACTTTTATGTTAGGTACACTCTAGGTAATGGATCGAATACAAAATCCAATTTTTCTACTCTATGGACCTTTATGTTTTGCTTCCAAACATAATGCAAAGAAGCTCTGGATCATGGGAGATTCAAATATAGTCATAGATTTGGGAAACAAAGTTTGGTGTGGTTTGATTAAGGCATTTGATATAAGAAATCCATGACTCTCTTTGGTCTTTTGAGTGTACTTCGTTTAATCATATTCTCAGAGATTTGAATGCTCAAGCAGATACCATCTCCAAACAAGAATTCTCTCTCGAGGAAGGAGCTTTTTCTTTCTATGAGTTCTTTGATGCAATGGAATGGGAATCTATGAACTTCCCTTTTAGTAAAGCTTAGGATATTGTGCTTAACTTTTTCTCTTTTAATGTTTGAGAGGTTGATCGAAATGGGGGATTTTAGAGGTCTTATTTATAGGACCTTTATTGTTGATTGTGTAAGCCTGTTTTTGTAGTTTTTGTTTATACACATTTTTGGTGTTTAGATATAGGTATGGAATTTTGTATGCTTTCAGGGATAGACCTATGGAAAGACAAAAAATCCTCAATTATGTGGTCCTCGTGAGTGTATCATGTATATTTTCCATTGGAATAGAAATAATTTTTTCTACAAGAAAAAAACTCATTTGTTCTTTTTGTTTTTCTATTTTCTAAAATATTGTAGGAAGTACAAGTTAATGATGTTGTCTCATGACATATTAATGATAACGAAAATCTAAAAAAGTTAAAATCCCTTAAAGGATGATGTTAGGTACTCAAACATTGATTTTGAAGGTTATGTCTAAATGAAATATAGAAATTTAATAATCTTATGTATTTATGAAAAATTATTTAAGTTGATGTAAAAACCAAGTTTTTATAATTTAGTGACATATTTTCCTTTATCTTTTACCAAAATACACTATATATTTTGGTGTACATGCATGGATTTAGTGTGTAAATTGATGAGTTCTTAAAAATATTTTTACTAATGGAGAGGATAATTTGTACTAGTGTAACACTTTTTTGCCAAATTTTTAATGAAACTTCTTAGAATTTTTTTCAACGAAATAATCTTACCCGCCTTTACACTTTTAGTTGAAGAATGGGTTCTAGTACCATGCCAACATTCATGAAGCTACCCCTCATATTGCATGGAATTTTTAGATGGAAGAAGGTTGAATTCGAAACACATAAACAATGGGTAAACTATGAAGGCCTTGATAAGATTTGATCTTGAGACCTCTGTGGACTTGGCATAAGATCATCCACCAATCGAGCTAACCCTTGGGGCTATGAAAAATTTGCATGCATTCATATATATAATATTAAGGGTTTCGTTCAACCGGATATTGTTAATGATGTTCGGAATTTAACTAGTTCCATGCTAAAAAATGCTTTATCCAAATCCCCCTCTGTGTGGAAAACTAGTTTATGATAACAACTTTAATATGGATTCCATTAAAAAATGTAGAGAATCATACATTGGTTTTCTCTAAAAGGTTTTCCTTGGAAATACACACACACCTTAGAAGAAGAAGAAGAAGAAAAAGAAAAAGAAAAAGTGTAATGTATTATATTATATGAATAAAATGCATTACATTTGGTACTTGCATCGATACAAAAAAAAACACTACAGACCCCAAACCCTCATACCACAAATATTAATACCAATGGAATTATTATAAAAAAAAACCACAAACCCAAAACTATGACAACTCAAAAAACACAAATGCACTACTTCTAAAAAGTAGTACTCTCAAAAGGCCATTTTTAAGTAGAAAAACTACCCATTACCTGAACTCAAACATCAACCAATAGATTACCAAATAAAAAATAAAAAGAAATAGGCATTTGTGTAACAAAAATTGATAGGGAGGATGCCATGTCAGATCACCCCCATTGTCTTCAATTGATTTCATCATCCTGACCTTTAGATGCATTTAGCTCTTTAGAACAGGAATCAAATTTTGAGTTATGTTCATGTATTGAAAGCGACAAAAAAAAATTCTCATAGCTTTTGTTTAATCGACTACTATATGACCATTACCTATATTTTACATTGAAATTTTTTTCATTAAGTTAATTCACTATTACTTTGGATCCTTGCATTACTCTCGATGGGTAATCTTAGTAGCTATGCCAATGCTAAGAATTCACCAAACCATTTCTTCAATCACCTAGATCCAATGCATAACAAATATAATGAGAGGACATCCAATAAATACAACCCTTTTCAGCACACATTGTACTTGGATTCCTTGCAAAAGCATTGTAAAAAAAATTCCCATGGGAAAAGAGTCATAAATCAATAATAAATCAACTATGACAATTTTGCTTCTCCTTCACATGATATAGATATTGCTCCATCCAATATTTTATCTTATAAAATACTCGATTTAGAGAAAAAGTGGTATTTTGTTTTAAATAATTCTTGTTTGGACCTCCAAATTGCATAGCTAATAGATATTCAAAATTATAAAAACTAGAAAATTTCTTTATTTTCATACTAGGATTTGAAATCATCTACTAAATGTTTCCTCTCCACATACCACACCATTCAATAGAGTTAAAGAAGTTGTGCATACTTATTTTCAAAAGTGGCATCCCACAAACAAATGATAAACATTTTCCTCATGCTCATGACATAAAATGAATATGCTTTGACCATGATTTTCCCTCTTTTGAAGGAAATTTTAGGTGGGAACTTTGTTGAAAAGGGCTAACTAGAAAAATATTTTTTCCTTCACCATCAATCATTCTCGATCCTTACATTTATGACAAACAATGAGGCATATCCTAACCTCAAACATAGATCCCGATGATGAATTTTTTGACAAATAATTCATTCTCTCCTTGCTTTAAATTGATAGAAATATTAATAAGGGACTTAGTATAATCATTCCACTCTGTGTTAAATCCCCTACCAAACCATTGTACTTTGTTGAATTCCACAACTTCCTCCACAAACAAACCTGAAATAAAGTTGATGCATCATTGATAATTCAAAAATTCATATGGGCTAGATGCTCCCTAAGAACTTGGGAGAGAATAAAGTTACCCTTCACACTAAACCATGAATCAAATCCAACATTGAGCTTCTTACCATTACAATCCTCCATTCCATCCAATATCCGAGAATGAAAATCTTCAAGAAACACTTTCCATGCATTAGAGCAATTTTGGTGACTTCTGGACTCCTTCCTTCCTTATCCACTCTTTGAAAGACAATGGATTGATATACTTTATCTAGATAATATTATTATAAGGAAATTCACTTAAATAATATCCATAAACTCTTAGATTCTCAGGCTTGACTAAAATATTACATACAATTTAATCCCTAACAACCTAATTTGTTTGGTTTTAAAAGTTTTTCCCAGTTTATCCAAGACAATGCGTCCTAGTCTTTTCCCACTCAACATAATAAACTAAACACTTCCTTTATTATGTACTTATAGATCCGTGGGGTGGTATTTGCAATGGAGTGATATTATGTCTGGCTTGCCTCAGGGATACGATTTATAAATATTAAATGAACTCCTAATGATATTGTTGCACCAAACCACTATCCTCCTTCCAATCATAATTATAGAGTCATACCCAATCATTGAAACCATACTCGTTCATCTTCATATTGAATTCCATATATTTTATCCCTTTATGAGGGAATCTCATGGTATTACAAGATATTTTTGAGTAATCTACTTTATCCCTTTACTACCTGCTACAAAACCAATGATGAATTATGACCATTTATCACCTTAGTTGTTTCTTTTATATATATATCCAATATTTCATGGAACTTTAAGGAAGATACTCTATATAACCATTCTCGAATAACAAAAACATATTAAAAAGAAGAATGTTAGTTAAGATTTCTTTCCATCCCATTATTCTAGCTTTAAACTCCCCTTTAATTATAAGAGATCAAATACCTACATAATCATTTTTCTACTAAAATAAATCATAAATGATATAGGGAACATCCATGTTGGATCCATCTAAAGGGATTGAACAAAAGAGTTGTGTATTTGTTGATCAAAACAATAAATGATACCAAATTTAAACCACCTTCAACCCAATTGACCACTAAACGATTGAAACCAACGTGTATGAACAATAATCTTAGATATAATCATGAAACCTTGTCATATTACCTTAATAGGTCTAAATTTATAATGGAGGCTAGGATTTTCTTTATCTTAGTAGAATTGAAATTTTCTTGTGCTAACCCCCACAACATCATGAATTTGTCTCCTATTCAAGAAACCAAACTATTAAGAGGAAATGACTTTGAATAAAATAGGATTTAAACTCCTTGCAATTAATTTTGTTATGAATTTATAATTAGAATTGCATAATGATATTGGGATAAAGTATTCAAAAGTGTGTGGATCAATTTTTTTTGTGATTAAGGATAAAAATGTAGAATTTGAAATGCACCTAAGACTTTTCCTGAGCTCCTAGATTCATATATTTTATATAACCAACATATCCTCCTCAATGAGCTCATAGAACCCCATATAAAAATGTATAGACCAATCATTAGGATCAAGTCTTTTATCTCATTGAAAAGAGGATTCAATTTCCTTTAAATCCTCCTTTGTCATAGGGACCATCAAATACTCATTTTGAATTCCTTCCATAAAACATGTAAAAAATGAAC
Organism: Pseudotsuga menziesii; assembly: GCA_001517045.1. Taxonomy (NCBI): domain Eukaryota; kingdom Viridiplantae; phylum Streptophyta; class Pinopsida; order Pinales; family Pinaceae; genus Pseudotsuga; species Pseudotsuga menziesii. Next base: position 210,284 of record LPNX010135011.1, read on the forward strand.
ATCATTTCACTGTCTTCACAACGTTGAATGATTTCATATATTAAATATAGATTGAAAGTGGGTTGTCCCCACCTTCAATATTCTTGGAAGATCTTTGCTCTACCCCCTACTGTATTTTGAATGTTTCATATTGTATTGATGTTTTCCCTCATGTTAGCATAATTATGGAAAAATTGAATATTATCATCTACATTTTATATCCATAAGGCCTTGTTATTAAGTCTTAATTGAAAGCATTCCTGATTTAGTATAGCCTCTATTGATCCTCCAAAAAATTCAAAGATAATTGTTCATATTCATAAAAATTCCTATTAAAATTTTCTCATAGATTTGAACTATATGGTCATCCTTCACTTATAAATCCACATGGGAACTATTTTTTTCTGTTACCCAATCCATGGTTATTTTATTTAACTTGTATCATTAAATTTAAACATCATTGATTGTCCATTTTCATTATTTATATGCAACCATCCGGTTTAGGACCATATCCTTATAATCTTCATCTTGTAACTAATTATGATTGAATTTAAAAGGTGCCATAGGCTTGTGATCATCATTTTCCATTGGAAGGAAATGGGAGATAGGTAAGAGAATCCTCATTTAAAAATACATGGCCTTACTCTTGCTATCTTTGAAATGCCTTATTTGAAAAATATATATTAAATCCTCTTGGAGATACTATCATCCCCTAGTTTGTTTTTTCACCATGTAAGGGTCAATTTCAAAATTTCCACATCAAAAAGATTTGCTTCTTCAAATTTATGGACAAAAGAATATGTGAAAGAATTTGTCTTGGCATCCCTACCCACTTCTCCTCTTGTCATTGTGAGGTTGAGCCCCCCACCAAATATCACATTACAACTTCTAATATAATCCAACTTGAACCATTTTCCAAAAAACTCCTTTTCTATTGCCATAAGGACCATATAAATTGGAAATGTTGTAAGACATATTGAGTTGTGAAGATTGTATTTCAATTCCTATTCCACATTGAATCAATTTTGAATTAGTAATCCCACACTTATTGTTTCATCCCATTATTAAACCATTCAACTTGTCCTCCAAATCCAAAGCTATGAATTCCCAACCCTTAAGCACACTTTTTAAGGAATCAATTACCACATTACATGTCCCTATTGTTGATTTCAAATATACAACATCAACATTATGAGTAACTATTAATCTTTGGATTGCACACCTTTTGTGAGATGCACCCACCCCTCAAACATTCGAAGATAGAAAAATCATACTGTAATTTTTTTTAATAAATTCCCTACTCTAAGGGTCCATCTAAATGTGCTTTGTTTATCCACCTTGACCTCACATTCATATTTATCCTTGTCTAATAGAATGAAATTTTTTTTTTTGTGAATCCCTTACTCTTGGGTCACCACCATATATCTTGATGCCTCCCTCTACCTATACATCTTAAGCGTTAGAACACATGAATTTAGAGGATATTAAATGATACCTTGTCTCCTTTATCACTTTAATGGGTCCATTTAAAAACCTGGTCTCATTACATTCAACCCTCTTAGGTAAAACCATCCCATCATTTACCTCAAGAGAAGATGTAATGAAATTTCGTAACATTCTTTGCTTCTTTAAATGAAATATTTTTTGTTTCTAATGACTGTCCTAGGTGATTTTTTTACATTTGACACTATGATTCCTTCCCTCATTAATTCGAGGAAATGCAAGTCTCATTTTTTTGGGAATGATTTATCCCTTGAATTCGATTAATTTTTCTGATGAACTAGTGCATAAAATAATCACCTCTTTATTTATTATGATCTAGTAAAACTTCCAATTCATGGTTTGTGTCTTTCGTCTTTTGGTTTATAGAAAGAGTCTAGTGTTCAAACAAGGTTTCTTTAACCCTTACATTTGATCCTTTATTTCCACCAATACTTTCATCATTCATAGATGGAGAATGATATCTCTATATAGTATTTGCCTTGAAGTGGAGATTTTTTCCCTTCCCCAAACTTGACATTCATACTTTAAATGTCTATACTAGTGGGTCACACAAATGACATAAAAAGGGGTTATTATTATAATCTAAGGGATGTATGACCCTCCAGTACTCATATTCAATTTTTTCTAAGATTGAAATACCTATCCTAATATTCATCCCAACCCACATTTTAACTATGGTTATGTTATAATATGCATGATAATGTGGGACAAAATAAATAAAATTATCTAAAACATTACCAATATCCAACATTATGTTATTCTATAATAACTCAATTGGAATCCTAAAAAAAACTATCCACTAGGCTTAAGGAGACACCAATTCATGATTTTGGTCAAAACTTAGTTCCCATCTTTTAAAGAGAAGAGGGAATTGCTACCTAGGGTTTCATTTGATGATCTCAATATCCTTCTCTTTCCTGAAGATGAATGTGATCCAACGTTTTAGTAAGATATGAAAACTTAGAGTATACCTTAGCACTAGTTTCCAATACTCCATGATCCATTTCCCCAAAGAGGCTTATGAAGTATGCTTTCCATGAAAATTTCTCATTTTATCTCTCTTCTCATAGTATTGGATATCCACCAACATGAATCCATCACCTAGTACCAATTTTAGCCTATTATTCCTTTGTTATATTTAAGAGAGTGTATAGTCTCATGTGCCATAGTAATTATATATATAATTGAATTTCCTTTGGTGTATCCCCCCTACTCTTGTGATATTATCTTAGTCATGATGGGTTTTATACAATTAGTGATCATTTTGTAGTTGAAATCGCATAGAGGGATGGATCTAAATTTGTTGATCATGCATGTGTCAAGTTCTTTGGGGATGAAAGTAATAAAGGTGGCATTGGGAGCCTTGAGTACTCCTATAACTCTTTTAGAGGCTTCCACTATTTCACAAGCGTATTTACCAACTATTTATCAATAGGTTTGAAAAAAGTTAGTAGTGAACCATCTAGGCCTAGTAATTTCATACAACAATCTCTTTGACCACTCCTTCAACTATACATGAGGTTATAGTACTCATGAGGAAGGAATTATGCTCGTAGGAAACTAGGTTATATATGTATTTGGTAACATAGTTATTTCGTTGGTTTTGGTGTTTAGATGGTTCAAAGAAATATTGTTGAAGTAGTTGAGTATCACTATGTTTGTGTACTTTGTTTCATTGCTCATCCTTGAGGAAGAATATTTTTTTATTGTTTCGTTTGTTCATAGTGGTAGAATGGAAGAATCACATGTTTTTATCCCCTCCCCTCATTTATCTTACCTTCATTAGATCGGTTTTTAGGTCTAAAATGGGCCTCCCAAGGAAAATAATAAATAATAGTTATAAGTTTTGAAGGAAAAGAGACAAAAACTACTTTTTTGCATTTTTAAACTTATCTCCTTTGGTTTTACACAAATCTTGAGTGGGGTCACTCTTTGGATGAAAAATTTAATTCCACCCTCCTTCCCTCAAGTAGTGATCTAGGGTTTCAAATACCTCCACTACCAAGAGAGGTGTTAGGGGAAAAATTTCCCTCCTCCTCATTTGCAATGCGCTAGGGTTTTCCAAGGCCTCCATTGCTATAGACTATAATTTTTTTAGACAAAGAAGAACTAGGGGCCATCTCTCCCTCTCTCCACTTCCTAGTTTTATCTTCTCAAGAGGCACTTGGAGCACCTCCCTCTCCTCATCTACAATGTGCTTGGGTTTTCAAGACCTCCTCAACCACTCTTCATTTATTTTTACAGGGGTCATGTGTTGGATTTGGTTTTCAAAACGATGATAGGTATTTGTGCCCCCATGTCTTCTACTTAGTACGCTCTTTGAGGAATCTCTTGGTTTGAGATCCCATTTTTACCAAGTTCATTCTTGTGGTGCTCTCCTTCTTTGCTTCCGATGTACAATATGAAGATCATGCCTCCACATAGCGAGACCTCCCTCAAGGATTCTATTTTGAGACACTCCTCCCCCATTCATGATTTATATCTTTCCCTTAATGAGATTGTTAGCTTGCAACGTAGATATTTTGCACCTATTTAGTTAGATACCATATATCAATTAACTAATTTTTTCGGGTATATGAATGGGGAGGACATTGATTCTTGGATACATAGTCTTTCCATGTATTTCAATACCATTCTTGATCTGAAGAAGATAAAGAAGCTTTAGATTGCTAGTCTACAACTTGAGAGCATCACTCAATATTGGTATGATACTCAAATTTTGGGGGATATTCCCACAACTTCTTCAATGGATTCATGGGACTCCTTGTGTGAGGCTCTCAATCAATGCTTATACCCTCCTAGATATCAAAAACACCACATTTCTTGTTGGCTACAGCTGAATCAAATCATCAGGTATTCATTTCAGAGTTACATTAATCTATTCACCAAAATTCTCCTTCAACTCCAGATTCAGGAGTCGGAAGAGATATTATTAAATTCAATTTTTGTATTTTATTAATGTTGGGCAGGGAAGTTAATTTATTTGATAGTTCTACATTGGATAAGGTTTTTCTTCTAGATTTGGTGGTGGAATGTAATATTACTCCCCCATCTCCACTCCCCTTTGTCATGATTGATTCCTTCATCAATTGCTTCCTCTCCTACTTCTCCCTCTCCAATCTTAAAGTTGGGAAATGATGTTCCTTTCATAAATCCCAATTCCATTCATTTTCTGAATTTCATGATCCTCACAACTCTAAAGTTGCTAAAACTCTTTTTGTATTTCTCATAGAGACATATACTCCTCCCACACTCGTTCCTAATTTAATTCCTTTGGATAATTATTTTGAACCCGGTCCCTCTTTAGTCCTCATGAATAGAGACTCTCCACCTCTTTCATTGTCCTTTTTGTTTATTTATAACTCCCAAATTAAGCAGAATATCATGACCCTCATTATGGATAATGGTATCCAAAGTATTCTAGTGGATCATGATCTGGTCCAGTGCCTTGTGCTACCCACCACCTCCCATCTGACACCATATCAGTTGGGTTAGGTTTAGCAAGATGGCCCTTGTGTCATTATGATGCACCATTGTGCTAATATATTGTTATTGACCCCTTTCATGACGCCATCCTTTGTGATGTGGCTCATATTGATTGTCAAAATATTCTATTGGGAATTGCTTATCAGGAGAAACACCATGTGATATATCGTGCTAATCAACAAAAATAGCATATTCAAAATGATGGTCACACTTATGTCCTCACATCCTATTCTATGAATTCCCTTCATTTACTCAGGTGTAACGTTGTTGTTCTCCAAGTTAGTCTGCATCAACACTTGTCTCTTTGTATTGTGCACCCCCTCAATACCGACACGCCCTCTCATGACCTTCCCTCTAATTTGGCAGAGCTTCTTCAAGATTTTGAGGATGTGTTTTCTACTCCTATCGAGCTTCCCCACTATTCCCTATTCAACACTCTAATGATCTTATTCTTGATTCTACCTTTCCAAGTGTTTACTCCTATCAATTGGCACCTCATGAAGCCCAACAAATTGAATGTCAATTCTTGAAATTGTTGAATTAAGGCCATATCCAACCCAACTCATCCATTTGTGAATCTCTGACCTTTATCATCCCCAAAAATGAAGCTAAATAATGGAACCTTGTTACAGACTATAGTGCTCTCAATAAGTCCACTGTTAAAAATCGTTATCTGCTACCATGCATCAATGATTTCTTAGACCATTTGAAGGGCACTTGTTTCTTTACTAAAATGGATCTAACCACATGATATCATCAAGTCTATATGAATACTGATGAGACCTATAAGATATCCTTTAAGACCAATTTTGGTCTCTTTGAATGGATGGTCATGCCCTTTGGTATTAGTAATTCCCCACCACTTTTATGCAATTGATTAATAATATTTTTCGGGTTCATCTTGGAAATGTTGTAGTTAGCTATCTTGATGATATATCGATATTCATCAATACATGGCAATATAATTTACTTCATGTTTGCATTGTCCTTCATGTTATGCATGAACATCACCTTTAGGTCATGTGTCATAAATCTTCTTTTGGGTGGACTTTAGTTTCATATTTGGGTTTTCTCATCTTAGTTGAAGGGGTGATTCCAGATCATACAAAGTTCAATATCTATCCCAATGGCATGATCCTCATTCAACGTTGTCCCTTAAATGTTTTCTCAATGGAACTAATTTTTACCACAAATTCAACTACAACTTCTCTCAATTGGACTAACCCTTATATCATCTCTATAAGAAGTTCGCACTTCAGTTGGACCTCTTTGGCACAATACTAATTTTAGTCTTTAAAAGATGCTATGTTCTCTAATCTGATCCTTCAACTTATAGATATTCATTTTCCTTTTAAGATTGAGATGGATGCTTCTTAATACGCCATTGGCATGGTTTTTAAACAAGGAGGACACCTTGTTGCATTTCGCTCAGAAACATTGGATGATGCAAAGTGCAATTACAACACTTATTCTAAATAATTTTATAATAATCTTGGTACAAGCCTTGAAGTAATGGTGCCATTACATTATGGGTAAAGAATCAATGTTGCATATTTATCACCATCCTCTCATCTTTCTCCATTCCTAAAACAAGATTCAGGAGAAACAACGCCTCAAATGGGCCTCCTACATCTAGTAATTTCATTTAGTGATTAAATAAAATAAGGGCACCTCCAATTGTATGGCCGATATGCTAAGTCGACCTCTAGTGTAGGAACTTCAGTTGTTGGTTGCACATTGTTCTGCATATGAGATTTCCTATTTATGTATTTGATTACTTCGTTGATGATATATGGTCTATTGTGCACAACCCTACTTCAGTTAATCAAATGCCATTCTTGGAATATAATGTTAGGGACAATTGGTTGTACAAGCTCAATCAATTGTGTTTTCTTGTTACATATGATTAATTAACCTTAATTAAAGAATATTATGCGTCCTCTTATGGTGGTCACTTTGGCGTGAATAAGCCAATCCAAAACTTTCAGTGCCACTTTTTCTATCCTTCCATGAACCAACAAGTGGAGCATTTCATCCATGCTTGTTATTTGTGTAGCCAACATAATCTCGCTAGTTGAAAGTATGTCTTCTATCATCCATTGCATGTTCCTTTTCACCCTTGGAACTCCATATCCATGGATTTTATTACTGGATTTCCCATTACTCTCTGGCGCAAGTATGATTCAATTTGGGTGGTAGTATGTCGTTTATCTAAAATGGTCATTTTTCTTCCTTGAAACAAAACCACTACCGATGCTCAAACATCAAAGATCTTCTTTTCCCATGTCTAGGTTCACTTTGTCTTAACCACCAACATCATTTATGATCGTGATGTTTTTTTTCTTTACACATTTTGGAAAACCTTGGGATCTCCTTGTTTTACATCTTCAATATTACACCTCCTTTCATCTTCAAACCGCCAAACAGAAGTTGTCAACAATATCCTTGTGCATGCCCTCTGCATTCAATTCACCAGATCCAGACAATGGGATACGTCTCTCCATATCATTCAACATAGTTATAATCAAACTATGCATTCCTCCAATGGTTTGTCGCCCTTTGAAGCATGTTTTGGTTATCATTCTTTAGCCCCTTATGAGTTTGCTCTTACCTTGCATCCTTTAGGAAATCCCCATCAACAACAAGAATACAAATATACCTTATCATTCCTCCAATCCTTAGCACAATGCCATGCCCAAGTATCTGAAAATTAAAAACATCCCAGCAATGCTATAAAGAGCGTCATGATTGCCATCGCTCTCCTCAGAATGTTTCTCCTGGAGACAAATTATAGTTTTATATGGAACACCAATGTCTCAAGTACCAACTCCATCATGAGCTCAATAATCTTCTCTTTGGTCCCTATACTATTCTACAATAGATTGGATCTAATTCCTATCGTCTTAACTTTCCTCCTTAGTTGGGTATTCATGATATGGTCAATGTCAATATCCTCAAATTCCATCAACCTCCCTTGTGTCAAGGGTTAGTTACCATCTCACATCCCATTGAGTTTGTACTTGAGTTCCAGCCCCTCTGCTCCAAGACACATTGTTGAACACTTGCACTATTTCCACGTGGCACCACCACCATACTTATTATATTGTTAGTCACCAAGTCCAAACTCCATCACGAGCTCGCTAGTTTTTTGCGGATGTAATGCACATGTCCTTTCCACATTTGTTGACGGAAGTAGGGACTCTTCCAAGACTAAACAAGGAGGAATTTGGAAATCACACGGGTCAAGGCACACCTCCCAAGGAGGGTGCACTTCTCAACAGTTAAAGAGAGGAAGGATCACCATCAAACTCATCTAGTGTTAGATAATAAAATTAGGGTGCAGTCTTTATGAAGACAGTTAGTATGTTAGCTAACTAGCTATTGAAATTAGTTGGATGTAGTTTGACTCTTTCAGGCCATTGTAATAACAGTTCTGTAAATTAGATTGCCTACTATTCTAAATAAGATATGATAATTTTGCTCAATTCTCTTTCTTTCTTGTGATCTATCGCTTTTTGTAAAGTATTACGTAATATCTTTTTACAGATATGTCTTGTGTGACAGATAACAAAAAATTACTAATATAAGAAAAAAAATTCATGAGATTTATAGCAAACATGAGTACTATGAAAACTAAATTCTTTTGTATGAAATAATATATAATTTTTTCTTAAATGACGTAACTTTTTTTTCTTCTTTTTGGACTATATGCCTATACAGACATTTGGCTTAATTTTCAAAACATTTATGTCAAAGTGAAAATCCCTTTCTCTTTAACACAACCCTAATAAAATAAATTTTGAGGAAACCAATAAGATACTTATCCTCATTTTTAGGATGGTACACAAGGTAAACTAGATTTTGCATAAGCTCAAGGCTTTGTCAACATAGGGTTCAAGGAAATTATAAAAATATACTCATCAATAGCTCAACATGTCACTTACGGAAGTTAAACCTAGGCGCAGAAGACAACAATAATTTCTCCCAACCATTCGAGTTAAACCCAATTAACATTATTAACCTTAAATTTATCATTATTATATATAATATAAACTATCTTAATAAAATACCTACAAATATTATCACCAATTTTGGTTGTAATTCCTTCTTAATGGTAGAATAGCATTGTCTTATTGATAAAAAAATATACATTAGGAGTATGTAGCGTGTATTTGTTTAATGTCAATTCATCCCCTAAATGTTTTAAATAAATTATGACTAATTTTGGTTGTAATTCCTTCATAATGGTGATATAACTTTTTTTATTGATAAAAAAAATATACATTATGAATATGTAGCATTTATTGGTTTAATGTTAGTTCATCCAATAAATGTCTTAAATAAATTATGTGACATTTTAATGTAATACCATTTTTTCATGGAACATGTTTTTTCTAGTGTGTAAACATTTAATTTTATCTTATTATAATTATCAACCCCACTTTGGGGTGTGTTAGTGCCAGAAATTGTTCTCAGACTACAGAAGAACAAGCCAACACAATCTCAATAATCACAATAAAGTAAAATAGGGTTTCTTAGGGTTTTGGTAGAACAGTTTGAAGACAAGAGGGAAAACATTCATAAGACCAAAGCAAACACTAAATCATGAGCATATAAATGACTGAGATGTATAACATATAAACCATAATCCAAAAAAAAAAAANGGTGCATATATTTCATAGTTCAGTCATCAAAAACACATAAGATTCTTTACACTTAGCTCATAAACAAAGCCTGATAGCCTCCCCTTGTCAGCAAAAAATCTACTCCCCCCCATTTTGTCTTCTTTCAGACTTACATTTATACTATTCCTTCATAATCAGTTGAATAACTGAACCCTAACTGCTTTTAGGCTATCTATCAAATAGTTCAATATAAACTATCATTATACAAAAATAAAATGACTTTCTAGAATTAACTAATAATTGATTTTCTTAACTAACTTTACAAGTCTTTAGCTGCTTTAGCTAGTAAAGCAATCCCCTCCAAGGCCCGAGCTTTCCTTCTAGCTTTCAAGTGATATGCCTCCAAGTCTGCAACCCTCCTTGTTAACTCCTCGTTCTGCTAAGTCAGCTCCTGGATAGTCTGCTTTAATTCTGTAAACTGATTCTCTATCTGTCAGGTGTCGAACTGCATGCCCCAATCTTCTCTGACCATTTTGACACTCCAAATGATCGCTCTTGAAAGCCCTAATCTTCGCTTTGTTTCAAAATTTCGATTTTCCAATACTAATTTTCTACCACAATCTCCACCTGCTCTGCGTGCACTTCAGGGAAAAACATGATTCGAAACACCTTTGTCTCGTTATGGTATGCCATCACTGTCGGCGATCGGAAGCAATAATCTCTAATGCATCAAAACCTCAAGACACTATGATGCCGCAGTGTCGGTGCTTTAAATCACTTGCTTCGCGATCGACGATCGGAAGCTTTATCAACTATCTTTAAACCATTAGCTTCGTGATCGAAGATCGGAAGCTTTATCAACTATTTCATCAGAGTTTTAAACTAGATTTCCTTCGCAGTGTCGGCGACATAGACCACTAACTTAGCGATCGGTGATCGAAATATTTATCAACTACCTCGTCGAAGCTTTAAACTACTGTGTTGCCACAGTATCGGCGCTTTAGAGAACTAAATCTCCACAACATTGAAAGATGATTTTTTAACTTGCGCAACTTTCTTGTAGCGCCTCTGTGCATTTTTTTTTTTACTTGCGCTACAAGAAAATCTAGGTTAATGATTTGCAAAAATTAAGCCAATGATAAGGGTTTAAACTTGTTTTAGGAGTCTCAATTAAACTGTTATGTTATTTTTAGACTTTTTTTTAATCCATATAAGCCCTATATAATCCCTTTGATTATGAAATCAAACCAAAACTTGTAAAAAATAAACTAAGAAATCAAATAACATAAAAGCTAAAGGGAAAAACTCAAACTATCCCAAACAACAAAATTTTCTAGGAATGAAGAATAAAACCAAGCTTCAAAACATAAATAAAAGTATCAAAAGATGGAAAACAAAACAGGCTATAACAGGGTGCAAAACAAGAACGATGTATTGCAAGTGAAGCAAGAAGATTTAGAAGGCACATTCAAGGAACACATATGGAATGAGAATCACAATTTGAAGTGTTGAAGCACGATAGTTGTTTCTATAAAGTTATAACAGTAATGTTATAATATTATTGTCAATGTACATGTGGGAACATTGATCTAATTGTTTAACGTATTATTTTTATAGAAATGCTAAATTGAATACAGAAGTTTACTACCAATATGATGAGAGGAAAAGGGAAATATTTATAGCTTGCTGAGGAGTAGAACCTATACATGGAAAGTGGAAGAGAACTGTATGAGTAACATATTTATTTTAAAACATAGAAATTCCATCATGTAACATAAAATAATAAACAAAATGCCACATACAACATGGGAGGATATTGTTAAGTAGGAGAACCAACTAATGATGATGATATAACATGTGTGGAAGACATATTCCTACAACTATCAATGAAATGGAAACAAAGGCTTCCATTCACATTTATGGATTTTAAATGAATTGAAAGATGTTGTTTGCTAAATAAATTTCAATTTTTTTTTTCCCATCAGACTATGCTCCATCGTAACTACAAACAATAACAAAACATACCCTAAGAATAAGTTGTGCGACTGCTAATTGTTGTGATTGGAATCGTAGTCCTTACTCTATCCACTGCAAATTTGTGTTTCAGGAACATACATTGTATTTCAAAGATTGTGTGACTAGAAACTAAAAACATAATAAAAAGTGATATGGAGGCATAGGTAGATGGAGGAAAAGCTAAGAATGCACTACCTAACGAATGTTGGTAGTCCTGCAGATGTGCATTCAAAGGATGCATATGGGATGCAATGGGAACATGCACGACATTGAACTAAGCATGCAATCTGCATTGAAGGTGCATGTGCGAAACCCAATCTGCATTGAAACATGTGCGGATTGAAAGGGGTTATGAATAGTAGAAATACATTGCACTATTGGAAAAAAATGAATTGGCAGAAAAGAGGACTGTAAATGTAAAACTTGTAACTTAATGCAACCGATGTTCAATGGAAGGAATGGTAGTGTTGTTAGGGAATCTATCCTATTACTGGGTTTTTTTGCCACCAACATACTATGGGTTTGGAGATAGATAAACATGATTATGATCATATATTAAAGAAAAAGAGACGAGGGATGTTTGTTGATGTATTTGTAACTTCAGAATGTATTCACTTGTATATCTTATGTCTTGTACCCTGATGTTTATTCCGGGAAGTGTCTATAATGTATTTGAGGCATGTCATGCCCCGATGTTCCTATCGGGAGGTTCTATAATGTAAACAAGTCATTTCAAGTCATTGTGGGTAACCCTCCTATTTTTCAAAGGTTGAAGTCCCCACAGTTCCGGGGCACTAGGGTTATTAGACTCTCCTAGAGAAGTTGGCCCTAGTGAGTCATTGTCAAGTCGGGAATTAGTATAAATAGAGAGTGAGCCTCTCTATTTATCACACACTCACTCACACTTAGTTGTAGCACATAGATGATGAAGAAGAAGTTGTTGGGGCTAGAGAGAAAGACGCTATTGCTGTCAGGATATCATCTTACTGTTTTTGGGGATTTGTTATTTGGTGCTGATTCTATCTCTGAGGAAGTTGCGGGGTTTTCTCCTTTATGGTTTCCCAGAGGAAAATATTTGTGTTCATTGTCTTATGTGTTTTATTGTTGTGCTTGTTATTCTCTCAGTTAAGATCCTAAGTTAATGCTAGCTTAAATGATAAAAATCTAACATGGTATCAGAGCTAACTTGAGAAGAAGACACTGTGCAGCTGCAGAAACTAGGGCTTCCTACGTTTTGGATCTCTCTCCATATATTTTCAGCAAAAGAATCTTGGACTGACTCTCCTCCCCAGGGCGCATCTTTCTATCGAAGCAGAATCTGCTTCTGAGCATTTTTTCAATTTTTGACCCAACACTGTTGCCAGAAATTAGGGATTTCCACAGAAGTGGATTTTTTGAGTGAGCCCAGGCTTGGATTGATCTCCTCCTCAAAATCGAAGTTTAGAGATCAATATCAAAGCTTTTGGTTGGACAGAAATTCAGGAAAGTCAAACCCTAATCTGCTCCTGAACCAGATTCAGCTCTAGATTCAGATCCGACATCTTGACCTGGTAAGATATAAATCTTTTGTATTTCCATTTGAGGTTCTTAGTTAAGATGTCTCATCATACCAAGCTTGATGAAAATCTTGAGGGAGATGATAAATTCTAAGCCTGGAAGTATAGGATCTCCCTGGTCCTGGAAGAAAATGAGTTGGACTCCTACATCAATGAGGAGATTCCAGTTCCAAAGGGAGATGAGGCTAAGGCCTTACACACGAAGAATTTGGTTATGGCTAAGAGGATTATTGCTGATTCAATCAAGGATCACCTCATACCACAGGTGTCCTCCCTAAAGACACCTAAATCTATGTTTGATGCCCTAACCAAATTATTTAAAGGAAAGAACATAAACCGGAAGATGACCTTGAGGAACCAATTGAAGAATGTAAAGATCTAAAATGCGAAGACCATATAGTCATACTTCACAAGGGTCTCCCAGTTCAAAGAACAACTTGAAGCAGTAGATGAAGACGTGGAGAATGTAGATATTGTAATGACCACCTTGAATGGTCTCTCTAGGACATGGGACTCTTTCATTCGAGGGTTCTATGCCAAAAAGAAGTTAGTTAAGTTCAACAGACTATGGGAATAATTCTCTCAAGAAGAAGCTCAAATAGCAGCTCGAGAAGAAAAGATGGGAAGTGAAGATCAAGCTCTCACAGTAAAATCCAATAAAACCATATCTATCCACCATAGAGGTAAGCACTCTCATCAAAGGAATAACTTTAGAAATCCTAGAGATAGGTCTAAGTTCATTTGCTATACATGTGATGAAAGAGGACACTTTTATAGAGATTGTCCTAGAAACAAAAGTAGCTCTCACAAGAAGAAGGGAAACAAGAGAAGACATCATGCTCATGTTGTAGAGGATGATGAACCTTCCACAAAGAGAAACAGACAAGACAATGATGATTCTTCAAGTGATGAAGAATATGTTCTAATTTTCGCTCTCACGGGAACTATCACACATGGCAGCAATGATTGGCTTATAGACAGTGGTGATTCCAAACATATGACAGGATTCAAGGAATCCGTTGTGAAATTATTTGAACATGAATCACCTCACAAGGTGAAACTTAGAGATGACTACCAGTATCCAATAAAAGGTAGTGGTGAATCCTCATACAATCTAGACTCTGGAAAGTCTATCAAGATGAAAGATGTATTGTTTGTACCTAGACTAAAGAATAACCTCCTCTCCATATCTGCATTGGATGCAAAAGGAATGAGGGTTGCATTTGTAGATGGCCAAGTCCTCATGTGGCCAAAGGGAAAGTCCTTTGATGATGCAGTAGTGATTGGGGAACAAGAAGGAGGACTATACAAATTGAAGGGACAACCAGAACAAGATTTGGTTGATGACTCGGTAGAACCAAATGAGCTTTGGCATAGAAGGCTTGCACATGTGCATTACATAGCACTACCACTTGCAAGCAAAGCTATTGAAGGTCTCCCAGAAATGCAGACAAAACATGAAGGTGTATGCAAAGGATGTGCGAAAGGGAAGAACACAAAGAAGACATTTCCAAGTAGTGAGAGCAAGGCAAAATGAATCTTGGAAATCATCCACTCCAATGTATGCGGTCCAATGTCATCCAGTTCACTAAGCGGGTATGTATACTATGTTTCTTTTATTGATGATTTGTATAGAAAGGAATGGATATACTTTATGAAGAACAAATATGAATTATTCAGCAAGTTCAAGGAATTCAAATCCTTGATCGAGAATCACACAAAAAAGAAGATCAAGACCTTTTGATCAGATAATGGCAGAGAATTCACATAAAATTAATTCAAAGAGCTATGCAAAGATTCAGGGATTAAGAGGGAGTTATCCACTCCATATAATCCTCAACTAAATGGGATTGTAGAAAGAAAGAATAGAACGATCATGGAAGCAGCAAGGGCCATGCTTCATGATCAAGATCTTCCCATGCATCTATGGGCAAAAGCTGCCAAAGAAGCGGTGTATGTACAGAACCGTACTCCACATAGAGTACTCGAGAACAAGACACCTAAAGAAGTCTTATCTGGCAAGAAACCAGAAGTCAGCCATCTCAGAATATTCGGCTATCCTGTATACATACACATTCCGAAAGAAAAGAGAACGAAGTTAGATCCTTCAGGAAAGAAGGGTATATTTGTGGGATACTCTGAAAGCTTGAAGGCTTACAGAATATACTTCCTAGGGTTCAAGAAGATTTACATTAGCAGAGATGTAACATTTGACGAAGATTCAGCCTACATCAAATCCAAGAAGAGACCGACTGATGAACCTGAAGCACCCAGAATTCATGATACAACCATGAACGAAGAAATTCAAGAAGAAGATCGAGAATTAGAAGAACCTCAAGAACCTGTAGATCCACCTCAGGAGAAGAATCCTCACAAGAGGAAACCTTCTTGGGTACGTGAAATTATCCAAGGTGCAGAAAGATGTGGAGCTTCAGAAGAAACACACAGAGGAAGAAAGAGAACTAGGTCCTACTCCAGTTATGTAGCCTTGCTATGTGACATTATTGATAAAGAACCTTCCAACTATGAAGATGAAGAAGAAAGGAAAGAATGGAAGAAGGCTATGATCGAAGAGTATAAATCGATCATGAATAATGATGTTTGGCCCTGTTGTCCCAAGACCAGAAGGGAAGTCCATTGTAACTACTAAATGGATCTACAAGATCAAGCATGTTGTAGATGGCAACATAGAGAAATATAAAGCAAGATTCATGGCTCGTGGTTTCTCCCAGAAAGAAGGAATAGATTATGAAGAAAATTTTGCACCTGTAGCTAGATACACTTCCATTAGATCAGTACTTGCTCTGGCTGCAGTGCTGAAATGGAAGATACACCAGATGGATGTCAAGACTGCTTTCTTGAATGGTGTAGTAGAGAGGAAGTGTATGTGGAGCAGCCACTCAGTTTTGAGACACATGATAGGGAGTCTCGTGTGTGTAGATTGAAGAAAGCACTGTACGGTTTGAAACAAGCACCCAGGACATGGTACGGCAGGATTGATGGCTTTCTATCCAGTTTGGGCTTTACCAAGAGTAAAGAAGATTCCAACCTTTACTACAAGGTTGAATATGGCAATCCATTGATACTTCTACTGTATGTGGATGATCTATTTGTAACAGGTATGGATGGGTTGATTGCTGATACGAAGAGGAATCTTGCTGCCGAGTTTGAAATGAAAGACTTGGGTATGATGCACTATTTCCTAGGCATGGAGGTATGGCAGAATGTAGATGGAATATTTCTTGGACAAGAGAAGTATGCAGTAGATATTCTGAAGAGATTCGGGATGATGGACTGCAAGGCCATAACCACACCTATGGCATCGAACCTGAAGCTATTGAGTGATGCTTCATCCAAAGCGGTTGATGCTACGATGTATCATCAGATGATTGGGTCCTTGGTGTACCTGACAAACATGAGACCAGATATTTGATTTGCTGTGAACACCTTGAGCCAGTTCCTGACATATCTGAGACATGTTCACTTGATTGCTGCAAAGCATATTCTAAGATACCTAAAGGGTACAGTTGATTATGGGCTGAAGTACGAGGAAAATCAGAAGATTAACCTGGTGGGTTATGTTGATTTAGATTGGGCAGGAAGTGCCATCGATAGGAAGAACACTTCAGGATTTTGCTTTAGTATGGGATCATGTGTGATCTCTTGGTTTAGTAGGAAGCAGTCCTGTGTGGCACTGAGTATAGCTGAAGGAGAATATGTCGCAGCTTGTCCATCTAGTTGCGAGGCAGTGTGGCTGAGAAAGCTACTGTCTGATTTATTTGATATCCAGTTGGATGCTACTTGTATATATTGCAACAACTAGAGTTGTGTGAAGTTGTCAGAGAACCCAGTGTTCCATGACAAGTCAAAGCATATCGAGATCAAGTATCACTATATCAGGAATATGGTGCAGAGAGGAGCAGTGAAGCTCTAGTATGTTGCGACGAACGAACAGATAGCTGATGTGTTGACAAAGCCATTGGCCAGAGTGAAGTTTGAGTACTTCAGGGAGAAGCTTGGTGTTCTCCAGATCGAGGTTCCATACAAAGGGAAATGTTGAGACCTAGAGCCATTCTAACATGGTGAGAGGATTAGGTTCCTTCCGTGGTCAGATGTAAGGGCTGAGCCATTCTGTCATGATGAGAGGATTTGGTTCCTTCCATGTCATATGTGAGTGCTGAGCCATTCTGATGTGACTTTAGGATTGGTTCCTACATGATTAGATATAAGTGTTGAATGCCATTCTTGGAATGGAGGCACCTGGTCAGTTACCAAGAATACTCAGTCTGGGACTGAGGACCATTCTGATATGACTGTGGGATGTAGTCTTACATGATCATATGTGAGTGCATGGCCATTCTGATGTGATTGAGGGATCCGTTCCCACTTGATTAGATATAAGGGATGATGCCATTCTATGGGAGAATGGAGGCACCTGGTCAGTTACCAGGAATCCTCAGTTTGGAACTGAGAACCCTTTCGATGTGGTGTTTTAGAACATGGTCAAATGTAAGTGTCGAGCCCTTCCAATGCGGTGTTTTCAAACATGGTTGGATGTAAGTGCTGAGCCCTTCCGATGCGATGTGTTTGTACATGGTTGGATATAAGTGCTGATCCATTCTGGCGCGATGTGTTTACACATGGTCAGATATGAGTGATAGGCATTTTTGACAAGACGAGGTCAGATGTGAGTGCTGGCCATGCCTTTCTGACAATGTGAGGTCAAATGTAAGAGCTGGGCGGGACATTCTGACTTAGGTTCAGATATAAGTGCTGAAGACCTACATGAAGGGTAGGAATACAACTAGCATGAAAAAGGGTTGGATCTGTAGAACTTCCTGTGACGAGAAGAATCAAGAGATAGCACCATTCTGAGATAGCACCGATGATGATGATCCAGACTTGATGATGATCCAGATCAAGTGATGATCCAAATGTGATGATGAGCCAAAATTGATGATGATCTAGATCAAGTGATGATCCATATTTGATGATGATATAGTGATGATGATCCAGTAGTCATGATGATCCAGATCCCATGATGAAGACGACTTGAAGAAGAAGATGACTTAGAAGAAGACTTGAAGACGAAGGTGACTTGAATATGAAGAAGACTTGAAGACGATGATGACTTGAAGATGAAGATAATTTGAAGATGAAGATGAAAATATGATCCAGTTGATACAAAGAAGAAGACCGGTGCTGAAAATTGTGTCGAAAGAATACCTTCCTAGTTAAGAGGGAGTGTTGATGTATTTGTAACTTTGAACTGTATTCACTTGTATATCTTATGTCTTGTACCCCAATGTTTATTTCGGGAAGTGTCTATAATGTATTTGAGTCATGTCATTCCTCTATGTTCCTATCGAGAGGTTTTATAATGTAAACAAGTCATATCAAGTCATTGTGGGTAACCCTCCTATTGTTCAAGGGTTAAAGTCCCCATAGTTTTGGGACACTAGCATTATTAGACTCTCCTAGAGAAGTCGGCCCTAGTGAGTCATTGTCAAGTTAGGAATTAGTATAAATAGAGAGTGAGCCTCTCTATTTATCACACACTCACTCACACTCAGTTGTAGCGCATAGCTGAGGAAGAAGAAGTTTCTGGGGCTAGAGAGAAAGAGGCTACTGCTGTCGGGATATCATCTTACTATTTTTGGGGCTATGTTATTTGGTGTTGATTCTATCTCTGAGGAAGTTGCAGGGTTTTCTCCTTTCTATTTTCCCCAAGGAAAATCTTTGTGTTCATTGTCTTATGTGTTTGATTGTTGTGCTTGTTATTCTCTCAGTTAATATCCTAAGTTAATGCTAGCTTAAATGATAAAAATCTAACAATGCTCACCTTGGAGTGGAGTGTCTGAGGAATGTGGTGTTTGACTGGTGTTATGGTTTAGTTGTTAGTATGAAGAAGCAATTGTCATATTGCAAGCTAGGGAAGAAAAATAACTTCAAATACCCCAGCATTTTAGTGGCCTTCTTCTTCGAGCGAGTACCTACATTGACCCCCAGGGTGGTACTCCCCCATCCACATCCACGTGATCCTAGGCTCACAAGGTGGGGAGATGTCTTTGTTCGCCAGGGTGGAGGTAAGATCTAAGGAGCTTACGATGATGATTTATATACATGGTGGAGTAGACAGGTACCTGCCATAGAGAAGTTTCCCTATGTTGGAATAGACTTTCGTGGTGACCATGAGCTCGTGCTTCCTCCTAGAGAGGCATGGGGAGAGATGGGTAAGTCTTTTATTTTTCAAATATTGAAATTTTTTATTTTTTTTGTAAATAAGTATATATACATGTGTAAATTGTGCGAGTCAAATTCATAATTGTGTAATGCAGATATTGGACATGTTCACCCAGATGGCCATCCTAGTACATATGTACGACCAGTTGATAGAGGTGGTGTTGATTCTGTGCTCCGAGTTGTAGAGGGAAGGTTGGCCCATCTTACTCATGATATTCCTACTTTGAGGATGGAGAGGATTCCCACTGATATGTAGGAGAATGTAGTCGGGGTGCATCCTTTATGGTTACGCCTTCTTAGGAAGGTGTCTAGGACTGTCTTATGCTATCGAGAGGCTATTGTAGAGGAAACTGAAGAGTCTCCATAGTTTTTTAGCATCTAGGGGGACTATGATCCCGTTTTTTGTATTTTTATGTACTTATTACTCGATCTTTTTGGACCAGAATTCAATTTTTATGGAACTATTTTACACACACACACACATATATATGATGACTTATTTACATGTGTTTCTATGTGTAAATATGAATATTTTTTACAATGTATGTGATAAATGTCAATCTAAGATATAATTTGCATATGAGTCAGTTATTGTGTTTTGATTTCTTGGAATATGATTATATATAATGTGATTAAACTGTCTTTCATGTAATCTAACTCATAGGAACTGATACAATAGGGTAGGATGTCTCACTTGTTAATATCCATTAAGATGAGAGACTACTAATTGGGATTCAATTCTAACCTCTAGACGTGTAATATCATGTAACACAACGTCCCTTAGTAGCTCAATGACTGTGTTGTATTCATCCATATTATTAGTTGTAGGAATTAAAAAAGCACCTCCTGAGGTAACTAGTTGTCATGTAGGTGCATAGATTACCCATGCGACCGAAGCCAAGTTACAAGTGTGATGGCTTGCACCGTCGGGGAAGCCTATGAAACTCTCCATTGAAATATGAAACAACACCAAATTTACATAAGAAACACTAACAGACAATAACTAATTACAAATTTGTACAAATATGTACAAGAAAAAGCACATAGTCTAAGCATAATACTTTTTCAACTAGATCACGTTTCAGGGCTCAGACAACTTATTACCATCATAGCCTACTAATTAATAAGAACCCTTCTTCAAGACTTTGGACACAACATATGGACCTAACCACATGGACTTGAAATTTCCTTCCCCCAACAGTTCCTTATCCTGGTCGTAAACCAAGACAAGTTCTCCTTTAGGGAAAACCCTAGGTCTAATAACTTTGTTGTACTGGTTTTTGACCCGTGCTTTATGTGCTTCATTCGGTGTAAGCGCATATTTGTGTTGCTCATCTAGATTATCTATATGCAACAAACATTCTTCTATGTCATAAGTGTCACGTAGAACATGGATTACAATTTTTAATGACAATATTCCACATTATATAGGGGTAACTGCTTCCACCCCATGAACGAGTTGGAAAGGGGAGAACCCTATGGAAGTAATGACCCTCATTTGATATAACAAAAGTGCAATATACAACATGATCATCATTTGATCTACTTGCATTAATACTCCTCTTTAGAATGGTTTTCAACGTTTTATTGACTGCTTCTACTTGTCCATTCGCCTGTGGGTAAAAGGAAGACAAGTGATCTTGTTTAAAACCTAGAAAAGTAGTCAATTCGGTCATCATCTTGTTTTGGAAGTGACTTCCATGGTATGTGACAATCTGCTTCGGGATACTGAATCTAGAAATAAACTGATTGAATACAAAATATGTTGTCGTCTCACCATCGAATTTGAAGGTAGGCATTGCCTCTTCCCAACTGGTAAAGTAGTCTATGGAGACAATACTATATTTATGCCCGAAAAAATATATTGGGTTTCAGGTCATGAATTCTACCCCCTACTTGGTGAAGGGCACTACCACGATGATGGGATGTAAAGGAGCAGGATGCGACCACATATTTCTGATGTAAAGCTGACAAGGCTAGCAACGTTTCACAGCTTCCACACATTAGAATCTGAATTCCATTTAGATATTCAAGAATATAGTTCTAATAATGTTTGCAGTAAATGGATAATGAAGATACAAACTGAACAAAACAAACCACAAAGGAAACAGATGAGTATTGCTCGGGAATTTATAGTATCATTCACAATAATTAAACATGGTGTTACAATAGTTTACATAGGAAAAGAATTCGAGTGCATTAGGTAGCAATTCGAATCTATCCACTGGATCTATCTGTATCTAACTGACCATCTAACTCATGGTGTCTCAATAAATATCAGAATCCAACAAATCAATTACCATATGTCCAACAAACTCACACAATCAGTAATAACTAGTTAACTCAATCTAACTGAGGTGGTAGGTCATCAAAGGCGCCTACTCCACATGCAACCATGCATAACTAGTGCTAGCTAACTAATTGAGATCTAACTGAAAGTAAATGGAAGCTAACTAAGCTTAACTATTTCCAACTCCAACTGACTGATGGAGGTTGGTTGGGACTCCCAGTGGCTCCTAAAATGTAAGGATTGGTCTAGGAGGCACCCAAACTGATGTATGCACATGTAGTATGTGACAATTAACCTCTAGTAGTTTTCCCCACACTCTAGTAGCTGGTACATGTGGCCCCATTAGTCCAAGTGGACCCAATGGTACTAGTGAACCCAATTAATTAATTAAGACTCCCATTAGAGGAAATTTCAACTCAAATGGGCCTTTTAACTTTTATTCAAATTCCATGTCATCATGTGTTATCCAATGAAATTTCTTTAAATTTGAAATACTGTATAGGTCTTAAACACAAGTTTTTAATATAAATTCGGGGATAGGTATCATAAAATAAAATAAAAACTTTTTTTGTTTGTATTTTTGACATATCTCCCTATGGTTTTATTCAAATTTCGATCGGGAGAGCTTGTTGGATGTGGAATTAAATTCTGCATCCAACAAGTACCCACTCGGCATACTTTTTACGGACCCCGCTACCCCAAAAACAAGAAATACCTGAAAAAAATGGAATGATGATGTCATCATTCTGTTTTTCAGGTATTTATTGTTTTTGGGGTAGAGGGGTCCACCAAAAGTATTCCGAGTGGGTACTCGTTGGATGCGTAATTTAATTCCGCATCCAACGAGCTCTCCTGATCGAACTTTGAGTAAAAACACAGGGAGATACATCAAAAATACAAACAAAAAAGTAGTTTTTTTCTTTTCTTCCTCCAAAATTAATAAATATTATTTTATTATTTTAACTATTATTTTATTAGTTCATTTTANTAAGTTAGACTAAATAATCTAAACAAATAGTATGGTCAAGGGAGGATTAATAATCCTAACACCCCCCCTAAATCCGAACTTGAACAACTGTGGGGCCTGGTAATAAGACCATAGGTCACCCAAATACAATATAAAAGAAATAATGTTTCTTAATACAACCGAGGAAATAGGGAAAACCTCATGGGAAAACCCCCCCTCAAGATAAGCAGAAATCAAGAAATACAAGTTAAAAGCCTGCGAAATCTTTTGTTGCAATTTGCAGTAGTAATGCAGTATTCTGGTTCTTCTATGTAGCAGCATCCTTAATCTATGCATGTGAACCTTTGAATCCAAACAAAGTGATTATTTCTGGAGGAATTTTCTTGTTTGGAAGAAGAATAATGTGCCCAACTAAATTAGGAATATATACAGCTGTAGGATGAAAACTGGACCCATGTAGAGCAATTGAAACCAACTTATGAGAGAGAAAAGGTACTTGAGAATTCAAACCATGTGATTAGCACCCAATAAAATGATATATTTCATCCTTTAACATCAAAACATGTGAGGAAATATCACTCCCAAGTGTTAGGAGCAAGTGTCCAGGCAGATGCAGAATGTCTCCAACTTTACTAGTTCTGTGAGGAAATGAGCATGTGATAAAAAAGGTAGGTAGAGAAGCCCTAGGACTGTGGAGAGAAAATGATTGAGATCCATAATATGAGATAGCTTCATAAATAGCCAATATTTTACAAAATATAATATCAGAAAACTCATAAGAAAGAACTAACATCGAATCCTCAACAACAAAATTTAAGAAGACTTGCGGTGCTTGATCTGTCACACCAAAATTGATGAAACCAGTTACAAGCAATACTGAAAACTCTTGAATCTTAAAACTTGAACCAAATATTATTATATCAGAAAACAAATCAGATCCAAAAAGTTTCATACCAGATCCAAAACTGTGAAATGAAATCAAATCCCCGGCAACAATTTGGAAGGAGACTTGTTGTACTTGATTTTTCACACCAAAATTGATGAGAGAATCTACAAGAATTATTGAAAGCTATTGAAACTTAAAACCTGAAAAAAATAATATCATATCATATCCAAATAATTTCATAAGAGATCCAAGATTTTGCTCCACCAAGAAGGTAGATGCACAATTTTGTCCTTCAAAATTCTGAATATTGGTGCATGCAATCATGTAGGAATTTGTTGGAAGCTCAAGATCAATGAGAGTGAATGGATCAATCATACAATATGAAATTATTTCTAAAATATCCAAGATCTACAAAATATAATATCAGCAAACTCATGAGAGAAAACTGACATGAAATCCCCAGCAAAAATTTTGAAAGAGATTTTTGGTACTTGATTCTTCACACCAAAATTGATGAGAACGGCTACAAGCAGTACTGAAAGCTATTGAACCCTAGAACCATGTAATAGCATATAATATCCAAATAATATCATATCATATCCAAATAGGTTCATATCATATCCAAGAGTGTGCTCCACTGAGATGGTAGATGCACAGTTTTCTCCTTCTTCAAAACCATGAGTATCGATGCATGCAATCATGTAGGAATTTGTTGGAAGCTATGGATCAATGAGAGTGAATGGGTCACTCCTAAAATCTTATATTATTTCCAGAATATCCAAATAATTACTTATCTGCACACCAGCAACATCATTAGAGGCATAGAAATTGAATTCCTTTCCCTTTCTTGGAGCAATCACCGATAAACTATGCACATAATTTATAATAGAAGAATCACTGGAGAATTTTTGCATAGAATGGAAGGAGATATTTTCTTCAATAATAGAGTTTCGAATGTCTTCTTCTGGATCAGACATGTGAGGATATGAGGTATCAAATATCTCATACACTTCTGGAGCAGCAGGAGAAGGATTCACTCCAAGGAGAATTTCTTCAATTCGAATTGACTGTGAGGAATATTTTGCTTCTTCTTCATCTTTAACAACTTCATTAGAGAGATTAAAGGCCAATACTTTTGAATAAATAACTCTTGTGGTTCTGAATGTGCTCTTCAAATTTCTATAAATATCCTCATTGTGCTTCCCAAAGATTCTATCCATTTTTGTCTAGAGATCCTTTGGGTATTCTATAAAATCAATAAGGTAGTGCAAGCTTGGAGAAAAAGCCTCACCTATTGTTCCATAAGCTCTATCACCGTCATTTATCCAGTCATTCTCATATTCATAAGACTCTTTACCAATTCCAATAGATACCTCGTCTCTTTAGATATGCAATCATCTTCAACTTCCATTCTAATTATCTTCTGGATGGAGTAAGAAGATGAACTGATAATCTCGAATCCATATGAAGTTGAACCTGTAAAATATCACTGCTGAAAACCCAAATATATTCTAACTATGTTAGAATCATGCTTTTCATCTTGACATGAACATGTTTTCAGGGTCTGTCACGTATGCACCGCTACTCTAAATAACTTCAGAGTTAGCAAATCAAAATTGGGAACTTCTGTAGAAACCCGACTACTTCTGATGTTCAATGGAGAGAAGCAAACATGAAGCCTTCTTGAAATGGCTCTGATACCATGTTAGAATTTGAATTCCATTTAGATCTTCAATCAGATAGTTCTAATAATGTTTGTAGTAAATGGAGAATGAATATATAAACTAACCAAAACAAACCACACAGGAAACAAATGAGTTGCTCAGGAATTTACAGTATCATTCACAATAATTAAATCCGGTGTTACAATAGTTTACATAGGAAAAGAATTCAAATGCATTAGGTAGAAATTAGAATCTATCCACTGGATCTGACTGTATCTAACTGACCATCTAACTCATGGTGTCTCAATCAATATCGAAGTCCAACAGATCAACTCCCATATGTCCAACCAACTCACACAATCAGTAATAACTAGTTAACTCAATCTAACTGAGGTGGTAGGTGGGAAAATGTGCCTACTCCACATGCAACCATGCATTATCCATGCATAACTAGTTCTAGCTAATTGATTGAGATCTAACTGAAAGTAACTAGAAGCTAACTAAGCTTAACTAGTTCCAAATCCAATTGATTGATGGAGGTTGGTGTCGGGACTCCCAATGGCTCCTAAAATGTAGGGATTGGTATAGGAGGCACCCAAATTGATGCATGCACATGCAATAAGTGGCAGTTAACTTATAGCAGTGTTCCCCACATTCTAGTAACTGGTACATGTGGCCCCATTGGGCCAAGTGGACCCAATGGTACTAGTGGACCCAATTAATTAATTAAGACTCCTAAGTTAGGATAAATAATATAAATAGATAGTATGTTCAAGGGAGGAATAATAATAGTAACACCACACAATATTTAAAGATGGTGGGCCAGAAACAACTAGCACGTCATATTTTCTGGGTCATTGATAACCTAGATAAATGACCCCCACATGTCGCTCCTCTATGAGAATCATTTAGAACAAACCCTGCCTCCTCACGAGTGAGGAAACGACGTGGAATAGAATCTACCCCTCTTCTATACAAGGTATCTGTGATAATGAGGTAGTTTTTTGCATTCAGTCGTAACTTCCATCGCTCTTCTTATGACAAGGTTATCGAACATTTCAAAACCTGGAGATATATCAAAATATCTACGTACCAAGGATCATCGGTTGAAATTAAGAATGTATTCTCATTAGGAAATGATTCATCTTATTTCATTGTACTTCTGTCACTAAGGAACTTAGAGATAAGTTATGCGAATACCAAGGACATTTTTTACTTAGCACACTAAAAATCTAGGACAAACTCTTGCAGTATGACAATCCATTTATTAAAATTTCCTCCAATGATCCACAGAGATAGAACATATTGAAATGTATTTACATCCATGACCATAGTATTTTTCTTGAGTAATATGTAATGACACAACCTTTAAACGACGTGCACTACCTCCAAGGCTAACTTCTCGACATGTGAATATCATATTTCAGGTCCAGTCAAAGCTTGAATGAGATAATATATGGTGTGCTCCTAGAGCTTATCATCTTCTTGAACCAGCACTACACCAACCGTAGAGTATGATGCGTCTAGATACAATATAAAATCCTTGGTGTAATCTGGTGGACACAACAACGGGGCTGATAATAATTATTTCTTTAATGCCTCGAATAACTGTTGGGCGAGTTCATCCCATATAAAAGCGGTGTCTTTCTTAATAAAGAGCATGAAAACCTTTATTATCTTGGAAAAATTAATTATGGAACATATAAGAAAGTTAGAATTACATTGTAGACTTTGAAGTTGTCGAATAGGCCGAGGAGGAGGCAAATTAATAATCGCCTCAACTTTCAAAGGATCAACCCTAATACCCTTATTGGAAATAATGAAACCTAAAAGTCACCCTGAATCGAACAAAAGACACACTTATGAGGTTTAAGAGAATCTTATAGTGTCAACACATTTCAAATACCAAACAAATATGATCCGAGTGATCTTTTCTTTTTCTAGAATGAGTCGGAAGGTCATCTAAGTAAGGTTCGAAAATGTGCTTTATGTCGTGAAAAGTGAAATTCATAGTCCGTTGGAAGCCAACCCTGATATTCTTCAATCCAAATGAAATATTTGTATACACAAAATTACCCCATGTGCAGATGAAGGCGGTTTTATGTTGGTCCTCAGGTTTAATTTGGATTTGATTGTATCCTGAGAAACCAACCATAAAAGAAAAGACTTCTCTATCGGCACACACGTCAATTATTTGATATATGAATGGTCTGGGGTATTTGTCCTTAGGACATGCCTTGTTTATGTCTCTGAATTTAGTACAAACTCGTATAGTTCCTTTGTTTTTATCCATCGAGACTGGATTAGATACCCATTCCGTTAAAGAAATGGGTAGATGAAACCAACTTTTAATAGTTTTTCAACTCCAACCCACACATCTTTATTTGGTCAATTTTTCCTAATTATCCACTTATCCTAAGTTATTGACTCAAATTACTGACATCAGCATCAGCACCAGCACACTCCTTCAATCATGGAGGCCAACTAATTCTTCTACTTCAATCAGGGAGGCTAACTAGGCTTCCTCCTTCAATCAAGGAGTAAATATAGGTTGATCTGCTTCTCATAAATACCTCAATCATTTAACTGAATGTTGTTTCACCTAGCAATCATTTAAACTGAGTTGGAAATATGCCTTCCTAATCTATTTGTCTATTTTGGGATGATTTGAGTTAACTAGAGTGATTTAAGGCTCCTCCAACAACTTCTGGTGACTCAGTTCAGTTCAGTTCACTTCATCAAAGATGAATTGAGTTATATTCAGTTAGACTCAGTCATTACTGCCTCTGATTCAATTAGGGATCAGTTAGAGTCTATTATGGTTGTGATTAGTGGTTAACTGATGTGTCTAGTGTGGCTAACTAACAGCTAAGCTACTCTCATCTTATGTAATTTGATTGACCTCCTTGGGATTCGAATTGTATTGCTATTCATCCAAGTGTATTACATTGTATCTCTAGTTTTGATTATTGAATACATTCTTACAGCTGCAAGTCCTAATTGCAGTGTGTTTCATGTCAAATTTACGTGCAATTGATTCTGAATCTTCTATGAGTTGTTCCTTGGTCCCAATATAACTTTGACTCAATTTTCATATGGTATCAGAGCCATGGAGGGATAAGGATCTTCTTCTTGAACAGATTCCTTGATGGATCTATGATGCATTTGAGCAAAAAAGCTAAAAAATTCCAGCTCTGCACCAGAAGCAGAAAGTTTACCACATAAGTCCTAAGCAAAGGAATTGTTGATCAAGCTGGCTTGATTAACTAAGCTTGGTGTGATGAAAACTTGAAAAGTGCAGGCTGTCCAACCTTATGGTGCCCTTTTTGTGTTTTTGCATGTTTTTTGGAAGACTTCTACTGCATTTTCTACAGCAAAAAAATGGCATCTTCTTTGTATCTTATTACTCCTTTCAATTACCACTAGTGGAAGAGGGGCATGGAGATTCAATTGTGTGCCAAAGGACTCTACAGATTCACAATGGACACCAAGATAGATCTAAACCATGTTGTAGACAAAGAAACATACTGGAATAAGTGTAATGAATCTTTTAGGTTTTTGTGCCTTTCGATTTCCAAATATCTTCACTTCCATATCATTGGATTGAAGTATCTCAAGGAAATTTGGGATAGACTTGCTGATCTATTTGATAAGCAAGATGACATGAGGATCTATCGGCTAGAGAATGAGTTGATTTCTCTTCACCCAGTAAACTTTGAAACTCTAAATGATTTCTTCACCAATCTCAAGCACTTGGTGCTGCAGTTGAAGCAGTGTGAAGTGGAGAAGGAGGATGATCAGCTCATTCTCTCCCTTCTTTTCAAACTTGCACCGGATTACTCAGTATTTGTTTAAACATTCCATACCAGGAAGCTAACAACCCCAAAATGGAAGATGCTTACCCTCAATTCCTTCATTGAGTCTCTCACAACAAAAGATCAAGCATTGTTTGTTGGAGGGCCCAAAGCCATGAATGGAAAGGGAAAGAAAAATAATCAAAAGACTAAATTTGATGCTCCCAAGACAAAGGAGAAGAACCAATAGAAAGATGAGCCTTTCGGCTCAAAGGAGAACAAGAACAAAGAGAAGCAAGGAAAAGAAAAGATCAAGTGTTCCTATTGCGAGAAGGGATTTCACCCTGAACATTCCTGCGTGAAGAAAAATCTTGATGAAATGACTCTTCTCCTTAAGAGGAATAATATCAATATTCTTGGGAGTGTTAGGAAGAGAGATAATCATGCTCGAGACATCCAGCCAGAAAGAGGGTACGCCCTCATGGAAATTGTTTCGAAGCCTAGAGCTCTCCTCATAGACTCTGGTGCTTCTAATCATATGGTGGCAAGCAAAGAATCCTTTTCATTCCTAGACTCCAACAACAACATTCCAATCCACATGGGATATGATTCTCAAATCATTCTGAAAGGAAAAGGTACTATCAAACTTGAACATGGCAGCTTCTTTGATGTTCTGTATGTACCCTCCTTGGCCTCCAATTTGTTGAGTGTATATCAAATGAAACACACCAGAGTGCCCAAGAGAGTTGCTTTCAGCCCAAATGGTGTTGAGATACCAAATATTTCATCTAGGAAACTCATTGCAATAGGTCTAACGCACCATCATGCTAAGACCTATGAGTTTTCCAATTTTTTACCAGATGCAAATCCCATCGCTCTTCTGACTCATGGGAATGAGGTCAGTAGGCTATGGCATGAAATATTTGGACATTTGTACTTCAATTACTTGCATAAAATCCAAAAACATTCCATAGTTTAAGGTCTTCCAACCATCAAAACCTCCAGTGGAATTTGTAAAGGTTGCATTATCGACAAACACCCTGAGCACGAATTTGATCGGGGAAAGGAAAGTCGTGAAACAAGTATTTTGGGGCTGATCCACTCTGACATGAGAGTACCCATTCCTACAACCTCCATGATTGGTTCAAGGTATGTGCACACCTTTATTGATGACTTCTCCATATTCACTTGGGTTTTCTTCCTAAAGAAAAAATCTAAGGTTCTTTATAGATTCACTGAGTTCAAGGCATCTGTTGAGAATGCCTCTAGGAGGAAGATAAAATCTCTCAGATATGATAATGGAGGAGAGTATATAAATTTTTATCTGCTGCAAATATGTGCTAAATATGGGACCCAAATCCAACACTCCATTCCCTACACTCCCCAGCAGAATGGTGTGGTGGAAAGAAAAAACCGGGCCCTCAAAGAGATGACTAACTGCATGCTGGAAGTCAAAGTTTTGGATGCAAATATTTGGGCTGAGGAAATGAATGTTTCTTATTACATTCAAAACAGGGTACCTCACTCTTCCATGAAAGGAAAAACTCCTTTCTAGGCATAATTTGGGCACAAACCAGATGTTGCCAATTTCAAGGTTTTTGGGTCCACCGCTTGGGTTCGAATTCCACTTGACAAGAGGAAATATTTGCAACCACAGAGTATTGAGTGTTTGTTCATTGGTAATCCATAGGAATAAAAGGGATACAAAATTCTGAATATCACAACCAAATATATATTCATTGAGAGAAGCTCCCTCTTTGAAGAACCTCTCCAAGAGATAGAACTAGTTGAGGAAGAAACTGCTGAAATTCCCTCCTGTTTTGTTGATCATTCTAATGATAAAAATGGAAGTGAAGGCTTTGATATTTCAGATATTATTACTGATATCAGTGGAAATAATATATCATGTTTTTAATCAGATTCAAATGTGCCCACTCATCTCCCAAAATGGGCCAAAAATACACTCTCTTACGCCACGACAAACATTGGAAATCCTGCTGATCCAAGAAGAACCCGGTCAGATTTTCAAATCACAGGTATTGTTGTTTGCTGTCATGATTACTTTCTGTACAATACCTGTTATATGATGATTGGGTATTATCCCAAGTCCTACTACCATGCTCAGAAAGATCTGATATGGAAAGCTGCAATGGATGAAGAGTTCAACTCTCTCCAGAAAAATGCAACTTGGGAGCTAGTTTCCCTTCCACCTGGGAGGAAACTTGTTCAATGCAAGTGGGTATATCAGAAAAAGGTTTCTGCAGATGGATCAACCTGTGAGTACAAATAATGGCTGGTTTCAAAAGGTTTCTCCTAAGTCCAAGGAGTGTACTATCATGATACCTTTGCACCAGTGGGAAATATGGATTCCATAAGGCTAGTTTTGGCCATTGCCGCATCCAAGCACTGGGAGGTGCATCACATGGATGTTAAGAGTGATTTTATTGATGGATACCTACAATAAGAAATATACATGAGGCATCCTGAAGGCTATACATCATATCCTTCCTTTTTTTGTAAGTTGCGAAAATATTTATATGGGTTAAAACATGCCCCAAGATCTTGGTATGCCAAAATGGATGCCTTTCTACTCTCACATAACTTCCAGAGATGAAAATCTGATCCAAATGTATATTTTCAGAAGTATGAAGGTAATTTTATGATCATATTATTGTATGTGGATGATATTTTGATAACAGGAAGCACACTTGCTTCGATTTCCTTTATAAAAGCTGATCTTCACGATGCTTTTGAAATGAGTGATTTGGGCCTGCTGAGACAGTTTCTCGGGCTGGAAATCACTCAAGACTATGATGGTATAATGGTGAATAAGTAGAAATATATTTCATACATATTAATTAAGTTTAACATGGTTAATTGCAATGCTGCACTATTTCCTTTCCTCTCAGGAATCAGTCTTGAAGAGGGAAAATCCATTCCACCCATGGATTCCACTATTTATCGCCAGTTGATCGAAAGCTTATTATACTTGACACATTCAAGGAATGACATTTGTTATGCCATGAATTTTGTATCAAGATATATGCAGCAGCCTCATGAGATCCATTGGAAGACATCCAAGAGGATCCTTCAGTACATTTAGGGCACTAGATCCTACAACATTCACTATGCTGCAGATTTTGAGCTAGAGTTGGTCGGTTTTACAGATTCAGATTGGGCGGGGGATATTATAGATCAGAACTCAACTTCTAGGTATGTTTTTATTCTTGGTGGTGGCCCCATTTTCTGGTCTAGAAAAAATCAGGTTGCCATTTCACTTTCTTTAGCAGAGGTCAAGTACAAGGGAGCAGTAAATGCTTGCATCCAAGCAGTTTGGCTGCAAGGCATTTTGTCATAGTTTGGGATTGGTAGTGCTTTATCCATAGTAATATTTTGTGACAACCAAAGTGCTATCAATATCTCAACAGATCTAGTTCAGTGGCAAAGGACCAAACATGTTGAGATCCACATACACTACATCAGGGAGTTGGTGCATGACAGGACAATTGTTCTGCAATACTGCCCTATAGATGAGCAGATTGCATATATTTTCACCAAGAAATTTACTTAGAAAATTTCACTTACCTCCATTCATTTTTGGGGGTGAGTTCATGAGGGTGAAGACAATTACTTATTTAGTGTTCATCTTAAGGGGGTGTTTTGTTCCCACTATTTTTTCCCCTTTTCCCCACTTAGCAATTATTTGAGCATTTTAGAGTTACTTTTTGTACAAGGTGACATATGGCCTTTGTTGTTAGGGCCCTAGAATTTGGTTTTTACTCCTCCATGAGTATAGCTTAAGGGGGGGTGTTGGATTCATTATCAAGGAAATTTTTAGGGGCGAAATTTATCCCATGGGTGAAATTAGAGGGGTCACCAAAAAGTAGAGGGCAATTTTTCAACATAGCAAAGGTTTTTTGAATTTTAATATATTAGCCCACTTTTTATTAAACCCCAAACTATATTAAATATATTATCCAATAGTGTAAAAGAGGCAAAACCAAATTTCGTTGTTTAAACAACAGATGAAATCATGTGCTCACCCCATATTTTCGGTAATGGAGAAAAACCACTCCTGGTTCGCCCCTGATTTTCGATGATGGATCAAACAAATTGTTGGTTCACCCTTGATTTTGTATGATGGAGAAAAAACCTATTGGTTCGCCATTGATTTTCAGTGATGGAGAAAAAAATTGTTGGTTTGCCATCCATTTATGGATCTTAGGAGCATTTTTTCGTAATATTGGTTGATTTTTCCTAAAATTTGCTAAATGGAGTGATTTTTACCTTCAATCACTACGAATTTGACAGTTTTTGACAGTTTCAGCCCCAAATTTGGTAAAAAATCGCTATATAATTCCACATGAATCTGAAGAATCAATTCAATTCGGGTTTGGACTCTACTTCAAGCTTCCGATCTAGACTCTGCATAGTGCACTCTTTACATATGTTAGTAATAGAGAACGTTATGTGTCTCAGATTCTTTCCCCGTTTGTTTTCCCTTCAATTTGGTACATTCTAGTGTTATTTTGAGCATTTTTTATGGATTTTTTGGAGTTTCTTATTTGAAAGTTGTTGATGCTATTTTAATTACATTAGAGTTACTCAAGGCTAGCCCTTCTTCATTTGAAAATTCATTTCAGTAACTTAGGGATATTGAATTAGTGAAATGCTTATGGTATCCTATTTTCCCAGTCATGTTTCTATTCTCCATTTCTTTATTTGTATGCATTAGAAAGGATTCATTGCTCTGGACTGGGAGTGCTACTAGATTGCCTTCAAGCACTGATTAAACCTTGTCATAAATTGCTCCAACAGTCGTAGACTCCTTATTAAATATGAGGTCTTCATACATGCCTAATTACCAAACAATTTAGTGAAAGATATACAATAAACCTGAAGCATACTGTCATGGATGGTGATCTACAAGAAAACGTGCTGAGATGGCTCTAATTTTCTTAGATTTCATGCTTTGGAAAGTCTGAGAGGATTGGCACACTGATGCTGTAGGTTTTAGGCCATACAATCATTCCAAATAAACCATTTATTGGTATATAGGACTCAACATTTACCCTGTTTTCAGACATATTTAAACATTCGTTTTGGGGCATATACTGCTATAGGATTTTTATATGTTTCGAAACCACTTCTTACTGTTGATTAGGGTTGTTGCAAGTCGGAGTCGTGTTGAATGTGCCAATAGATCTGTAATTCACAGGACTGAATATATATGGCCCAACATTGTTGTAAATGATTTGTTTAGGACATTCCCAGAATTCTCATTAATAGGTTGCTGCCTATGCTGAGACTGTTGGAATGTCTTAAGTATGTACATTACCTATTAAATTATTAATGATCGTGCTTCTGATTAGTGCTACTTTTGAAGGCTTCTATAATTCCCAGATTCCTTAAGACAACCCTATTTTTGAGTTAGGACACACATTACTTCCTTCAGCGTGTCCAGATTCTCAAGGAAGGAACATTCATCCACCTTCACCCACCTTCTAAAGGGTGCATAAACCTGATTTCTTGTGGTAGGGTATAAAATATTCACTCGTTCAACCATCTTGTACTAGTATTAAATTCATTATAGTAGACATCAAAATCTTGTACAAATCTTAAACAAATGATATGCAGCTTTACATGTTCGTCTGGAATGAAATAAATCTTAGTAGATATTTTTCAAGGAATTGATTTTATGTTCTTAAGGAATTGCTTCAAATGAGGTTGTTTAATGACATGTTTAAGTACATGGTTTGGTTGTATTTTATATTTTAATAAAATTAGTGACATGCAAAATTCTCTTGGTTTCCTAAATCCATCCTTGAGGGCTTGACCAAATGTTCTGAATATTATTATCACTGATTTTTTTATAAACACACGATATTTTGTGCAGATATTTTATGCAATTATATGAATGACACTCTGTACATACATACAATCCTCCATCCACAATCACCAAATTAACTATGATTGGCATCTGATAGGATTTAAAGTTTTCATGATAGTGGAGTATAGTGCTTACTCCACTAGGTCTGTAAAAAGGAACAAACAAAAATGGTTGACAAGATGCTTTTGACATA
Source organism: Pseudotsuga menziesii (assembly GCA_001517045.1). Taxonomy (NCBI): domain Eukaryota; kingdom Viridiplantae; phylum Streptophyta; class Pinopsida; order Pinales; family Pinaceae; genus Pseudotsuga; species Pseudotsuga menziesii. The sequence continues at coordinate 245,376 of LPNX010135011.1, forward strand.
ACTCTGAGTGGTTCCTTCTTTCTACAAGAGAATCATATATTTTTACTAGACTGTCCAGTATTGTTTTTGTAATATTAATGGAATTCGCTACATACATACGTAAGATCTGGCTCTCCATCTGCAATCACCCAACTTGTGATTGACATCTAGGGTTTCAATATTCCATAATATTACTTACAGGAGATTACATCACTGAGATGGTTTTTCAGCTTGAGCAGCCTAAGTTGGATTTCAAGCTCTTCATTCATTGAAACTTTATTTTCTTTTTTATCATCCCTCCATTTGCTTCAACTCCTTAGTTGCAGCAAGTTTTGTCTGTAAATCTGTGTTACTATTTTTCTCTTATTGTAGGAGTTGAGCCATAAGATCCTATCAAATTGTTGTTTTCCATTTGAAACAACCCTTCTAGCATTTCCTTTTCATTTTGATGAGCCTTGAGAGCCTATAGATTGTTGTTTTCCTTTTGAAATAACCCCCTTTTAGCTCTTCCTTTTCTGATTTTATGATATTAGGATGCCTTTTTGGTTTGTTGATTTCTTCATTTAACTAACACATGCAAGAGTTTATTTTTCTAATGAGAAATTTTCACCCTCCCCACAATTGTTAAAAACTGAGTTCAACTCAAGATCTCCAATATAAAGTGTAGAAATTAAAGGTTCATTTTCAATTGTGGCTGGAGCTTTTGATTCATAATTCATCATCCTATTTGAGTTGTATCTTGATTGTGGCCCTCATGGTTAATACATATTGAAGTGAGAAAATGATTTACAAGCAAGTCTAGAGCATAACTCACTTCTTCCCCAATCTCTACTATTTTATTTTTTACCTGGAAGGATATTATTGTAAACATTGACATGCCTTTGAATGATAGAATCCGATTCAGGATTCTTCCACTAGAGGACACGTGGTATAGCCTATGGATTTTAAAAATGTAGAGAACCAGAAATAGTGAATGGCATGCTCTCATAATGAGTATTACCTACACAACTTGAGTGGAAAAAACCTTCAATGGGCCCCATTATTTTATGATAGATGCATTTAGTCTCTAATGATGAGAGGACATGGAAAAAAACTTCAACAAGCCCCATCATTTTATGATAGATGCATTTAGTCTCTAATTATGAGAGGACATTTTGGTCCATTTGGAAGAAGTAAATGGATCTATTTCATCTTCAAAATAACTTCCTTTAGAGAGATATCTTGGTGAAAACTAATCTGGCATGACTCCCTCTAGAGAACTATTGTTAAATCAATCATTGTTTAAAACATTCAAACAAGTTAACCTTTCTTTCAAAACATACCATTGATTATGGGATCTCTATTTTGTTTTGTTGCACTGATTTTCTATGGAATTCTATTACTCTGGGATCTCTATTTTGTTTTTTCACTGATGTTCTATGGAATCCTATTACTCTCGTTATCTTTTTCCAATGGCGAATTTCTTTAGCCTTGTTAATAGTGAGTGAAACATGCCAAGGTGGAATAGGAAACATCAACAAGGGTTAGAGAAAACCAATTCCAATCTAATGATCAGGATTATCCTTTAAGGTAGTAATGTAGAGGTGGTTGTGGTAAGGTGTTGCATGGATATTGGGCAGTGAATGAGGTTCTCACTGCTTAAGTTCTTCAGTTAGTAAGGTCCAACGCTACTTGCAAGTTATGATTGTTTCACTTGCAGAAATGGTGTAGACATATGAAAAGTTGTTAACTACTAATGTTCTATGATGCTTGATCACTTCATGGATTTGGGAATTATTGAAATGCTAGAAGTGTTATTTTTAAACTACCACAACAAAGTATGCTTACGGTCAAATCCATAAGGGTTCTCATAATCATTAATGACCTATTAAATTATTAATTATCGTGATTCTAATTAGTGATACTTTTCAAGGCTGCTATAATTCCCAGATTCCTTAGGACAACCCTATTTATAAGTTAGGACACACATTACTTCCTTCAGTGTGTCTAGATTCTCAAGGAAGGAACATGCTGATTAAGTTTATCATCAAGTCAAGACACCTGAAGATGAAACAGTTGTAAGGAAAACCCTTTTGATGCGAATAGGACTGCATATTATTCTTCAACATGATTATGTACATTATATCAACATATATGTTTGATTAGGAATATTGTAAACCTTCAATTTCACCCATAAAATTGTTGTGTAGGTGACTTTCACGTTACTGCTAGTGCACATACCTGCTCTTTTGACCCTGATAATTGCCCATATTTACCTTGTACAGTCCATCAATTTTTCCCATATGCATTACTGGACACCCATATGAAATGGGGGGTAATAGAATCCATTAGTCCTCCTAAGACTTGTACTTCACTGGGTCCTATTCTGACCATCCCCTTTCCTGCTAGAATCTTTTGCAAACCAATGTTATTCGAAACATAGATATCAACCTTTTTTGTTTATTGGGATATGATCTTAGCTCTAATATGGATATAAATTGGGAACAATGAATCCAATGGTATCTTGGGGTTAGAAGGGTTAGGATTCCATGCAAATTTTGGGCTTGCAGAAGCTCCCATGAACAATGCTTTCAACTTCAAATCATCTGGAATGAAGGTTTCATTTAGAGTACTTATCTAGATATCTCCAATGCTTGTGTAATATGGCAATTTAAGAGGTACTCTTCCAAGACATTGCTTTATTTTCTCAGATAATTTGGTCCATTGTTTTATAAATTTTCTCCAAACTAAGCAACACTCTGTTGCAAAAACTTGATGATTAGTGGATACACAATCCAGCCACTATCTGCAATAATGTCCAATTGTAGGATACATAGACACACCAAGAGAACAAGAATAATTCCTCTTCATAGAAGTTGTCTAGGATTTATAATCTATGATTAAAGAGTCCATTTTCATCATGAAGTATACATTGTTTTGAATCCATCCATTCACCCCTGAGTCCATCATCCGGCGGAATCCTAATTTTAATAGAGTTACTGTAGACAGGTTTCCATTCAAAGCAATGAAGATATTCGTAAATCCTGGTTATGGATTGCATATCCGTGTGCATTTGGATATGTTTGGCGATAACATCACATCCCTTCCCAAACTCAACCATCACTCCCAACTATTGGAGGGCCCTCTTGAAGTTGTTAATGGGTTTGTTGTAGAATAGAATATCAATGAAGGGAAGTTCATTTAATTGAAAACCAACAGATTGGCAATCAAAATTGAATAAAAAAGACATGCTAGGATATTGGTACCCCCTGTGTGTTTTTAGCCATTTTCCTTTAGCTATGCATCTTTTGAATACTTTAGGGAATGTCTCAATATAGTTTACTATCAAATACTCTATCCACTCTAGAAGTAAAATGACTTTCTCTTTATCAAGAGAAGATGAAAATCCAGGCAAGGAAACATATGGTGGTCTTAGAAATGGAATATCCACTACTCCAAGCTCATTTCTTATAAATGGCTCAAGATCTTCTCTCCCTTCCAACCCATAAGCACAATTCGGTGGTGTTAGGTAATCCCTTGACAAGGTAACAAACTCATGTTCAACACATGGATTACTTCCAAATAGATTTTCCCACTTGCTTATGGATGCTAGCACAATTTTTTCTTTGTAACTCTTAACTATATATCTAGAGTCATTGACTACTAGGAAACTTGCACATAATGTCTAAAAATCTGTCCAATCAATATGGTCCATGGCATAGGAAAAATACAAAAATTGAGTAATAGTGACAACAAATTTAGTACTCTTAGCTCTACAAGTTGCTTACTAAATCTTGATACATAAAGCTCGGTGATCTAAGGATAGCCATTTAACCATCCTCGTAACATTGAAAGTATTTGAGAATCCAATTTTATCATGGCCATTTGAGTGTCACTAGGCATGAATTTGAAATTTGCAACACATCCAAACTCCCCATTCCATATTCCCAACCATGAAATATATTCTTCTTTAGAGTAAATTTGTGGCTATTAGATATATCTGATAAACTAGCCCAATCCACTCTATTGTTATCATCAACAAACTTAAAGAGGGGAAATTTTTGGAGAGAAGTTGAAATGCCTTTCTCCCAGTATTCAGCAAGAAAGCATAGAAGATGCACATATAATTCCTCTGATATATTTTCAACCAAACCAGAGCTGGGAGGAATGCAATGGGAGTACCCGGTGGTAAGGCACATATCTCACCCCCAAGAATTTCCAGATGCATGAAAACTGATCTTCCTCCTTGCAGGAATTCATTATGGATACCCTAGTCAACCATAGAAAACTAGGGCTCTTTAAGCTACTTTCAGATACATTGTCTAATATTTCTCTAAAGGAAGGAAGTATTCTATGAGCTTGTTTTGGCATACAATAGCCAATACAAGTATCACATAAGATTACCTCTTCTTCTTTTAGTTGGGTCTAAATGGCATCCTTGAATCCACTTAGCCCCTAGAAAAAGGGGATATCAATTGGTAAGTACTTGAAAAAATGTGATCTGGACATGGGAAGATCCGATTCCACACTATGAAAAAGGGAAATAAAGGCAGAGCAAAAAGCTAATGGAATGCAGTTGAGTATTCCTTTGTTCCCCTTGCTATAAAAAATGATACCCTCCCTAGAAGTAGCAAGTAATAAATATGCTTGAATTACAAAGGGAAACTTAGTGACCATTTATGTAGGAATAAAAGCATAAATATCAACATCTATCTTATTTCCAGCTCTATTGAGACATTCCTCAAACGGAAAATCCAATGGTATTACCCATTTGTTAGTGTCTTTCCTTTCCTCTATCCTGCTCTGTTCCTGCACAAGAAAACAATGCCTCCACATATAATAAATGCATTCACTCTCTATATCTTCATTTTCTTGTGTTGAAAGATGCCGAGTGAATGATTGACTTTGTTCATTCTTAGTAGTTTGAAATTTTATTTCTCGAGAAACATAGATTTCATTAACCCTATTATGTGCAGAGTCCTCATTATGTTCACGAACATATAGCTTTATGATTTGAGAAATAAACAAAATTACTTCAGGATGAATATTAGCCATATGTTCTTTCACAACATCAACCTTTTCAAGCCGTAAAGGAAGTATCATAACAGTGTTTGGCAGTTCACAACCAAATAGTCCTTGGAGGTCTTCAATTATTGGCTCTTCATCTATCCACTATGGAACAATATATCCAATTCTAGATCCAATTGGATGTATCTCATTAAAACTTATCTTATATCCATTTATTTAGGTTTTCACAGGTTGTATTATTTACTTCAGAGTTATGGAATCCTGTGTGAGAAACTTGTGTCTCTACGTACATTTCAGATCGCAAGCCTGCATACATCTTCAGGAGAAATCGATCTCAAGGATAATGATATAAAAGAGAATATATTAATAATAATTTGTAGTTTAAAATTAGGGTTTCATGTCGGTTCCAACCACAAATTATTAATAATTCTCACTCTTTCTTAAGATTTGAATTAACAGTTTCCAAGAGTTGCATAGGGCCAATCCATCATATCTGTTAAGATTTTGAGGATGTTTTTCAATCTCGATAGCTTCCTTGATATATATTTTGTTGTAGTGATATTCTGTAGCAATTATTTTGGTATATTCATTGCTAAATATGTAAGGTTGCTTTGTTATCAAGAAAACACTCTTAAACCCAATCCCTACAAAATTAAAAATTCAGAACATATTTCATCGACAGTGACCTATTAAACCCAAACTCTGCAAATTTAGAAATATACAACAATTTTTTTCTTAACATCCAGCATTAGAAGAAGATCCCAATCACCCCCAATTCAATTTTTTTCGTAACATATTTCATCTAAACAGCCATGACCTAAATCTCTTAAAATCAAACTTTGCAAATTTAGAACTATATAGCAAATTTATCTAAATAGCCCAGGCTAAGAAAACTCCAAATTATCGCAATTTGGTTTTGTTCTCATAACATATGTAATCTAAACAACCATAACTCAAGGCCAGCAAATTTAGAAATATAAAACAAATTTTTGCAATGAAGACGTGCATTCTACAACCTAGTAGGATTTTAGTATCACTAATTGTACTTCCTAGTCCAATTTCCCTATCTTTTTTGTCATTTGTTGGACATTAATAAAATTATCATATATTATCTTATCTTCACTTCAAGAATTCTGTCAAAATGTAATTGACTTTAGATACCCTTCATTTCCTTGTATATCTTATCCACTTCCATCTCTTTTACTTGGGAATCATTTTGGGCATAATAAAGTTAGAGAATTTTTCACGTTTGGAATTGGATTAAAACCATTTAATCTTGCTGAAGAATAGGAGTCCTTGAAGAAGTTTATTTTTATGGGAAACCAAATATTTTCTTATTTGCCAACAATCAAGACTATCAATGAGAATACTAATGTACTAAACCAATGTTAGTATGACCAAAATGTGATATTTTTTCCAATGGCGTTGGGGGTTCAAATTTCAATGCCGAGGGTGGTGGCATTTCAAGATTCTCACTATGGTTTGAATCTATCAAGGAATTCTCTCTGTGGTACTCTTCAAGTATTAATTCCCCTGCATAAGTGGCACTATAGATAATTGTTCCTATGTAACAATAAAGCATCGGTTTCAAGAGAAAATGTCAACTCTCTAAGGTGTCAATAAAGCTCAAATATTTCTAGTTCTAACACCAATTGACACACTCCTTTTTTGATGGAAATGTCAGTTATGTACTCAAATCGTTTCATGTCTCTGTCTTTTTATTTCTTGTACTAGTGTCCAACCATTTTAAGTCTCGATCCTTAGATATTATATATTTTCTTATTAATTATAACTTAGATATTAGAACTGATTTTGCACTCCCACTTAGAACTACATTGACTATACATTTATTCTGTTCCAATTGAGCTACTTGTGGGGCCATTAATTGGACATTAAAAATAGTATCTTATCTCATTATATCATCTTATATTATTTAAGGTACAATTGGTGATGGATATAAAATTGAGAAGTATCAACTCTCCTTACCATCTCTTATCTTATCTAAGGTGTAGTTGGTAATGGATGTAGCTTTTAGAAGCACCCCCTTCTTGTAGAACTAGAAAAGAAGTGGGGTGGTGTTTCTAGTGAATTTTAAAAAAAATTAGTTATCTTACTTTAGACTATCTAAAGTAGAAATTTTGAGTGGCCATTTTAACTTTGATTCGGTACTTTTCTTGAGGATTTCTTGGTTTTATGAGATATCCACTTTCTCTAAAAATTATGAAATATGAGTAGCGAGAACAATGTAGCTTGTACTGAACATATCATGTTGTTTGGAATATTTTCTTATGTTTTGTACTATGTCCCCAATAAAATCCACCACACTAGCATAAGATTGATCTCCAAAATGGAGTCTCAATCTATAACATACCCTTATGCTTCCTGATCCCCAAAAAATAGATAACGTTTCCTGTCTCTGTCTTTTTATTTCTTGTACTAGTGTCCAACCATTTTATGGCTTGATTTTTAGATAATAGATATTTTCTTATTAATTATAAGTTAGATATTAGAACTGATTTTGCACTCCCACTTAGCACTATGGTTTGAATCTGTCAAGGCATGCTCTCTGTTTCACTCTTCAAGGATTGATTCCCCTGCATAAGTGGCACTATAGATAATTGTTCCTATGTAACAATAAAGCATCGATTTCAAGAGAAAATGTCAAAGCTCTAAGGTGTCAATAAATCTCAAAGATTTCTAGTTCTAACACCAATTGACACACTCCTTTTTTTATGGAAATGTCAGTTATGTACTCAATTCATTTCCTGTCTCTGTCTTTTTATTTCTTGTACTAGTGTCCAACTATTTTATGGCTTGATTCTTATATATTATATATTTTCTTATTAATTATAACTTATATAATAGAACTGACTTTTCACTCCCACTTAGCACTACATTGAGTGTACATTTATTCCATTCCAGTTGAGCTACTTTTGGGGCCATTAATTGGATATTAAAAATATTATCTTATCTCATTATATCATCTTATATTATCTAAGGTACAGTTGGTGATGGATATAAAATTTAAAAGTATCAACTCTCCTTGTCATCTCTTATCTTATCTAAGGTGTAGTTGGTGATGGATGTAGCTTTTAGAAGCACCCCCTTCTTGTAGAACTGGAAAAAAAGTGGAGTGGTGTTTCTAGTGAATTTCAATTTTTTTTTAGTTATCTAACTTTAGACTATCTAAAGTATACATTCGAGTGGCCATTTTAACTTTGAGTAAGTACTTTTCTTGAGGATGTCTTGGATTTATGAGACATCCACTTTCTCTAAAAAATATGAAATATGAGTAGCGAGAACAATGTAGCTTGTACTAAACATATCATGTTGGTGTAGAATATTTTCTTGTGTTTTGTACTATGTCCCCATTAAATTCCACCGCACTAGCGTCAGATTGACCTCCAAAATGGGGTCTCAATCTATAACATACCCTTATGCTTCCTGATCCCCAAAAAATAGATAACGTTTCTTTTCTCTATCTTGTTATTTCTTGTCCTAGTGTCCAACCATTTTATGGATTGATTCTTAGATATTTTCTTATTAATTATAACTTAGATATTGGAACTGATTTTGCACTCCCACTTAGCACTACATTGATTGTACATTTATTCCAATCCAATTGAGCTACTTTTAGGGCCATTAATTGGACATTAAAAATAGTATCTTATCTCATTATATCATCTTATATTATCTAAGGTACAGTTGGTGATGGATATAAAATTGAAAAGAATCAACTCTCCTTGGCATCTCTTATCTTATCTAAGGTGTAGTTGGTGATGGATGTATCTTTTATAAGCACCCCTTTCTTGTAGAACTAGAAAAGAAGTAGGGTGGTGTTTCTAGTGAATTTCAAAATTGTTTAGTTATATAACTTTAGAATATCTAAAGTAGAAATTTCGAGTGGCCATTTTAACTTTGAGTCAGTGCTTTGCTTGAGGATGTATTGATTTTATGAGACATCCACTTTCTCTAAAAATTATGAAATATGAGTAGCGGGAACAATGTATCTTGTACTGAACATATCATGTTGGCATAGAATATTTTATTTTGTTTTGTACTATATCCCCAATAAAATCCACCGCACTAGTGTGAAATTGACCTCCAAAATAGGGTCTCAATATATACCATACCCTTATGCTTCTTGATCCCCCAAAAATAGATAAGATAATTAGTGATTATCATAATTATGATAGTATAACTATGGAATCAATTTTGGAAGGGATTGCAGAAAGGATATCTTTGAGATCTTGAAGGTTATTATAAAGGATCTTGTTTTCTTCCATAACTTTGTGATATCTAGTATCAACATTGAAAATTCCCTTGACTCATTTGTCTGCAAAAATAATGTTTTAGAAACAAAGAAGTCACATCACCATTTCTCATGTACATTATGTGTAAAAATACACAATGTATTTTTAATGTCTTAACATGAACTATTTGCCAATAATATGCAATGAGGCAAAGTCGGTGATTGTATTCATTCAATTTTTGTGAAAAATCTAGTGTTTGGTAGTTAGGGTTTCACACTAGAGCATAAAATATAGATGAAGGTTTGAGAATTCAGATTTGTGTAAAATTGTAAATATTGTTCATATTTTTAGTGTGATGTATTTGTAGTTTACAACATTTAGAATTACTGTTTTGTTTGGTGTATATATTTTAAGCTTCTTAAATCTTAGGGTTTAAATTCTGGGTGCATAATCTATTTTCGTGATCTGAAATTTAACCTGGTCTCAAAGCATGTTCACTGAAATCTTCTAGCACTCTCTGTATAGAATTTTTACAGATCATCTCACTATGAGAGGGAGATGTTGGAGACTTTCAGCAGGGGTGATCCTCAAGTGTCTTTAATATCTAGTGATTGAAGTGATTCAGACCTGTGATAAGTTGTATAGTGTCATGACCTAAGTTCTCCAGTGATTGGAATGTCTTTGTGACCCTGTGAGAGATGATTTGCACCTATGATATGTTGCTGCAGGACTTGCTGATCCAGGAAAATAGGTGCAATATGGGCCCTATATTACTCCAATAATTTCATGGGAAATACTTTGTCAAATCCATGGCTCACTTAGACCAGTTTTCACAAGATATGGGAAAGAGTGATGAAGTGCCTTGATCAAGCCATTCTCTTAGAACAAAACACTTTCTTTTTCACTGTCATAGGGGTTGAACTATTCAAGTGATTGGGGATACCACCCTCATTGATCATCAACTTATCTCCTCTGCCATTTCATAAAGAACCAATAAGATGCACATTCAAATGACAAGTTTTATTTTCTTCAACTTCAACATGCAAGTGGTGGTTGTTAATTGGACAGTTTGCAACTTTCTTCCCAAACCACAAGGAACTAAAAGTTAGATTGCATGGAGATGGGATGCAATAGATCGAGTTATAGTATTTCTTAGAGGCTATAATTGACAAAAAGTTGTAGTTAGACAAGCACACCACAAAGTTGTGAAGGAATATCTTGAAGAACTAAGTCAAACTCGTGGCTTACCCCCGATGATGAAAGAATACTTGAAGGTTATTTTCATCGACAAAGTTTCCCGGAATTGAACAAGAGGATGAGGAGTCTGAGATGCACACAAGTGGTTGGATTTAGGGTTGGATCCTCAATAAATCACTTCAAATTTATACCCAGAACTGGAAATAGAACCTTTTACTGTTGATATGGTGCCATGAGGTGGAGAATTGGTGAAAACTAACAATGGTTCAGTTGCCTTGAGAAAAAAATGAAAAAGATAACCAATAAATAAATGTTGTACTTATCACTCCTTACTCCTACCCTCGTAGGGAATGTATGCAAAGTATTAGAGATAATATTTTATGAATTACAAAGGTTATGGAGGATAAAATCATGTGCATGCATGATATAGAAACTGATTCATTCTCATTTCTAGAAGAGAAATAAAAACAGAGCGTTTGAGCATCGAGAAGTGGTATGGTCCAATGTCCTTAAGATTACTCCCAGATTCATGCATATAATAAGTTGTAGCTTTTAAAGATGATAAATGACATCATAATATATATACTTGTTAAATTTCATCAAGAACTATCAAGCTTAAGTTGGGTATAAAATTAAATTATAGTGATCTACGAAAGTCTTCCCGATTTGAAGGAAGATTTGTCATAGGTATGGTTATTTCCCCATTACTCCCTCGTAAGTTGGAATCAAGGTCTATATTTTTTTTAGGGTGTAGGAGACATGTTCCTTTATATTCCCATATAATTTAATAAAAAAATATTAAGTTTAAGGGAATCAAATAATTCAATTACAGTCATGTGCAAATCAGTCACGAAGCTTGGGGAATCAAAACGAATGACAAATTCCTCTTTATTGTGGAGAAGTTTTATGATAAATTCCTTTTATTAAAAAAAAATGTTTCTATAGATTCACACGAATCATCCTAACTAGTATGAATATTTCCATGAATAGTTGATTAGGAAGGCTTGAACTAGATACTATATAGGAATTAGGGTTTTCAAGCTTCTCTTTCATGCAAGGTGAATTGGGTTTCATGAGGTGTATATATTTCATGTTAGAAAATTCATGTTTTGTAGGAAGATAACTCTCATGTGAGGAAGAAATACCTACATTACTACAAAAACAAATATTTGCATGAAAAATACTGAACATTTTGACATATCTATCGTTATCAAATGAAGAGGAATCTTCTAACAATATGATGGAGTCAATTCAAAGGGAATGGTTTTTGGTGGTTCTATTGTTCCTATAAGAAGCAACTCATGGTCCTACAAACCAGATTTCATTTACTATATTTTAGAATCCCATGAAAACCCTTCAGAGTTTGTTGTTCACTTAGAAAATTACAACAAAGTGGTATATGGTACTCAGGTTTTGATTAGCTTGTACTTCATAATGATGTCTAAACTAGAGGAGTCTAGTTTGTGCATATATAGTACCACTACATGAATTAGTCCTCTTAAATGGCCAAAATCACAATGGTGCAATCTTCGTATCAGAGTGAAGGAATCAATAGCAGGAATATAATTGCATCCCCAACTCTCATGACAATAGTTGCAGCAACAAATTAGGCAGCAGTAACACCTTGTGAACACCATATGAAAAACATCACCAAAAACTAGGAATTTAATTATGAAGCCATTGTATTGTGGGGTGGCTAAAAAGGATATCTTGAAACAACATATATGAGATGGAGAACAACTATCCTTTTTAACATGTTTGATTTACTATAGAAACTACAAGCTATAGCACTTTGCAAATACACAATTTTATAAAAGAAACTATGTTTCCTTTGTAGAAGGTCAGGATGTGTGTATGGAAGGTGTTAATGGAAGGTTGAAGCATATGACTACAAGGAATACGTGGAGGAATCTAAAATATGAGCATGTAATAGGAAATGGAAGCATGAGACCAATAAATAGTTTTGTTGCATGAGGACATGCAAAACCTTGGAGTTTAGGGGTATGATGGGACATGTAAATGGCACATTATTTGTTCCACTTGGTTATAACTAAGCATTTTTAGGGAGGAATAAAATTTTAAGTTGCATAAATTATAATAAACATTATAATATTCCTTCATAAAAGCTAATGAATGTTTGTTGAATGAATATCTTGAAATTTGATTAGTAATGTTTGCTTATTTTTCGTATTCCTTTTATTTATATAATGAGATAATGGTATAATATTTTTCAAAGCATTATGGATTTGTGATGGATTTGTATGTGGAATAGATCAATTCACAACAACCATATCAATCTCCTTCAAACATTTCATTAAACAAACAAGGACGTGATTGAGATATTTAAGGGATTATGTTCCATAGTATGAATGTCAGTTTCCTAGATTAGGATGTAATTATCATTTCATTAGTGTATGGAAAGACAAAAGGCAGTTTTTGTTTTGCATTAGATGTTTTTCTCACAATTTTTCAAAAAAATTAGAAATATTTTAAGTCTTGTAGTTTCTCAAATTGTTAAAAAAAAAGTTTCATTAGTTTTCATTTACAAAGAAACAGAAAAAAAGGCATTGTTAGTTGCATTCAATTTGAAATTTTTATACATCATTTGCTTTCACTTTGTTGAGTCTATAACACCATTCAGTCTCATTCCGCTACCTTGAGTAATACAACCATTAAAAAGAAATTTTAACTTAAAATCTATTAGTAATTTTATTTTTATAGGTTCGAGCATCAACTAGATTATGCTAGGTTTTTGGACTAGGAGATTTAAACTGTCCAAAATCACTTTGATTTCAAACGTAGTGTCCTATATTTAGGTAAATCCACTTCTACAAGAGATAATACGAAAATCTTCTCTCACACAGGAGTTAATCATGATGCTGCGTGAGAGCTCGGTTGAGGAGATACCCCTCCACTTCCTTGTTTGATCATTTACCAGGATTGGTGTGCATTTGGGGATCTTATCAATACCACTTCTTGGGCCCCATGAGGTGCTAGTATTGATAGGGTTTTGAGCTCTACCCTGTCCATGCACATCGATCAGGCCAGCGACTGTTCCACCGAACTCTCAATGTAGATTTGGTAGCCTTAGTCTCCAGACACTAGGATCTTACACAGGTGGTATTGGAAGTATATTTCCAATACACCTAGGATGGAAATGGAAGGTAACCTTGGTTGACGATTTGGGAGGGTGGTTGGGTGATTCCAGCACTTGCAACCAGAGAACTCTTCACGAGACGCCAAGTTACCATCCTTCGATCTTCACCGGTTGGACCTGGTCCCTAATCATCCCAGTATTTCCTTTACCAGGTGTATCTTTTATCTGGTGTGTCTTTGTTACTTAGGAGATTTTTAGTGTGTGTTGTTTGGTTAGTTTGTGCTTAGTTTACCTTTATGTGTGTGAGTCAAATTTATAGTTGTGGAGGACCAAACTCTTCGTAGGTCTAGAAGGTTTTAAAACCTTCCTCCATCTGTTACAGTGGAGCCTAATTCTGAAGTTAATCATGGATGGGTTTAATTTACTAGGTTTAAATTTTCTAGCCTATATAATTCATGTCATCATGGATATATTACAAATTGTATTGATTTTATTTCTATTTTCTCATGCAGGTTTCACTTTGGGTTTCTAGATTTATTTGATATTTCAATTTTGAAATATTCAATGAGATGTCAAACACCGACCATGGAAAGAAAGCATCAAAACAGAGGGATGTATTATCATACTTTCAGAAGCCTCAATCCAAGAATCCAGATTCTCTTCATGATTCAAACTCTTTTGAGCAACCCATCAATGAGAGAGATGTCAACACTTCTGTTGAATGCATCTAATAACCATATAACGAATGATAAAAACAAGTTCCTCTAGTGAACAAAGTGAGATAAATGCAATTCAACCAGAAATTGACAATGATAATGTTGAAGGTTTTTCCTTGGGATGAAACACAAGTCATTCACAATCACGAAAAAGGAAGAAAGGCCAATGGGATGTAGGGAGACAATTCCAATCGAAATGGGCCTTAAAATTTCCTTTTATTGAACCAATAACTCCAATAAATTAGAAGGAAGCTCCAGGAGAATTTAAGTGCATTGTATGCAGTTGGAAACTAGGTAAGACAGTAAAATTGCAAATGAAGTTAGATACAGTAGAGAAGTATGCGAGAAATATTTATGTCAAGCAAATTTAAAATGGTGAGTAGAATTCTATTACCAAATGGAAATATTCTGAGGAATGTCGACATGTCAAGTATCAAGAAGAATATAATAAACACTTAATAAGTAAGAGTAAACTTGAGGCAAGTGGAGGTATTATCACATCTCTATTTGGAAAAACAATGGAAAGAAATTTACTATCCAAGACGATGCAATTAAGCACGATATTTCACATCTTATCTAGAGGTCATCCTATGACATATTATCATATTATAAGAATTATGTATCTTTTCTTGATGTATTGAATCTTCCATCTTCTCAATGGTCTGTAATGAGTGGTTGGTAATGGGAAAAATATCTAGATCAAGTAGAAAAGGATGATTTGAAAGAGAAGATTCCAAATGCCAGATTTTTTTCACTATATTTGGATGAAGTTATAGCTATTGATAATACTTCATGGGTATGCATGAGTATTTATATCGTTAATGATCATATTAGGCATTCGTATCTACTTGGGATTCAAAAAATGAAGAAGAGTTCTACAGTTGGAAATATTAATGAACTTATTATTAAGACTTTGAAGGAAATTGGTGGTATGGATGATTTAATGATCGCAAAAAGGTTGGTATGTGTTGAAGCAGATGGAGCATCAATCATGCAAGGACAAAGGAATGGGATTTGTGTCAAACTACAACTATTAGATTCACCATTTATGATCAGTATTCATTGTATGGCTCATAGGATGAATCTTGCATTTAAAATAATAAGCAAGTTTCCACTGGTTTCAAAAGTTGAAGAACCTGTACGTGAGACTCATGCACACTTTTTTCGGTCCTAAGCGATTTACAGAGTTTCAACAATTTGCAAACAATATTACAAATGGAAAAAAACTATTAAAAGATGTTGATACAAGATGGATTTAATTGAATGGACCAGCTCAAATACTATTTAGTGAGTACAAATCATTGGTAGGGGTGATGCATGAACATCGCTTGAGTGTAGACAAAGCTAAATATATTCTCTTTCGACTAATTGATATAGAGACATTATTAAAATTGGATGGAATTCTTCCTTTGCTTCATGAAATGAATCTCCTTGTGAAAATGGCTCAGAGTCATACAATGTATATTGCAAAGTACAAAAATGCAAGGAAATTAGCATGCCTTGCATTGGATAATTTGTATACGATGCCAGGGTATTTTACAAGTCCAACATTTAACGATTGGACTACTCTCATTGATATAGAAAATATTGAAAATTATTTGAAATTTGATGAAAAGGGGAGACTATGTATGGCAGTGCATGGGTATATGGTTCCCTTTCATTATGTTAGTAAGATGGGACAAACCACTGAAGAGTGTTGTGTGTCTAGAGACCATTTCAATGATATTGTGATTTCAGTGAGACACAACTTGATACAAATTGCACAGTCATTATCATCAGAGATAAGAGAACGATTTCCTCGAGATGAATTATTGGAGGCCATGTCTATGGTATACCCTCAATATTGGAATAATGAAAAATATATAGACGCTTTGAGAGTTGACTTTTGATCAAAATTGAGTATTTTAGTGCACCACTTCGGTGGGAATGTCAAGGTACAAGGAGAAGCCATTGGAGGTATATTATAATCATCAAAATTATATGAGCAACAGACTTGCTTTGCTGAAACAATGTTAGATCACTATCTTGTTTTGGAAAAACCTATAGAATATGGTGCAATAATCAAATTATGGACTATTTTAGGTGAAAGTCAATTTTTACAAAAAAAACATGTCAGATTATTTCAAATTAGTGGATTTATGTCAAACCATGATTTTGGGATCAGTGGAGGACGAGAGAATATTTAGGGAATTATCATTCTTGAAGTCAAAGTTGAGGAACAAACTTGATAAGAATGTGGGTAATTGTTTAATATTATATGTAACAAAGTATGACATTACCAATTTTCCATTCAATAGAGCTTTATCACTTTGGCGATAAGATTGTGAGAGAAGAGGAGAATGCAATATAAAAAATGTTTCCAATGAAATTGATACATAACATAATGTTTTGGAGGCTCATAATGATATTTAATCTACAAAAGTTCATGTTCAACATGCAGAAAGTGAGGGTCGACATGAGAATTGAGAATTTAATATCCCACAAGGCAGGAGAAGGATTACCATATATAAAATTCAACTTGCATTTCAGGTAAAAATATGTTCTTCAGTCTATACTTCGTTTAAAATATAATAATATTGGAGCTACATTTCCTTGATGCAATCTATTTGAAGTTTGATGTTTTGATAGTTAACTAACACATTGTTTTTTTCTTATATTTGACAGAAAATGAAGTTGGGACCTATCTATTTATAGATAGTGTCCTGGTATTAAAGGTTGAATAATTAATTTAACAATACTTCCACTTAACAATTATGGACTCAGTCAAAAGTTAAAACTTTTTAACTTTGATATCTTCAAAGATATTAATGGTTTGTTGTTTCTTGCATTTGGAGCATTTTTTCAAATTTGAAAGTTTGTGTTTATTTTGGTTAAATTTATTTTTATTCCATTGATACTTGAGTGCATTTTTATCTCTTTGTACTAGCTTGATTAGTTTCATGAATGGCTTGTTTTTCTCTTAAATTTGGATTGCATTTATTTTTCTTAGATTTGTATTCCTTTCATACTAGATTGCAATTTGAGCCCTTTGTAGACCTTTGTAGCATTCAATGTTTTTTTTATAATTATTATTGTTCTCTTTAAATATTTGATGTTTCGAGGAAAGATGCTTGCATTTTCTTTCACTTTGTTGCATGACTTGAGCATCTTCACCATTTTAATTTTAGAATCTACTATGTTTATTTTATATCTTCTTTGAAAAGACCTGTTGGTTTTTAGAAATGGAAATGAGATCTGAGTTTCTAAGTGAAGAGAAAAATGGTCTACGCACTGGCTTACTAGGTTCCTATGAATTCATCGTAGGAGACCTATTGACATTGAGACCGAGATTCATCTAACAAAATTTTATTATTGATTTGATGACTAAAAGATCATTACATGGAGCCTCTAGGACTCTGGCCATATTTATAAATAAAGCTTGAAAGAATATGTTGAGGTACGTGTTTCTAAAAAATTTCCCTATTGTGAATCATACACGATGAGCATTTGTATTTTAACGAAAGTTTGTAAACTTAAAAAAATGTGTTATTTTTCGTTTTAATGTTTTGTGAGGTACCTTGTTATCTTTCTCTTATACAACTTGTTCACCTTGACTGTAGGTCATGTGAGAAAATGAGGGCATCCTTACTATAAAGATGTTAATGTTAATGTGGATGCTATGCACCCATCCATTGAAGTTTTTTAGATTGAGGGGGATGATTGGGCCCAACATACTGTGTGAAAATTGATTGTACATTGAGTGTAGTATGATAAATGAGATTCACACTTTGATAAAATGTTCTACTGTAAATTCAAAATATTTATGAAATCATCTCTCCATTTTATCTCTAAGGCAGTTTGAACTTAGTGGTATATAAGTAGTTGCGATGAATAAAGTCAACAATTTAGATTGAAATTTTGATTTTATTTACAAGATGTTTTAGTGCAAGAGTACGTGACAATTCTAAAGTAAATACAACATCATCTAGGTAATTTTATTAAGTCAAATTTTGTCAAGACTTAAGTTTATATATTTCAATGAAAAATTAGCCAAAATTTACAAGATTTTTAATTCTGTGAAAGATTCGCTAAATATTATACAAGGTTTTCTAATTTTGTGAAAGATTCGTCTTATTTTACAAGATTTTGTAATTTTGTAAAAGATTCGCCAATATTTTACAATATTTTATAATTCCATGAAAGATTCACCCATGTTTAACAAGGTTTTATAATCCATGAAATATTTGCCAAAAAAGTATATACATATTATATTATTGATAAAATAGCCTTCACACTTTCTCATGTATCATGGGGATTTGCCCTTTATTATATATATAAATTTAGGGGGGGTTCTTAAAATTTTCCCTGGTCATTATCCAACCCACACATCTTTATTTGGTCAACTTGGCCTAATTATCCATTTATCCTAAGTTATTAACTCGAATTACTAACATCATCACCAGCACACTCCTTCAATCAGGGAGGCCAACTAAGTCTTCTTCTTCAATCAGGTAGGCTAACTAGGCCTCCTCCTTCAATCAGGGAGAAAATCTTGGTTGATCTTCTTGTGGTAAATGCCCCAATCATTTAACTGAATGTTGTTTCACCTAAAAATCAGTTAAACTGAGTTGGAAAGGCGCATTCTTCATCTATTTGTCTATTTTGGGCTGATTTGAGTTAACTTGTGTGATTTAAGGTGCCTTCAACAAATTCTGGTGACCTAGTTCAGTTCACTTCATTGGAGCTGACTTGAGTTAGATATGTGGCCCCACCTACTAATTGACATGCATTTGATTTCTATTCAATTAGACCCATTCATTAATGTCTCTGATTTAGTTAGGGCTCATTTAGACTCAATTATGGTTGTGATTAGTGGTTAATTGATGTGTCTAGTGTGGTTAACTGACAGCTAATCCACTCTCATGTTATGTAATTCAAATGACCTTCTTCGAATTCGAATTTCCTTTCTACTCATGCAAGCGTATTACATTGTATCTCTACTTTTGATTATTGAATACATTCTTATAGCTGTAACTCCTAATTGTAGTGTGTTTAATGTTAAATTAATATGCAATTGATTTTGAATCTTCTTTTAGTTGTTCCTTGGTCCCAAGATTACTATGACTCAATTTTCATACCGAGAAACCATCTATAAAAGAAAATACTTTGCTATTGGCGCACACGTCAATTATTTGATATATGAACAGTGTGGGGTAGTTATCCTTAGGACATGCCTTGTTTAGGTCTCTGAATTTAGTACACACATGTATAGTTCCTTTATTTTTATCCACCGGGATTGGATTAGATACCCATTCCATTAAAGAAATGGGTATATGAAACCAACTTTTAATAGTTTTTCAACTTCAACCTTGACAGTTGTCTCTTTCCATGGGTTCACATGACGTAGATTATGTTGAACATGTATGACATTAGGGTATGTTCTTATTTCATGTTCCATAATAGATGAGTCGGTTCCTAGCATCTCTTCATATTACCTGGAAAACACATCCCGAAATTATTTAAATAAGGTCATATAAATGGAAATTTCCTTGGGTGAAGAATTTGCTCCGATATAGACATTTTCCACGATGTCGGCATTAGTGGAGATGTTGATTGGTATGGTTGTGAAAATGTTTGCCATGTTATCTTCAACGATCACTCCTTCCTTAGGAAAAGGATTTATAGGTTGTTCAACACCTTCACTCATTCTCACATGGATCTCGGAGTTTTCAATTATGCTCAGCTCTAGTAGGAAATATCACTTGTGATGCAAATATTCATATATTTTATCAGTTCCTATCATGGCCTCCAAAATGGATTCATCGGATGGTAAAACCATGTCCAAGAAATAATATGAATAAGTCAAGTTTACCCCCCAAGCAGATAGATAGGCTTCCTTTGGCTCCTCTGAGACTGATGGAATCGAGAGGGAATTAACAATAGTATCAAATGTAGCTTGGTCGGGTATTTCTGTTGTTCATAATGCAACATCAGGCTCAACTTACAAAGGGAGAACCCATGGATCTGTTCAATCTACAACTGTACAAATAGTCTTCCCTACACTAGTTGTTCCTAGAAAGTTTAGAGGAGTGGGAAAGTTAAAAGTGCCCATCAATGACATGTACATCCCAACTCCTAAGTTTTCATTCACTGGGTGTGATTGATTAATCAAGGGAACATTGGACTACGATGTGTATGTACAACTCTTCTAGGTATAACACAATTGATCAGTAGTCACTATCTTCCCTTCATGAGGGAATAAAAGGACACGAAAGACTGACAACGAAATAGTGCACATGGAGTAGTTCCAACTCCTACCCAAGAGTAAATTGTAGTCCAGAGGGGTTTCAACAACCTCTACTTCTATGGAAACCATTTTCCATGCCAATTCTATATCAAAAGAAGGAAGGATACCATGTGGATGGAAAGACCTTCTGTTGAAAGCAGCCAGCAAGGTATTTGACGAGACCAACTTAGGGGATCCCAAAGATTTCCAATATGAAACAAACATTACACATGTATATGCACCTTCATCTATAACAGTTCATCCAATGGTTTTACCACCATGGAATACTTCGATTTGGAAGGATACATGGTAGGAAAAGAGGGTTTTGACATCAGATAAGTCAAACTTGGCCATTAAGATCACAGAATCTATATTATCGATAGCTGCCATAAGTGAATTGCACTATGAAAGACAACTTTGTAACACTTCTAAGGCAGGCATAGCACAAGAATTTTGGGCCAAGTCCTCCACAACTGAATATTTGGGAGAATCCCTCGCATTAGGGTTGTGATATGTCATCTTAAAGACGCCTTTCAGTATCTTAGCATAGGTTCAACCATTTTTCAATCGAAAGTAGGGATGGTGCTTTGGAAGGTTGTTTATATTTCTGTGAAGACTCATATTCATAGTTTTTGGCTCTGGTTTGCAATAAAGTTTGGTATTGGACCATGTTAATGTATGATTGATCAGCACGGGGAGTGTTCTAAGTGCTCATGGAACTCTTCGGATCGCTCAAAGATGTGTTTTTCCTTATGAGAAAGGGTCCTTGAGGACAACATGTTGTTGCTTCAACAACTTCTAAGCTTGTTCCATTAAAGGGAATTGGTAACTCAAGTGGTCTTCCTGACAAAGTTTGCAAGGAAAATTCACCTTTATCTTCTCTTTCTTTCCCCCCTCATCATTGTCCGTGGGATTTTGTTTATTTCCCTCCCCTTTCTTCCCTTTGTTTCTCTTCCCACCATACTACGAAGTTCCCTTTTGGGTGGATTGTGTATTATAAACTTCTGCATTATGAGGGAAGGGGATAGTACACTTGGTTGCTTCCTTTGCGGACTAATTCATTGATAGTTCGTGTATTTTATTTTCTAGTGATTCCATAGTGGGTGATTCAACTAAACCCACAATGTCATTGGCATGCGGTCTAGGCTTAAGTTTCGCAAAGTCTGTATTATACTTTGGCACATCAGGTATAATCTCATAGATAATCCCAGACTGAGCGTAAATCAAGTCAAGATGATGGGCCCTGAGAATGACTTCCTCTCCGGTCATCACTCCTGAAGTTCAAACATCTTTTGAAATATATGGTAATAAGGATCTCAAAAACCATTCCAACAAAAGCTCAAAAGAAATATTAGCTTTAATCAGCCTCTTTCTTATTCTCCACTTATGAATGTGATCAAAAATTTGAGTAGCTTTATTTTGTCAAAAATTCAACAAAATATCAGTACCAACATCATACCGAATTGGAAGTTGAAAGTGATTAAGAAAAATTGTGGCTAAATCAAGGAAACTGTCATAAGAAACATATGGAGGTTCAATGTACCATTTAGATGCTACACTAGTCGAGGTCCTTTAAAAAATCCTCAATCGAATCGAATCATCATTCAAATATTTTGAGGAGCACCATAGATAGAAAGTAGTAACATGGTCACTAGGGTCCTCTCTGATTTTCCCTTCAAAGTTTGGAATATATGAAGAAATTTTGATGGGAACTAGTGGCCAAGTTGGATATGGCGCACAACATCATTCATTAGTTTTGAAAGATATGACAAGTTTAACGTTTACAGAAAATGGATTCGAGTCCTAGCCGGAGTTTGGTATTGAGGAAATTGGTGTGAGGAAGTACCCACACCAATGCTCCCATAAGGATGGCTAAGGTTTCCCCCAACCACCGAATTTGAATAAGTAACAATATTTTGAAAAGGATTCCACACAAACTCCAAGGGTTTAATTACCTTAGGTGAGTTATGTTGCATTTGACTGGTTTCGACCAAAACAGGTGTCATGGATATGGGAGCTATTGATCTTCCACTAAATAGTGAAAAAGCAGAGCTTCCAGCTGGTGCGGTCGAGACCTGACTTGTAGTTTGAAATATGAATCTCAAGAAAGGATTCTGGCTTCCAAAATACACACCTGAATAAGTAGGGGTGGGGTCTACATATGGTGAGGATGGAGGAATATGTCCTCCATGCCAAGGAATAGGGCTATTTTGAAATTTTTGGAATAAATGAGAGGATGTGAAAGGTACACTAGGTCTCCTAGTGACCATCACATTAGACGAACTAATATAAGTGTTTGCAAGTACTGAAGGACTAACTACTCTATTACTCGGAGACATAGAGATTGGTGAAGTAAAGTTCAGTAACACTACTGGTGTAGTGGGTATGCTTGAAAAAGGTACACTCACATGCAGAGGAAATATTCCACCGGATGACATGGTTGAGGCAGGGGTATAGATATATCCCCAGATCCTTCTCCTGTATTCGACATGAAAAAACTTAACGAGACACAAGACCATGTTGACTAAAAGGTATAACTTGTACAAATACTATATCTCCCAAATCAATGAGAGGTGAGTTATAATTCCTTGCGAATTCTTTGGCATGCAGGTCTTCGATCTCTATTGATGGATGATTAGGTTGATTATACCTTACTTTAGGTTCCCCTGGAATTTCGATAATTCTAGTCGATTCGAATGAACCTCTTGTGTTAGTTCTTTGCCTTCTAGGTGGAACTGGAGGCTCCATAGTTGTAAGTGTAGGAAGTATTTGCAACCTTTGTGATATATGAGGATTTTTATCCTCCACATCTAAAGAATTTATTTACACACACCTAAAGGCTGAACTATATCACAAGAAAACCAAAAATCACACCACTAAATTTTTTTCTAAGTATCACAACCAGACAAGTGAAGATATACCTTCCAAAGGAACTAATGGGATGATGAGGGCCCATAACAAACCAATGATGAATCAAAGAACAGTTACCCTAGGTCTTGATACAAGTTTTATGGGTGCAAGAAGTTGAATCACCAACCATCCTCCCAAATTATTGCACGGGGTTTCCTTCCACGTCCGTCCTAGGTACAATGGAAATATCCTTCCACTATCACCCGTTCAGAGAACCCTAGGTCACAACAATCCTGGTTTATGTTCCACTAAGTATTGGAGTGGTATCTCTGCAACCCAAGCTTCACACGACCTCGTGCTTGACTCCTATGTTAAAGGATCTTTTTGGCTGACCTTCCTATAAAAGTGGATTTCCTAAGTGACATGCCACTATGTCTGAGTTTCAAATGCGTTTGGATAGTTATAGATAGTCCTAATCCAAAACCCTAGCATAGGCTAGTTGGTTTTGTCCCTAAAAAGAAAATTCATACTAATAAATTTTTAAATTATGAGCGTTCTTTTTAAGGTTTGTTTTTACTCAAGGTAATGACCGTGAAACTTATGATGTTTTTGACTTGACTGTAAAGAAAAATGTATGATGTAAAGTGTTTCAAATTAACATTGTCTTTTAATTTCTCTTCCTTTTTCAAAAGTAATGAAACTTGTTTACTAAACTTTGGAAATCAAATAATTTTTTTCCTTTTCTTTTTGAAAACTTGAAAACAAATGTAGAATGTGTCTACTTAAATCTAGTATGCACCTAATTGCTTTGTTTTGTTATTTTTCTTTTTAAAATGAAAATGAAAGAACTTGCAATATACACAAATGTGAGTTAGTAATATGAACAAAAGTATAATCAATACTCAAATTTTAGACCTCATAAATACAAACCTTGAAGACCATGCAAATCTTGAAAAAACCTTACTTGGACCGAACTACAAATTTTTTAAAAACCAAGTTGTTCCAAAGCTTGGAAGAAGAAAGTTCAAGTTGATTACCCAAGCAACCAGACTGTAAGTGAACACTAGCATCAACAAGGATTGAAAACTCAGAACTCACCTATAGTCCTATGAAGTATATGTCAAGAGGAGATACCTAAAGGGTCTTAAACAAGAATCCAACCTAACAAACTAAAAACGAGGCTTACAACAAAAACTTAACCAAGTAACAGTACCAAAAAAACTCAGTAAAAGGTCTCAAAAGAATCCAAATATGCAAAAACAAACTTTTAAAACAAAACCCTGGCTTTTACATAACCATCTACATGAAATAGACGATTGTTCATCAGAAAAACTGTGGACCATACGTGACTGTGTTGTGGAAAACTCACGTATTTTCTAAGTATACGCAACTGTAAGTATAAGATACCTGCAGATTCCTCAAGATATTTTCAAAAAGAAGAAAAAATGGACCTAAAGCAGCGAGCAATCAACTTGAACTTACTAAATAATTATGAATGCAAGTCATACACAGGACCGGGAATTGAGAAAAATAGACAAAAAAATCAATCAAACAGACTCCAAAACAAATCCACAGTGGATTCACCAGTTCTGTTGTTAGGGAATCTATCTTATGGCTGGGGTTTGAGGCCACCAACATACTATGGGTTTGTAGATAGACAAACAAGATTACAAGCATATATTAAAGAAGAAGAGACTAGGGATGTGCACCTTGTTCTGAAGGCCGATCCTTGTTGTTCAGGAAAACACACCCTTATAACCTAGGGTCTCTGGGGTTACCAACTTACTAAGTTAACTTGTAGACAATCATCCATTTCAGAATTTGAAATAGAAATAGGAAGAAATTAGGCGTACCTTATTTACGATGGTCGATCCTATCTTTCTTCTTCTCTTCAAATTGCTTCCACAACTTCCAGGGGATCTCCAATCACCTGCAAAGAGCAAGATATTTCCTGCAATACCTTATATATTATATAAATGATTAATTAAATAACATGCTTATAATGAAAAAATAAGATAATTCAGAAAACACAATATATAAGAGTGCAAAGACACAATATTGGAAGAAGGACTCTCTTTATTGATAAATAAGTGAGGTGAGATTACAACCCAACATCTAAGACAAATGCTCCTCTGCTAACCAAGGACACTTAGTTCTACTGCTCCAAGATATCTGAAGGAAAACAACCAGCATAATTTTTCTCTATATCTTATCATTCATTAGCCTCAACCCCTACCCTCTATTTCTACATGAGGAAAGAGAGAGGTTATGAAGGTTGAGATGGTTGAGGAAGTTGGGATAGTTATGATTAAGGGACCAACTGTCCTAGACTAATCATGTTTATATTTTTTTTAACTTGAATTAAGGCATACATGACTATTAATACTGGAAGGTTGTGTATGACACATGACTTGCTTAAGGGAAACCCACGGGTGCAAGCCCTAATGATGTATACTTTAGTTGCAATGTAAATACTCATGTATGATACGAGGGTCACAATGATAATAGTCGTGTATCCTCCTTAATAGACATACAAAAAATAGGTTAAGCTGGTGAGGGAATGATGCATCAAAGGTCATGTCCATCTATAATGTTTTGGCTACTTCAATCCATTTTGTCCTTTTGTGTACCAACACATTGGGTGTCAATACTCGGATGAAGAAGTGCCATTTTACATGATAAAAATACTAGCTTAGTCTGTTTTCTCCAATGCTCTTTATATTCCAATCTCCAACACCTACAACAAAGAAAAAAAATTCCTCAAAGCACCTTTAGTTGTTAGAACATATGATATATGAACATATACAAATATTTCAATTAAAATCAGAGAACAATCTAGATCAATACTAAAAAACAATTGAAGCATGGATTAAACATTGATGGAAGGAAAATACATTCTTTATTAATAGGGTTTCTGGAAACATTACATATCCTCTGCCTAATCAAGCTTCTCTAAAACCTAGATCTAAGTCCTCTTGCTCCTCTCCTCAATGGAAATTCTCTAGCATGAATTTTCCTCCAAAGTTGGTCCCAGTTTCCTCTAGCCTTTCTCCTCTTTTATAGTTGTTTGGGAGGAAGGATTTCGAGGATAGGATAGTTAGGAAAGTTAGGGAGGTTACCAAACCAACCCCAAATACCCCTTAATTAGCTATTTTTTTTTATTTTTAACAAATCTTAATGAAATACACGGGTTTTAGTAAGGCAATTCGTGAATGATACGTGGACTCACATATTTAACTTTTAGGGTCGATACGTGGGTTGCTTTAAGACAACTCGCGCATGGTACACAAGTTGTTGTAAGAAAACTCACGTATTCCAAGTGATTTTATATGCAAAGATGGATGATATTGGAGTTAATGGTATGTATAAAGGGTCCAATCGTCTTATAAATTTAGGGCTACTTCTATCCATATTGTCCTTTTTTGTGATGACACATTTGGTGTTATTACTCGAACAAAGAAGTGTCATTTCAAGGTATAACATATGATAGTGAGCACCATCACACAGGTGGACGACGTGTCATCATTGCACCTAGCCACTCATAATCATATGCAACTTGGGCGGGAAACTAGTTATCTAGACAATAGGAACCTATGTACCAGATTTATGGGATCCGGGCAAGCAATACGTGTTCACATAGTCGTAAACACTAATTGGGTCTCCCCCACGACTGGAGCTACTCAGATTCATCAGCATACCTCTATGCGATAAACTTGTAATAAAGTAAATGTATTATGCAGTGATGTTTAATGTTTCACCTTGTAGATTGAATGTCAAGCCTTGGTCAGGATCCCAAAGTCATACTAGGGACTCTAACAATCTCAATTGTGTGCAGATATTCATCGTGTGGAAAAACTTTAACAAACCACATCGACGGAGAGAATTTAATTTCAATGGATCCTGTAACTCTTCCGTATCAATATCCTCGTGCTCCCTCTCTCACCATTCAAGCACCAACTTTCCTGCAAACATGAGTTTTTATGGTTATTTTCATCAAAAACACACATCTAGCACAATACGTGACTCTACAGTTAGGACAGAGCGTACCATACGTAGGTATCATGTTGCATACCCACATATTTTCTAGAATACATAGGTTTTTAATGGGTTACTCGCATATTCTGCGTGGTGCCCTTTCAAACAAACTAAAACACCTAAAAATGGCAAGAAAACTTTAAATCAATGATATCAATTGAATGATGGGAAAGAGATGAATTACCTGCAATTTGCAGAAGTCAATTTGGTCCAATGGTTTCACTGTACAATGTGTTTGAAGTTCGAAGGTAAAACTTGCACTATTCAAGGTAAAAGTCAAAATGAATTTTTTTAACCAAATTTACTATTTATAGTAAATATTTTAAATTTTTTACCCACTTTTCTATAGTTTTTGGTTATTTAAGAATATTTTGACTAATAGTTCATTGATGTTTTTAGTCTTGTAGGTTATGAATGAAATTTTAACATGTTTTCTTAGTATATAAGGTAGGATTCGGTCCCATTGCATCTCGCATTTATACCTAATCATGTTCTGAACCGTAAGATTCACTCTTTATCCATGGACTGCGATATATAACCTCGTATTCCCCTCCAAACATCGTTGTTATTCCATGGATTAGAACCAATATAACATGGGATTCCTTAGCTAGAACATTTATTGCCATTTTTGGCTCCTATGCTACATGTTGCTAGGTTATGGGAGCCTTCATAGTAGTTTTACATGCAAAAAATGAACCTCATAATTTATCTTTTGCGGACTATCCTTTGTTATAATGCTCCCATCATATGGAGTTATCTTCAAGCCCTGGTCTAACTCTTTAAATATGACTAGATTTCCGAGTTACTTGTTCTTTCAGACTCACTAAAGTAAATTAAATATCATCCACATCTGTATAAGTTTAACCCTTTTCCAGACCATGTGGATTATTTACAAAAAAGGAATACTCTATTTCATTGTGGCTAGAAGAGTATTTCCAAATATAGGTTTATCTCTTTTTCGGTCCTAGAAGACTAAATTTATGAAAAGGAACCCTTTTGAGCTTACTGTTTCTTTTTCGTGCTCTGGATTATACTATGAAAAATATTATGAGCATTATTTATGTCATTATCATGCTCGTTAAAACTCAATATAATGCATCGAGTTTACTATTTCCTGTCGCATACTCGTAAATAAATGGAACATCCTGAGTGATCTTGCCTTCCTTCACACTCGTCAAATTAAGGATATATGCTTGCTTTTGAAGGAGCGTCAGTTCGGTGATAGTTTACCCCTTTTTCAGACCTTACCGACTAAATACAAAAAATTTATACCTTAATTCCTCAGAAGCTAAGAGAGTTCTCATTTGGATTGTTTCATATTTTTTAGGACTCAAGAAACTAACTTTACGAAAAAGAACCCCTCTAGATTCTTGTTTAGAGTTTTTAGGCTCTCAAATTATGAAAACTCCAGCGAGCATACACTAATTCAGGCTCAGGAAATCCACGAATCGGTGCTCCATCAAGCAATATTCTATATATTCTTCAAGCTTGTTCAAAAATAAAGAAGACCTCGAGTTTATTTTCTTGGACTCATTAAAACTTAACAAGAAAGGAAGGAAGGAAATAATCTCTTTACTATAAGTTTGTTGGCAGCAAGTCCCTTGAACACAACACTAGTTTGAGTCTCCTGATACTCATGTTTCAGTTCCAAACTTCCTAGTTTCATCTAGCACTTTGAGTTAATATTCCTCCATTGCTTACTTATTTATAGTGCATGTGGATTTTGTTGATGTCTCCTACATTGCAGATGAGTCCAGTTGTTTATCTTGAAGTTTTCAAGCTGCCTTGAGTCTTCTCTATGTCGTGCTCACTATTCAAGGAACCCTAACCTCTGCCTGTTTACTCGATCCCTGTCATGTTTATCCCTGAGTTTGATCTATGCTTAACTTCCCCAATCTAGTCTACTAGTTTACTCATGTGACATGTTGAAGGATTCAGTGCCTTCCCTCTCAACATGGCTTCTTATCAGCCCCTACTAATGATGAAGACTTTGAGTTTTGATAGTACCTTAGGACCCACTTTTCATCTTGATGGTCTCCTTTGCATTAGTTATTGGTACAAGTATTTTACCGATATTCTAATGGAATCCTCCATGTTCGACTTCAACTACTATATTCACATGGTAGGATTCATACTTAGTACTTTGGATTCAGATGAAGACCTTGGGTGTACAGCTTATGAAGGCTAAGTTGCACCAGATCATGTCATGATTTGTGACACCACTCCAACTATTGAAGATCTACTATTGTACTCATGTGGCTATGATCCACCTTGTAAACATGTGTGGCCTTATAGCTTGTATTGTGTGATGCATATGTATCTTGTAAAGGAGTTGGTGTTCCACATTATTGAACATGACATCCTCAGTGATGATTTTGTAACAATGACCTCTATTTTGTTGTTCCAGGTACTTCTCTACAGCCTAGATTTTGAGTCTTTTGAGCTAAACGACTATAATGTATTTCAACCATCATTATCCTCTAACCTCAAAAATTAGGGGGAATTTGTTATACCTCGAAATGACACTTCTTCATCCGATTAATGACACCAAATGTGTCGCCACACAAAAGGACAATAGGGATAGAAGTAGCCCTAACTTTATACTAGGATTAGACCCTTGATACATACCATGAACTCCTGTATCATCCATCTTTGCATATAAACTCACTTGGAATACGCGAGTTTCCTTACAACAACTTGCGTACCATACGCGAGTTGTCTTAAAGCAACCAGTGTATCGATCCTAAAAGTTGAATACATGTGTTTCCTCAAGGAAAATCGCATATCATTCATGAGTTTCCTTATTACAACTCGCGTATTTCATTAAGATTTGTTAAAAATAAAAAGATAACAATCAAGGGGCAGTTGGGGTCGGCCTGACAACCTCCCTAACTTCCCTAATTATCCTAGCCTCGAAAGCCTTCCTCCCAAACAACTATAAAAAGAGGAGAAGTGTTAGAGAAAACTAGGACCAAGTTTGGAGGCAAATTCATGTTGGAGAATTTTCATTGAGGAGAAGAGCAAGAGGACTCAGATCTAGGTTGTTAGAGAAGCTTGAACAGGCAAAGGATATGTAATGTTTCCATAAACTTTATCAATAAAGAATGTATTTTCTTTCCATCAATGTGTAATGCATGCTTCAATTGTTTTTTAATATTGATCTAGATTGTTCTTTGATTTGAATTGCAATCTTTCTATATGTTCATATCTCATATGTTATAGCAACTGAAGATTCTTTGAGGAAGGTTGTTTTCTTTGTTGCAGGTGTTGGAGATTGGAAGCTAAAGAGCATTGGAGAAAAGAGACCAAGCTAGGATCGACCTTCAAAACAAGGTGCACATCCTTCATCTCTTCTTCTTTAATATATGCTTGTAATCCTACTTGTCTCTTAATAAACCCATAATATGTTGGTGGCCTCAAACCCCAACCATATGATAGATTCCCTAACAACATTAAGGCCATAGATGTTCAAATTGATGAACTACAAATTTTCAACTGTACGACATGCAATCAAATGACTAACATTAAAACATAAAGTGAAAATGAGAAGTCTATTCCCACTTGGAAAACGCCTTATGACATAATTAAGATTATATATATATATATATATATATATATATATATATANGTAATGTAAATAATAAAACCATTTTATAAAAAATATATTTATAAATTTAAAAAGAGTACTTATATCCACAAAAACATTATATGATATAATTTAGATATACCTATAAAAAATTATTTCAATGAAATTTCTTTTTGTTCACGATAATGTTGGTCCACTCCCATGTCTCCATTAACAAAACTAGAAGTCACGAGAATGTTCTTCCACTCCCGTGTCTCCACTAACAAAAACAAAGGTCCACGGGTTTGTTTTTAGTTGTAAAGTCTTTATTGAAATTAAATAAAGTCTTCATTCTTTTCATAAAAGAACAAATATGATAAAGTCTTAGTGCAAAGAACAAATTGACTTGAATACTTAATAGATGAAGTATAATAAAATAGAAACATATATAACAACATTGTGGGTAAATGCTTATTGCTTATTGGAAAAACAATAAAAAATAAAAACTTTCGAGCTTTAACGTGATCCATGATAAAGTTGGTAATCATTTATGATAACGTCTTCATTTTATTTATTTTTAAATAAATATATGGTAAGGTATACCAACTTTATTGACTTTGTTTTAGTGATAAACTACACCAAGTGCATTGACTTCCGTTCAATTTATTTTTAAAAATAAATGTGATAAAGTATATACCAATTAATAAGTGGAGTATATAAACAAGTTTTAAATGGAAGTCTTTTTGGGACAGAAGAAGTGAATTATGAATACTTGTATCTCACTAAGGACTTCTTAAGATTGGGTGAACGTTAAAATAATATGAAAAGATACTTAGACAATGGATAATATCCCGAAAGGTTTCTATATGAGGAAAAAGGTTTCAAAGTGGAGTGTGGGGAGGTCCATCTTAAGATTGGGTGAACATTAAAATAATATGAAAAGATAGTTAGACAATGGATAATATCCCGAAAGGTTTCTATATTAGGAAAAAGATTTCAAAGTGGTGTGTGGGGAGGCCCATCCAAGTTTTTGGAGGGCACATGAAAATATAATGAAGAGTGGTACGGTGCTTGATTTTGCGGGTTCTTGGGAATTGAGTGTTGATTGATTTTGTGGGTTCATGGGAATTGAGTGTTGGTGTGGGATTTTAAGTATTTTTATGGAGTGTTGATCGCATTCAGGTACTCAATTTTGTGGGTTACTGGGAAATCGAGTGTTGACATGGGATTTCGAGCTTCTTCAAGGGTTGCTGACTGTATCCAAGATTACGCTTGTTTTTGTATTAAGTTTTATTCCTTGGATTTAGGTAGGGAAGGGGTGTGCCCAATCATGGTTGCAGCATCCCTGTCAAAAGGGGATTATGCACAATGTTCCCAGGACAATGAACAATATGTCGTTGGTGGTCCAAAGGACGTTTAACTGGAATATTCCCAGAAAATATCGCAAAAGGGAAAACACTGACATAAATAAAGGACTTGAGTCAAAAAGGTTTTCCCGCAAAACCAGCAAATGAGGAAGCACATGCCTATAATGCAAGGCTTAATCACACAATTGCCAAAAATCCAGTTAAGGCTTCAGTCACCTCTGAACCCACGCCAGTGTTGGTTCCGAAAGACTTTCAAATAGTAAACTCAGGCTATTCATAGAACATTTTGAATAGGCCCAAGAGGAAGTGGAAACTTAGGTAGGATGAGGGAAAGATGGTTATTGGTCGTGGTGTTGGCCTTGAAGAAATTGTTGGTCTTTCCCTCGGAGAATTGATAAGGAAATTCAACTATAAAGCTATGGAATGTCAAGAGATTGAGGCCTAGGTTGTGGAAGTCTGGGTGCCACTTATTGGATATAGATCAAAAATTTCAATTCTTCATAGAGGCTGGTATGGTTTCGTGTTTAGGTGTGAGGAGCATGCTACCTTCATTTTGGAGAAAACCTGGTTAAAAGGCCACGAGAGATTGATGCTAAAAAGATGGCTTTATGGCTTCGATCCAAACTAGGAAGGTATAAAAAAAGACACTTATGGGTTTTGATGTCGGGCCTTCCATTACTGTTCTAGAGCAAAGAATCCTTTGTTTCCATTGGTAACCACTTAGGTCGCTTCTTGCACGTGGATGAAAATCATTTAAAAGGGGTTGATAAAAGGGTTGGCCACATGTTAATTGATATTGACATGTCAAAGGGTTTGTTGGAAAAACTAGAGATTGAGTGGCGAGGAAGGCGCTTTGTTCAAACCCTAGACTACTAGGGAATGACCTTTCGGTTCTCAAAGTGCAAAGAGACTCGAAACCTCTAGAGGCAATGTACATCTTTCTACTCGGACTCAAATAGGGGATCCTCATATGAGATTGAGGCTTGGACTTCAAAAGATAGCAGCGACAAATAAGAATATGGGGTCATGTTCATGGGTGGGTTGCCAGATCTAGAGGTATCTCTCCCTCAATCACTGTCTCGGCCTTTTCTAAGTAAACTAGAAAACCTCAAACCTTAATTTGTAAACTCTTTAGATGCTCAGGAATGTGATTTTGTGTTGATTGTTGAGTCAAAAGGGGACTATATGGGTGAGAATACCATTGGTGGTGGCCCTTTTTTCTACCAGGGTGTTCCCCCTTTTTTCCTGAGTCAAGTAAACGTGGTCGATCCTTATCTTGGTACTAAAAGGTGTCTTGGTTTTGATAATGTATTGGAACCTCAGTTGCTATGGGATAACAATTTGAAATTGATCCTAGTGATACTGATGAGAATGGGATTATCTCGAAAAAGGAAAACCCTTCTCAACCTTGTATTCCCTCTCCATCGATACTCCAGGAAATGGGGATGGGAGTTCTTGACACTAGGGTGAGTCTTGGTTTTGTAGATATTTAAGAATCAAACTTGGATGTTGTGCCCCCTTGCTTATCCCGAGGTATCTCATAGAATCCATCCCTTCATATTGTGATTGTTAGAAAACAAGATCACAGAGCAATAACAGTTATACAATTAAATCATTAAACAAGATGCAAAACACATTAAACACATTACAGAGAGACACAAATATAACATGGTTCACCCAAATGATGGGCTACATCCACACAGAAATTGTCGGTCCTTTTATTACCATCCATAAAGATGAAGGGATATAACCTGCATCAATACCGATGCACTTCCTCTTCACACTCTCCCAGTCTCTCTCACACAATCACATAAATTGTTTACAATGCTACAATACAATACAATACCATCCCCAGCCATATTACAATGCTTTTCTTTTATACGGGAAATACCATGGGAAAATACTATGGTTAGCCCAATACCATGGGTCCACAAAACTGTTGTCCAACAAACATCCCAAAATTCGGGAACAAGTGTACAGTAAACCTGGGGTACAAACACGGCTGAATGATATCTCTGGATCTGGAAGATCAAGCTCCACAACCAACAATGATACCCTTAAAAATCATCTTCTTCAATTATATATTGTTTCTTCACAACGTAAGTCTTTATCTTCGAGACTGGATTTGTCTCTGCTCCCTTGCTTACCTGTTATTCAAAACAATAAAAACCAAAAGAAAGACGACAAGGGTGTCATTAAGAGTGAGATTTCTTAATATTTCTCTTCGATAAGAACCAGAAGTGTGAAAAATTTGTTCCTTCCCCCTCTTCAAGTGAGAATTATTCTCCTTAGGACTCCTATCTTGCTCCTTCAAATCTTGCATCTAAGACCCAGGCTCTTAGAGAAGTTAAATCCCTAACTAGGGTTAAAAAATGATTTGTCTTTCTAAGGACATTAGGGGAGGGGGGGCCTCCCAAAACACCTATCCCTCCAAATATGCTTGGATCGGTTTAATCTTGACCTGATCTTCCTGCAAGAAACTATGGTGGATGCAAAAAAATATCGTTCTTTTCTCTCAAAGATTAAAAAATATTAGGAAGTGGTCTCCACTAGTGCTTGTGGGTTATCAGGAGGCCTCTTGGTAGCTTGGAACCCTACTAAAGGTAGCCTGAAATATTTTTTCATATTCGCAGGTATACTTCTGATTGTGAGACTAGTTAGATTCTCAAAAGAAGTCAGTCTTATGAATGTTTATGGGCAATATCAAGCCAAGTAACTTTTCTCAAACAAAGTTAATTTTGACGGGTTACTTAGTCTTCCAAATTTGATGATATCAGGAGGTCTTAATTTCACTTGGTCTGCATTAGAAATTTGGGGCCAGCATACCCAACAAGACCCTTTAAGGTGTTTTTTTTAAAGATTTGTTCAATAGATCAAACTTGGTGGACGTGGAACCATATCCTCTAAGGCCGACTTGGAGAAATGGTTGATATGGAATTCAAGGTATTTCAAAACGTTTCGATAGATTTCTTTTTAGCGAAAAGTTTCTTGGCAAAGTTCATAGGTATAGATCATGGGTTGAATCCTCTAGCATTTCAAACCATTATTGTATTATCTTTCAAGTAGAATTTAAAGATGAACGTATGCATTATCCTTTCAAGTTTAACCATAAGTAGTTAAAAGAAGTCAAATTCAAAGATTTAGTGAAGCGGTCTTGGTCAAATGATGAGGCGTTACGACACTATTCAACTATGGATAGACTGGTTGAAAAGCTTAATTCCTTAAAAGTGACTGTTAGAAAGTGGGAAAGAGAAAGGTGGTCTGCTGCAAACAAGGAGCTCCAGGAAATTGAGGATCATATAGAAAATATAACTTCAGAAAATGGCACAGGTGCTTTTCTTCCAAAGGAGCTGGAAAATCTAGTCGGTTTGGAATAAGATAAATTTAAAATTCTGAAATTGGTTGAGGAGAAATGGCACCTAAAAAGTAGAATAACATGGTTGGAAGCGAGTGACAAGAATACTAATTTTTCCCATCAGTTTGTTGAACACATGTGGAACATCAATTCCCTATGGGAGTTAAAAAATGATAATGGGGAAATGATATCTGACAAGGAGGATATTCAACACCTGGTTCACTCTCATTTTAAAAATTGGTTCATGGATCCAGGAAACATCTTCGTTAGAGAGCAGATTAATGCTATTAAAGAATACCCAATATTTTCTCTAAGATGAAAGGTGGCTGTATGTTCCTATCAATATCCATGGAAGAATTAAAAGAAGATTTCAATGCATCTTACTGATTAAAGAGCCCGAGGCCAGATGGGTGGACCATGGATCTATTTTTAGAATGTTCTGATTTCATGTGTAAAGATATATTGGTAGTTGTTGAAGAATCTAGGGTTTCAAGTTCGGTTCTGAGAACCATTAATGCAACATTCATTGCCTTAATTCTGAAGTCCTCCTCTCTAGAGAACTTCAACGACTATCGTTCTATTTCTCTATGCAATTTTGTTTACAAGATTATTTCAAAGATTATTGAATCTTGCTTGAAACCCATATTATCCAAGGACATGTCTCTAGAACAATTTGGTTTTCTAGAAAATAGGAAGATTTTGGAAGCCATAGGATTGTCACAATAAGTTTTTCATAATATAAAAAAGAGAAATAAGAAGGTTTCTCTAGTTGGATTTGAACAAGGCGTATGATACATTGCACTAGGGATTTATAGGGTTGATTTTGATGTATATTAGGACTCGTTATAGAGTAATAAAATGGATCATGACCTGTGTATCCTATGTAGATTATGCGGTTTTGGTCAATGGCAGCTTGACATAATTATTTTTCGCTTTTCGAGGTTTATGACAAGGATGTCCATTATCTCCTTTGTTTTTCTTACTAATGATTGAAAGTCTTAGTAGGTTGATAGAGAAATACAACGGAGATGGAAGTATAAAGGGTATTGAATTTGGGTCACTCTTATCTATTACTCATCTTTTTTTCATGGATGATATCTTGTTATTTGGCATTGGCTTGGCAGATGTCTGGGTCAAGTTCAACTAGTTAATTCAATAGTTCTGTTGTGTTTTAGGTATGGACAAAACCTCAGTAACTCTTGTTTTGTTGAGAATGAGATGGATTTGGGGGACATTTCAATTATAAAAGAAATCTTTCCTCTACAAGTGTCCTCCCTATCTAGCGGTTTGAAATACTTGGGGTATTTTATCAAACCAAATGGAAATGCATCTAGGGACTGGCTTTGGTTTCTCAAAGTATATGACAAGCGCATCAACCATGGTGCTGGAGATGGCTTTCCCTCGGTGGTAGAATGATACTAGCTAAGTTTGTAATGAAAAACCTAGTTGTATACTTGCTTTCTTTATGCAAAATCCCTATATCAATTCTAAACGAGATTAGAAATAAAACCTTTGAATTCCTATAGTATGGGAATTTGGAGAAAAAAATGCATCTTGTTAAATGAGAATGTCTGGCTTGTACAAAGGAAAAAGGTGGCTGGTCCTTGAATAATATTTTATGTTTCTTGAAAGCTCTTATAGCTAAAAGATTGTGGATGGCAATCTTCGGCAACAATATCTAGTGCAAAGTTATAAAGTTTAAATATTTCAGGAATATAACTATCACTCAATGGATCCATGGTAATTGTAAGCTGATTAAATGTGCTTCAAAATTATGGGATGGAATGGTAAGTTCTTTCAATATAGTTGGTTATTGGTTGGCTTGGTATCCGGGAAATGGGAGGGATATTCGTATTGGCATGGATCCGATTATAGGCATCCCCAAAATCTATAAAATTTCCAGCCATCTTCTTTTCTTTCTTCACTCTTGGGGTTACTTCAATCTGGATCAGATAATTATCCACCTTCTAGAGATGGTGGCCCTCATCGTTGGACATCCACTATCCAGCTAGTTTTATCAAGCACTTTGGAGAAAGAATGATCATCATATATACTTGGGCTCCAAAAATGATATATAGTTATCAACGACATGAAGGACTCCTTAAAATTGACATATAACATTCAAATTGGGGTCATCACTACTAAGTTAGCACACTGATCTTTATTTTAAGATTTCATAGGGGAAGTCATCTAGTGGCATAGATCCATCTAGGATTGGTGGACACCCTTCAAAATTACCCTCTTTATATGGTTAGCCATGAATAATAGCATTCTTTCCTGGGACAACCTATGTAAAAGAGGGTTCTTTGGGCCAAACATATGCACTCTCTGTGAAAATAACGAAGAAATGGTTCTCTACCTATTTATGACTTTCCAATATACAAAATTGGTATAGTTAAAGGTTTCTTATATGCAATACATCAAATAGCCGAGGAGGTAGTTCGCTAGTTGATTTTTTTCAAAAATGGAAATGAAATGACAAAGATTGGTGGGCTCTTCCGAGCTTTTGTGTTGGGAAATCTGGAAAATTAGAAACAAAAAAATGTTTGAAGGATTAAAATGGATGCTTTCCAAGCTGCTATCAAAGCCATTGCAACTTTCCAATAATATGTTTCCTACAAGCCTGTCATCTAAATTGAACCATCTATCGCCCATGTTGAGCCTACTATGGATTATAGCAAATTCAATGGTTTTTCTTATAAATATTCACAGAATGACTCTTCGGTTTGTGGTTCAAGTGTTGTCCTTTGATTGAATCCGCAATGCTTGCTTAAACTTTGGATGTTTTGCGGTTTGAGCTCAAATACAAAAGGTGAAATACTGGCTTTATGGATGCTCCTCCATTTTTCCAAATCTCTTTAGTTGGACGTCATTAGGACATATGGGGATGCAAAAGTTATTATTTATTATCTTCAATCAAAAACATCATCAAGATCCTTCCTCTCAAGGCAAGGTTGAAAAAGACACATCATCTAATTGCATCCTTTAAAGATATCTCTTTCTTCCATGTTTATAGATAATTCAATCAATTGACGGGCGCTCTCTCAAAAAAGGCATTAAATGTTGAGGAAGATTTTATTTTCAGTCAAAAGTGGGTGGATGGTGTTCTTTCCTTTGAAAACAGGTTGCGGATTTTCTAATCTTGAGCCTTTGCACGATCTCTTTTTGTTACTAGTGTACTTGTCTCTTTTTTGGTCATCTTGTCTATATATCTTCTCTTTGGTCTAGTGGAAAGCTTTGGTTTTGACCTAACAATGTCTATTGACATATCTATTGGGTCTAGCCTCTTGTTT
This sequence comes from Pseudotsuga menziesii, assembly GCA_001517045.1. NCBI lineage: Eukaryota > Viridiplantae > Streptophyta > Pinopsida > Pinales > Pinaceae > Pseudotsuga > Pseudotsuga menziesii. The sequence goes on from LPNX010135011.1 coordinate 284,355, forward strand.
CTGGGATAACCCTACCTTATATTGTTGTATTTTGTATATTTTGTGTTCATCTTTACATATACTAATACAATGATATGGTTTTTTTTTTCGTGTGAAAAAAAGAAAAAGAGAAATATGAATCCCTTTGTAGCTCACCAAGGAATTCTTAACTTCTTAATATTAAGTGAACATTAAAATAATATGAAAAAAATTATTTAGAGCATGGATAATATCTAAACTTGGTTTCTAGATGGAGAAAAACAATGAAACAATGGATTGATACATTGTTTCAAAGTCAATGATGTTGTGTCAAAGATGTTGATTTATGGGAAGGACAATCCAACCTTTTGAACCAAAGTACAATCTTTATGTGATGGACAACAACTTACACAATAATTATCTTCTTGAAATAAATTCTCATTAGAACTCTTTATAATTCATCTCACCAAAAAATTAAGTATAAGACACTTCAATCTTATTAAATTAAATTGTGTTATGATAATGATTCATTTTAAGTTTAATCTAAATGCAAGGTATTTCAATCTTATTAAATTAAATTATGTGTTATAATAATGATGAATTTGAAGTTTGTTTAGGTTGGTTTTATTGTTATTTAATAAATAATTTATATAAATGAGATGTTAATTACATTTTAATTTAGGAAGATGTACTTTTTCAAGAAAAAATCGTCTTTATCTTCAAGTTGAAAGCGAATGCAATCTTCAAGTGCTAGCGCATTTTAACCAATTCTCTAGGTGAAGGAGAGATATGATCTACAAACCATAACATCCTAATTGTTCAATCAAAGTCTTTAACAACCCATACCTAAATAAGTTCAGTGGCCATAGCTAAATAATACAGTTCATGACATATAATACTATAGAAAAAAACTTCAATAAAATTCCTAGATCATGTAATGGCTAATGGCCAATGCTTTCCCATCAAGAAACTTTTGAGTGGTAATCAAATTCTTAAGTAAACGAGTTCCTTCTTTGGAAAGTTTGTCCACAAGTTGATACATAAGATAACTAAAAAATATGGAGATAACTCAAATATGATTTTCCAATGGATTGAGGATGGTATTATGTATTTGTACAACTCTATTCAAAACATTGATTACTAGTCCCAAGTTAGCAAAAACATGAAGAGAGTCAATCCCTCAAGACTAAGTAAATATTAGTAGGAGAAAGAGTGCCATAAACCCAATGTAGTTATTAAATCCATTCCCCACATTAGCTTTGATTTGGAAGTAACACAAGTCTTTCATGTATACCACAATTCCACATTCTCATATGTTATTGTTATAGGCATTGTCAAAAAATCACAAGGGTCGGTTTTGTCCACTAGAAAGGGCCCCATAGATCTAGATGCTATTTTCCTTGTTATATTCTTGTGAAAAATTAGAAGACCTAACACTAAAGCAGAGGTTTGAAAAGTTAGAACAACTTTGTCCTTAAATCCAACTAAGTTCCAACATTATACCCCACATTGTCAAGAATAAAAGAACCATACAAGACTTCATATTTTTAAAGAACCATTCCAAAAAGTAATTTTGTATATTTTTTTCTACAAATTGGATAAAACTATATAACTTTTGTTTTCCATCCAAACTTGCCACAAATAAATATATAAATAATAATAATAATATAAACACCTCACCTCACCTCGATTAAATTTAAGGAATTTTTCAGCTTTCAAAACTTCTTCCACCACCATAAATCTTCATTTGGCCATGCTCTCAAAATATCTTCATAGTCGAGCTTTGTAGTGTAATACCCTTCAGCTCTCAAAATATCTTCATAGGTGCTTTCCAGCTAGCAGCCAATATAACAACCAACAACATAGTGAGTAAAGGCGTAAAGGCTTATTGCTGAGGATAGTGGGTGACATTGGAAAATGAAAAAAAAAAATCAATCGAACTTCAACGTGATGCATGACAAAGTTGGTAATCATTCATGATAAAGTCTTCATTTTATTTATTTAAAAAAAATATGATAAGGCATACAACTTTATTTTTAACTAAATATTATAAGGTATACCAACTTTATTGACTTTCCTTTAGTGATTAAGTACACCAACTTCATTGACTTCTCTCCAATTTTGTTAATAAATATGATAAAGTATATACCAATGTGAAGTATACCAATTAATAAATAGGTTTTATAAACACAAGTTTCAAGTGGAAGTCTCCTTTTGTATCTCACTAAAGACTTCTTAAGATTAGGTCATTAAAATAATATGAAAATATAGTTAGACAATGGACACTTTCAGGAGAGGTTTAACTTATATGAAAGAAAAAAGGTTTCAAAGTGGTGTGTGAGGAGGACAATCCAATTTTTAGAAGAGAAATATGAATCCCTTTGCAGCTCACTAAGGACTTCTAAATATTCGGTGACTAATGAAAATATATTTAGAGAATGGATAGCATGTGAAAAAAATTCTATACGAAGAAAAACAACAAAACAAAACAATGGATTTATTTTTTTTCAAAGATTTAATGTGGTTTCAAATTTGATATTGATATGTGGGGGAGAACCAATTGAAGCGAAGTACAATCTATCTTTATATAATGGATAAAAGCTTAACACAATAATGATTAAAACTTTTTCATGAGAATTCTTTATAAATAATTTATTATCTAAATACAAGGTATTTCAATTTTATTAAATTAAATTATGTTATAATAATAATGATGAGTCTTAAGTTTGTGTTGGTTTTATTGTTGTTTTAAATAAATAATTTACATAAAAAGATGTTAATTACTTTTTAATTTTGGAAGTTTTTTTTTTCAAAGAAAAAAAATGTATTTATAATCAAATAAATACAATTTTTAAGTGCTAGCACATATAAATTAGTCCTCTAATTTACAAACCATAGTATCATAACTGTTCAATCGGTTTTTTTAACAACCCATACCAAAATAAATTTAGTGACCATAGCTAAATAATACAGATTACGACTGATAATACTACAAAATAAAACTTCAATGAAAATCCTGGATCGAGTAATGGCTATTGACCATCGCTTCTCCATCAATAAACTCTTGAATGGTAATCAAATTCTCAAGTAAATGAGTTCGTTCTTTGTAAAGCTTTCCCTCAAGTTGATTCATCTCGTGATATGCATGAGATAATTGAATTTAACAGAAAAATATGGAGAGATGACGCATATATGATTTTCCAATTGTTTGAGGATGATATTATGTATCTGTACAACTCCATTTAAAATATTGATAACGAGTCTTGAGTCACCAAAAACCTAAAGAGCGTCAATCCATCGAAATTAAGCAAAATTTAGTAGGAGGGAGAGTGCCATAAACTCACCATAGTTATTAGAAAAATTCACCACATTACCTTTGATTTTGAAATGAGGCAAGTTATTCAAGTGTACCACAATTCCACAACCACAAATGTTATTTTTATAGGCACAGTAAAAAAATCACTAGGGTTGGTCTTTATCCACCAACATGAGTCCCATAGATATGGTTGGCCTTTTCCATGATGTGTTGGAAAATTTTAGAAGACATGGCACTTTAGCAGAAGTTTGAAAAGTCAGAACAACTTTATCCTCAAATACAACTAAGTTTGGAACCATCCAATCACCCCGCATGGTCAAGAATGGAAGATCCCTGTAAGACTTCAGATTTTTAATTGAGAACCATTCCAAAGGGCACTCTTCTATACTATCCTTTTTCCACAAATTGGATAAACCTAGATGAACTTTGATCTCCATCCAAACTTACCACGAGAAAATACTTGAAAGAAAAAGATGTGAAGTTGTCTCATGATTGCTTCTACATAATAAACATATCATTGACCCTGGTTTCTTTTCTTGAAAACCTCTCATGTCATGACCTTGTTAATAAGATTCAACCACATCATTAAGATTAATTTTGGGGAATGTTTACCTTCCAAAACTTCTTCCACCATCATAAACCCTCATTTTTCCCTGCTTTGAAAGGAGCGTCATAGCCCAACTTTGTAGTGAAATAGCCATTAACTACATTATATCCCCAAATAAGTTCATCCTATGAAGGTGCGTTTTTTATATGTGCACTCTTGAGAGTAGTTAGAAAGTCATTCCATTCAATAGACCAATCTCATGGCATATTCAAGTCTTCCACACTCAACCAACCCTATTCATATGAAGGTGGTGGACCAACTCATCAGATAGGAAAATGCATCTATCACATCCCATGATGGTGTCAACCCCCACTCTAGTATGAGATTTGTTGCCAACCTTCTAGGCTAGGAAGGATACAATCATTGGGAATACCACTATCATTTCTTTCCATTGATTTGAGATGTTTCAAATGCCTTTTATTTCCTTCCTTATCTAGTCAAACATAGTACCAGGTGTAGTATACTTACATATCATAATCCTTCTCTACATAATATCCCTTCTGATCAGTTTCTAGAGAGGCTTTGTAGTAGGGATTTAATAAACAGATGAATGTCCTTCAAACCCCATCCATCCATGGAATTAGGGATTGCAATCCTTCTCTACTTAACCCAATGAGAACCTTTATATCCACTATTGACCTACCATAAAAAAGTTGGAGAAATACTTTTAGATATTATGTAGTATTCCTTTGGGAATATAGGATAGAGTATTCCATTATACGTGGATGGCCTCAAAAACAAATTTCACGAGCACTAGTCTCTCACTTATAGAAAAAAAATTATTAGACCAGTGTGATATACTCTTTTCCACTTTCCCAATCAACAACAACCAATCCACCTTTGTATAATTATTTGGTTTCACGTAAAAACCCAAATATTTGATACCTGCATTGATATCCAAGAAGTTAAAGGGAAAATATCACTTTATAACAATAGAAATACCATTTGGAAAATTCTATGTGTGGGAAGATGATTTGATCTCGATAAATTCCATACCTATATCTTTTTCATATAGATCGAAAACATCCTTATATGATTCAAGTGGTACGGATTTGTGTGAGGATGAAATGAAAGAATGCATATAAAACATAGTACATGGATATATATTTCACAATGATACAATAAATTCAAACTCTATAACTTAATGAAATAGAATAGACTGTAAAATGCAGAATAGAAAATATCTAGAATTGTGGTAGCTGATATTTGAGAAGAGATGTGGTGGCTACGCTCATCCGTAAGAATCTGAGTTACAATGTGGACAAAAGGGCCTTTTAACATAAAGCATCAATGATGAACCCTAAACATAAAAAACCATAACCCCAAAATATGAAATGCCAAAAGGTTTGTGGGCCTCATTATGGTTAGTTGATATGTCAACTTCCTGGGGGCATAACATTTGCATACAATCTCAGTCTGGGGTACTTGGTATCCCATTGGAAATGTCTATATTAGAAGTACATATTACAAATGCTCGAGTACATAGCCAATGACTAACTCTTTGGTGTTGTTGTCCCAAAAAAACATTGTTTAGGGCCTTAAAATAGCCCTAGAACTTTAGGACCCAAAAAAAACCATAAACATTTGCCAAGATGGAAAAATGTGTTTATATCCAGTAGACTAGCTAGGTGGCCAATGATGCCCATATGGATAAATACTCCCCCCATAGGAAGAAATGGTTTCCATTGCGTTGAGTGCCCCCATCAAATGGGAAAATTGTTGTTGAACTTAATGCTTTGTAAGCCACTTTCCTTGGTGCAGGCCTGGTACCCTACTTTGACAACCTGATAGAGTTGGAGCTTCTGTTGGTGAGTTCCCTTGACCTGTGTGTATAATGGAGGCCTATTCCATTCAATTAGGGTTGATCTTTGTAGGTTTCATCTGTTATGCCACCTCTAATGTGTCCAATAGTGGTGGAAAATATGGTCGAAGGAGGTCCACTTTGAATACTGGATGCAATCCAAGAAGGGTGGAATACTTAGTTCAGAAGCATTGTCACCCATAGCCTTGGTGATGGTATAAGTCCCATATCAAAGTGGACACAAAATTTTATCGGGTCCAATAAGCCGCCCTTTCTGCAAATGCAACCAAGCCTTGTCTCCCACCTGAAACTTGTGTGGAACCTTATGTTGATCATATTGTTACTTGTACTTAGCATTGGATTGTTGTAAAATATCATGGACCTATTGGTGGATGTGATGAATCTGTTCAATGAATTTAGTTTCTTTGTCGGCCTCCAATTGAGCATGGGAGGATTCTTCATATGTGGGTACAAAGGATAGTTCTACAGCAATGGAGACCAATGGTTGAAATCTTAGGACCGACTGAGAAGGACTATGACCATTTGAGCTATGGAGGGATTTTTTGTAGATATGTTGAACTTAAGGAAGGATCTCATCCCATGTGAAAGGATTCTTCGAGTTGTACATGCATTGGATGTGCACAATCCTCTTGTTGACAAAATTTGTTTGTCCATCAATTCTAGGGTTTAAGGCGATGAATTTGGTGATATTGGTGTCCAATTGTGACCATAGGATCGACCAAAATGTACTTAATAACATGTTGTATCAGTCTAAGATAATGGTCTGTGTAATTCCAAAATGTACCCACGCATGCTCAAAGAAGAGATTGGTAGTGGATTCGACTGTGATGCTCTTCTTACAGGTGTTTAGAATGGAAATCTTGGAGAAATGGTCAAAAACCATGAATACACAGTCATTACCATGTTTGGTTGAAGGAAGACATGAAATGTAGTCCATCGAGGTGGATTCCTAGGGCTTGTCGAGAGTGGTAAAACAGGTGGGAAGTCCTTTGTTTTTAATGGCTGGATTGATGATGGAGCATGCAGTAAAGGATTTGAGATACTTACTAACATCTCGGTGAAGCTTTAGCCAATATAAATACTTCTGGAGTACTACTATTGTCTTTTCCATGCCAAAGTGTTCAGCCACCTGATTGTAGTGGGATTCACAATCAATTTTGCACACTCGCTTGAAGGAACACAAAGATGAGACATATGGAATAATTTTCCATCTTGTGGATGAAACTTGGAAATGGTATTTGCCTCTCCCAACATATGGTTGGGTGTAGCAAAGTCCAGATCATTTTCATAGATTTGAGACCACCCAAAGGTTTTAGTGCCACAAGAGTTGAGAATCGTGGTTAGTACTACAAGTGGAGTTCAACTCGGGTATTTTGCGATGAGATTGATGCTCCCTTTCTTATATTTAATATTGAGGTGAAAATGTTGCAAGTATGTGGACCGCTTTTGATGGTGGTCATTTTGTAAATTTCCTTGTGGCTACATGAACTATAAAGACAATTTATAAATATGAACGAATGTCTCTCTCCCTATAATGTAATGATTCCATTCAAGGCATGCTTGTATAATCGAATACATCTCTCTATCATAGGTTGGGTACTTACAGACGACATATGAGGGTGTCTCACTATGCTAGGCCACTAAATGACCATGTTGAGTGAGAATGACACCCACAATGTAGTTTGAATCATCTGTCTTATCAATCGAGAAATTCAAGCATCAGGGTTGAGCATAAATGATGTTTCATATCGTTGAAGGGTTTTTGTTGTCATTTAGTCCACCCAAATTTGAATTTTACACCACCCTTGGTCACTTGGCTGAGGGGCCATGCAATATGACAGAATCCCAACACAAACCTGCAATAGAAGATGACAAGACTAAGAATCTTCAAAGCTTGGTTAGGATTTTTGGGGTTGTCTAGCCACTAATGACACATATCTTGGCTAGGTCCACATGTACCCGATTCTCACCTATAATGTTTTTGAGGTATTGGACCCTATTCATGCCAAATGATCATTTATCTAACTTAACATATATCTTGTGTTGTCATAGAGTGTGAAGGACATGTTGAATGTGCTACAATTATTTGACCAAATCATGTTAAAGATGAGGATCCCATCTAGATATACAACCACATAGGAATTTCTAAAAGGAATCAAGATGTTGTCCATCAGCCTCATTAAAGTTGTTGAGGAATTTGTTAAGCCAAATGGCATGACATCCATTTGAAAGGACCTTCTTTGTATATAAAAGAAATCTTTGATACATCAGTTGATTCTATTGGAACCTGATGGTACCTAGACTTTACATCAATCTTGTTAAAGCACTTGCCTCCCTTGAGTTGGTTGAGAAGGTTGTTAATTCGAGGAATTGGGTACCAATTATTGACTATGATTTTTTTGGAGCTCTGTAATCAATATAGAGGCGCCAAGTCTCATCTTTCTTTTGCAAGAGCATGACTAGAATTTTTCAGTGTGAAGAGTTGGGTTAAATGTGCCCCTTTTGGAGCATCTCTTTAATATGACACTTGATTTTCTCATTTTCTAGGATAACGCATTGATATACTGACCACATACTGACCCACTTGGTAAAGGTGCACTAGGATTCATATCAATTGAATGGTTGACTTAAAAGTGCAGACGCACCTTGGTAGGTGAGGTGAAGATGTCTCAATATTATTCTACAACTTTTTCCACTTCCTTTTGTTGTGTGGAGAGGCCTTATGTAGATGCCATAGTTTTGATGTATTTGTAACTTTGGAATGTATTCATCCATATATCTTATGTATTGTACCCCGATGTTTATTCCGGGATGTGTTTGTAATGTATTTGAGTCATGTCATACCCCGATGTTTATTCTGGGAAGTTTCTATAATATAAACAAGTCATGTCAAGTCATTGTGGGTAACCCTCCTATTGGTCAAGGGTTAAAGTCCCCGCAGTTGTGGGGCCCTAGGGTTGTTATACTATCTTAGAGAAGTCGACCCTAGGTGAGTCATTGTAAGTTGGGGCAATAGTCCCCACCATTGTGTTAAGGATAAACCTCCTTGTTGGTTGGAGGAGGCAAAGTCCCCACAAGTTCTGGGGCACTAGGGTTATTAGACACTCCTAGAGATGTCGGCTCTAGTAAGTAATTATTAAGTGAGGCCAACATGGTGGATTGGGTTTCAAGTGAAAAAAATAATATAAATAGAGAGTGAGCCTCTCTATTTAACACACACACACTCACTCATTGGGGCACATGAGTGAGAAGAGAAGTTATTGGGACAAGAGAGAGACTACTACTGTCGGGAGGTCATCTTTATGTTTTCGGGTTTTACCTTTGTTGATGATTCTATCTCTGAGGAAGTTGCAGAGTTTTCTCCTTTATGGTTTCCCCGAGGAAAATTATTTGTGTTGCTTGTCTCTTGTGTTTTATTGTTGTGCATGTTATTCTCTCAGTTAAAGATCCTAAGATCATTATGCTAGCTTGAATGATAAAAATCTAACATGGTATCAGAGATAACCTGAGAAGAAGACATTGTGCAGCTATAGAATCTAGGGCTTCTTAATTTTTGTGTCTCTCTCCACAATCCATCAACAAAAGTATGCTAGGCTGACTCTCCATTGAAGGGCGCATTTTTCTGTCGAAGCGGAATTCAATTTTGAGCATTTTCAGTTTTCGATGCGGGAAATTAGGGCTTCTTACAGAAGAGGAAATATTGAGTGAGCCCAGCATAGGATTTATTTCCTCATCAAAATCGAATTTTAGAGACTTGGATCAAATTTTTTGGTTGGGCGAAACTCCGGGAAATTCAAATCCTAGTTTGACGTCGAGTTGGAAAAACCCTAAAATACTAAAACTGCTAAGTTTTGGTACATTCGCTATATCCTAAGATTGGTGAAGGGTCAAGAGATAAAAATTTGAAAGGATGAAGATACCATACTGATTTACACTATGTCAAAAATTCAGCTTTAGATTCGCTATATTCGGGGAGATATGATCCCTCATATTTAGGGTTCCAGCCTCTTCCAGAATTCATCCCTAAATAGGACACCTGGGGAGAATTGCTATATCTTGGTCTACACAGGTCCAAATGATATTTTTGAAGATGTTCCATAAAGGGAAAGAAATTTACTTTCTATGGTATGATTTTTAGACTTAGAATATGAACCAGTGACATGTGGAAGTCCGTACCACTTCGTTGTTATGAACAGTCCTGTAACACGTCACCTTGGGAAAATGATCATAAGTCCCAATTGGTGAAACCAATTCTAGTGAAAACTATGGTGTTGGAATAGGAACATGTGAGGCTACCTCAGTGAGAAGTTTCAGACACAGAGGAGTAGTAATTTAGGAGATACGATAGAAATAGTAACAAGAATTTATGCAGAAGAAATTGGAAAACTAGGGCTTCCTGTTCCGGGAGCTTCCCTCCACTGTTTTCAGAAAAGGAGTACATTGGACAACTCAATTTGAAGCGATATATCTTTCTATCCAATTAGATCTAAAAGATTCCAATTTTTGAAAATTATGGTTTCTCTGACAAACCCTAGATTAGCCATCTCCGGAACCAAGACGGACACCTCAAATCGGTAAGATCTAATCTTTTTCTATTTGCATTTGAGGTTCTCATTTCAAAGTGATCTATCACATCAGCTTGATGATAAGCTTGGTGAAGTTGACAATTTCCAAGCATGGAAGTATTTGATCTCTCTGAAGAAAATGAATTGGACACCTACATGAGTAGAGAGGTTCCAGTTTCAGAGGGAGATGAGGCTAAAAGCCTTACACCAGAAGAACTTGGTCAAAAGAAGATCATTGTTGATTCAATCATGGATCACCCTATACCACAAGTTTCTTCCCTAAAGACACCGAAGTTGTTTTATTCCTTGACCAAGCTATTTGAAGGGAAGAACATAAATCAGAATATGACCTTAAGAAACCAGTTGAAGAATGTGAAGATCCATAATGCAGAGATCATACAGTCATACTTTACAAGGGTCTCTCAAATCAAAGAACAACTTGAAGAGGTAAAAGAAGAAGTGAAGAATGCAGAAGTGGTGATAGCCACCTTGAATGGCCTCCCAGGATCATGGGATTCATTCATTCAAGGAATGTGTTCCAGAAGGAAGTGATTACTTTCAGAAGAAGAAGAAGCTCAACTAATAATAAGAGAAAAGAAGATGGGAGCAACTGAATATCAAGCTCTTACCATCCAAAGAAGATCCCTCAAGCGATGAGGAATATGAAGAAATAAACTCTTGAAGAACCTCTTATCCACCTTAGCATTTGGATAAGAAATGATGCTATTATGAATGAATAAGATGATGAAGCTGAAGGCTCAAGAAGGAGTCTACCCACGAAACAAATAAAGATAAGTATTCAATTGTCATTTCGTGATATTGTTTTGTTATGCATTTGTTTATATTCAGTTAATGTATTATGCATGATAGAATGTCTGCGTTAATGACAGTATACTACTAATATACATGTGATGGGTAAGTAGCTCATGGTGCTATACAACTCTCCATTGCTACTTATCTAGAATGAAACCTCTTTGCTGACATATTGGATTAGTGCACAATCTCAATGTTGTCCTAGTAGAGATGGAAGGCATCTAGAAAAGTTTCCGTGAGATATGGATGAATGTTGTATTGGCTAAAGTAGTTGCATGATCATATATTTATGCATAATAACTTGCCAGTATGAATATTGCTTATGAAATGTTTCTAACCATACAAAAGCATTTGACCTGTAGGAAAGATCGCATACATAATCACCTACAAGCAAAGAAGGATGAGACTTGTTCCGAAGAACAAGTGACGATAGTTCAAGATGAAGAATAATATGATGAATACAACGACATCATTGTTGTAGAACCTTCAAGCTATGAAGAAGACCAGTTCAAGAAGAATGATGTCTAGAATGTAGTATCGATACATGAAGGAAATTTCATAAGTTCCATCATGCAGTAGATGGAAACATCGTGGGATACAAGGCAAGATTCATAGCACGAGGCTTCTCATGAAAAGAAGGCATAGACTACGAATAGACATTTGCAGGCAGTGGGAGTTGAGACACATGACATGCAGAATCATGTGTGCAAATGAAAGAAGGCCTTGTACAAGTTTAGAAGACACCCATGGGATAACACATACATGATTAGCTTGATGAAGATCTAGACCTATGCTACAAGGTTGATAGAGGATGACAAGCTCACAGATGGGTGCGAGAAGAAATTTTGAAAAATTTCAAGATAGAGGATCTTGGTATCCAGTTTCACTCCAGTACAGAATGTTTTAGTGCATAGAGTACGGAAGACAGAGGGAGTATGATGCTTCAGAGGGAGTGACTGTAGAAGATCCTAAGGTTTGACATGGTACGACAGGATGGACAGATTACTGATGACTCTAGGATTTACTGATAGTAAAGTGGATTCCAACCTTTGCTTCAAGGTTGAATGTGGAAGACCAGTGATGCTCCTGTTATGTGTCGATGCACTATTTTCTAGGCATGGAGGTGTGGACAAGGGAAGTATGTAGTAGAGATCCTGCAAGGCCATGACCACACCTATGGCATCGAACATGAAGCTATTGAGTGATGCTTCATCAGAGACGGTTGATGCTACGATGTATCGTCAGATGATTGGGTCCTTGATGTACCTGGCGGATACGATACCAGATACTTGCTTTGCTATGAACACATTGAGACATGTTCACTTGATGGTTATGAAGGGTACAGTTGAGTATGGGCTCAAGTATGATATGAATCAGAAGATTAACCTAGAAGGTTATGTTGATTCAGATTAGGTAGTTCCATCGATAGGAAGAACACTTCATAGTGTTGCTTCAGTATGGGATCAGGTGTGATCTCTCGGTTTAGCAGGAAGCAATCCCGTGTGGCACTGAGTATAGCTGAAGCAGAGTATGTTGCAGCTTGTTTAGCTAGTTGTAAGGCAGTATGGCTGAGGAAGCTACTGTCTGATTTATTTGATCTCTAGTTGATGCTACTTGTATACATTGTGACAACCAGAGTTGTGTGAAGTTGTCGGAGAACTCGGTGTTCCATGACAAGTCGAAGCATATCGAGATCAAGTATCACTATATCAGGGATATGGTGCAGAGGGGAGCAATGAAGCTCTAGTATGTTGCGATGGATGAATATATAGCTAATGTGTTGACAAAGCCATTGGCTAGGGTGAAGTTCGAGTACTTCAAGGAGAAGCTTGGTGTTCTCTAGATCGAGGTTTCCTCCAAAGGGAAATGATGAGACCCGGATCCATTCTGACATGGTGAGAGGATTGGTTCCTTTCATGGTTAGATGTAAGGGCTGAGCCATTCTATCATGGTGAGAGGATTGGTTCCTTCCATGTCAGATATGAGTGTTGAGCCATTCTGATGTGACTGTAGGATTGGTTCCTACATGATCAGAAGTAAGCACTGAATGCCATTCTTCGAATGGAGGCACCTGGACAGTTACCAGGAATACTCAATCTGGGACTGAGATCTATTCTGACGAGTGTAAGGGTTGATCCATTCTTTCATGGTTAAAGGATTAGGTTCCTTCCATGTCAGATGTGAGTGCTGGCCATTCTGATGAGTAGGTCAGATGTAAGGGCCACTGCCATTCTCTGGGAGAATGGAGGCACCTGGTCAGTTACCAGGTAGCTCAGTATGGGACTGGGGGCCATTCTGATATGACTGTAGGATTGGTTCCTACATGATCAGATGTGAGTGCACGTCTTTTCGAACATGCATGTTGGATTGTTTCCTCGCATGTGTCGAATGTAAGTGCAGATCCTTTCCTGATCATTGGTTGAATAGATGTAAGTGCTGGGCCTTTCCTGATCATTGGTTGAACGGATGTAAGTGCAGGGCCTTTCTGATAATTGGTTGAACAGATGTAAGTGCAAAGCCTTTTGGCATGGAGGATTGGTTCCTCACATGGCCAAGTGTAAGTGTTGGGCCTTTCCGATCATTGGTTGAACGGATGTGAGTGCTGGGCCTTTCTAACAGGGTTGTGGGCTATGTTACCACATGGTCAAATGTGAGTGCTGGGCATTGCGTTTATGATATGATTATAGGATTGGTTCCTACATGATCAGGTGTAAGTACTGGGCGGGCCATTCTGACTTAAGTGTCAGATATAAGCGCTAAAGAAGACCTACATGGTGGCTATGCCTACATCCAACATGAAAAAGGGCTGGCTCTGTAGAACTTCCAGTGACGAGAAGAATCAAGAGATAGCACCCGTGATGATGATCCAGCAGAGATGTCCCAGATCGAGTGATGATCCAGATCTAGTAATGATGATCCAGATCCATTGATGATGATCCAGATCCAGTGATGATCCAAATCCAGTAATGATGATCCAAATCGAGTGATGATCCAGATCCAATGATGATGATCCAGATCGAGTGATGATCCAGATCCAGTAATGATGATCCAGATCCGATGATGAAGATGACTTGAAGATGAAGATGACTTGAAGATGAAGATGACTTGATGATGATCCAGATGATACAAAGAAGAATACTTGTGCCGATATATTGTGTTGAGAGAATACCTTCCTAGTTAAGAGGGAGTGTTGATGTATTTGTAACTTCGGAATGTATTCATCCGTATATCTTATGTATTGTACCCCGATGTTTATTCTGGGATGTGTTTGTAATGTATTTGAGTCATGTCATACCCCGATGTTTATTCTGGGAAGTTTTTATAATATAAACAAGTCATGTCAAGTCATTGTGAGTAACCCTCCTATTGGTAAAGGGTTAAAGTCCCTGCAGTTGTGGGGCCCTAGGGTTGTTAGACTATCTTAGAGAAGTCGACCCTAGGTGAGTCATTGTAAGTCAGGGAAATAGTCCCCACCATTGTGTTAAGGATAAACCTCCTTGTTGGTTGGAGGAGGCAAAGTCCCCACAAGTTCTGGGGCACTAGGGTTATTAGACACTCCTAGAGATGTCGACTCCAGTAAGTAATTATTAAGTGAGGCCGACATGGTGGAGTGGGTTTCAAGTGAACGAAAGAATATAAATAGAGAGTGAGCCTCTATATTTAACACACACACACTCACTCATTGGGGTGCATGAGTGAGAGGAGAAGTTGCTAGGACAAGAGATATACTACTGATGTTGGGAGATCATCTTTATGTTTTTGGGTTTTACCTTTGGTGTTGATTCTATCTCTGAGGAAGTTGCGGGGTTTTCTCCTTTATGGTTTCCTCGAGGAAAATTATTTGTGTCTTTTGTCTCTTGTGTTTTATCGTTGTGCATGTTATTCTCTCAGTTAAAGATCCTAATATCATTATGCTAGCTTGAATGATAAAAATCTAACACATAGATGTGGTAGCAAATTTTCGTCCACAATGAGAACAATTCATGAAGAGGAAAAAATTATTAGTCTAGGAGATACCTTCTTGCACTTCTTAGATAAGATCAAAGATAGATCGATAAGTGGGTATGCCCATGGTATCCGATAGAATTGTATGGCCATAGTAACAATGATGCTACGAGGTCTAGACTCATACATAGCATGGCATTTCTACATATATGGCTGAAATAAAATAACACAATGAACTTTAAGTGGGACAACATCACTCAATACCTCATTCATGAAGGGATTGATTCCATAGGGAAAGTGACACTATTAGTTGATGTAGACATCTCGTCCATGGTTGATCCACTTGATGTTGTATGTTTGTGGGTGTGGTGTTGTCAGCAACTCCAATCGCTTGAACAAATCTACTGAGATAAGGATATTTTGGATTTCACTATCAATAATGAAATGTAACAGAGCGCCCCTCACCCACACTTTTGAGGGAAAAATGCACTCACCTTCTTCCATCTCCTATGGTTCATTGGGTTGGACATTGGTGGTAGAAACTATGGAACTGGGTCCTACATCAGTGATCCACTTCCCCTAGTATAGCTCTAAACAAGAGACAAAACTTGAATCTTACTATGAGAATTTCAATTCAACCACCAATGACTACTTCAAGTGACATCCATTAGTGTTCTGCCAATGGCTTTTATGAAACTCGCACCACATCCCAGTGTCTTTCTTCATCTTCCCATTATTATTGTTTGCTTGTGTCTTAGACTAGTTATCCTGAGGTTATCCATCCTTGATTTGTACTTTGTTTGTGCATTAGGGCCTCCTTTTTCCTACTTCCTCTATGATGCATTTATAGATCCAAACTTCCTCTTATTTCTCTACTTCAATTATTACTCGATTTTGACAACATAATGAGAAGCAACTTCCAATGAAGAGATGTAAAGAAATAATTCATGATAACGTCTTCATTTTATTTATTTTTAAACAAATACGATAAAGTATACAACTTTATATTGACTTCCTTTTAGTGATTAAGTATACCAACCTCATTGACTTCCTTTTTTTAAAATAAATATGATAAAATATATACCAACGTAAGTATACCAATTAATAAATAGATTTTATAAACACAAGTTATAAGTGAAGGAACAAGGTCCAATGATATGATATGTTTTAAACATGTGAAGTTGTCTCATGAAGATGGAAGGTCATTGGACCTTCTTCCTTTTTTTGAAAACCTCTCATGTCATGACCTTGTTAATAAGATCCAACCACATCATTAATATTAATTTTGGGGAATTTTTTACCTTCCAAAGCTTCTTCCACCCCCATAAATCATCATCTCGCCCTGCTTCAAAAGGAGCTTCATATCCCAACTTTGTAATGTAATAGCCATTAACTACGTTATATCCCCAAATAAGTTCATCCTCTGAAGGTGTGATTTTGATACAAGCATTCTAGAGAGAAGATAGATTGTTATTCCATTCAATAGACCAATCCCTTTCCAAATTCAATTCTTCCACACTCAACCATCCCTATTCATCTGAAGGTGGTGGACCAGCTCATCATAGAGGAAAATGCATTTATCACATCCCATGAGAGTGTCAACCCCCACTCTAGTATGATATTTTTTTCCAACCTTCTAAGTTAGGAAGGGGCTAATCATTGGAAAGGCCATTATCATTGTTTTCCATTGATTTGAGATGTTCTGAATGCCTTTTATTTCCTACCTTATCTAGTCGAACATATTACCAGGTGTAGTATACTCACGAATCATAATCCTTTTCTACATACTATCCCTTGTGATCATTTTCTAGAGAGACTTTGTAGTAGGGATTTTCCAAACAGATGAATGTCCTTTAGGCCCCATCCATCCATGGACTTAGGGACTGTAATCCTTCTCCGCTTAACCCAATAAGAGAATTTATATTCACTATTGACCTACAATAAAAAAGTAGGAGAAATAATTTTATATATTTTTTAGTATTCCTTTGGGAATATGGGATAGAGTATGCCATTATACGTGGATGGCCTCGAAAACATATATCACTAGGACTAGCCTCTCACCTATAGACAACCATTAGTTATACCATTGTGATATACTCTTTTCCACTTTCCCAACCAAACACAACCAATACACCTTTATATAATAATTTGGTTTCACATAAAAACCCAAATATTTGATACCTGCATTGATATCCAAGAAGTGAAAGGGAAAATATCGGTTCATAAAAATTGAAGTACCATTTGGAAAATTCTATGTGTGGGAAGTTGATTTGATCTCGATAAATTCCACATTTGTATATTTTTTTATATAGAATGAAAACATCCCTATATGATTCAAGTGGTACGGGCTTGTGTGAGGATGAAATTAAAAATTCAAACTCTATAACTGAATGAAAGAGAATAGACTGTAAAATGTAGAATACAAAATATCTAGAATTGTGGTAGTTGTTATTTGAGAAGAGATCTGGTGGCTACGATCATCCGTAAGAAGTTGAGTTACAATGAGGACAAAATTGTCATTTAACATTAAGAATCAATGATAAACCCTAAACATAAAAAAACCATAACCCCTAAATATGAAACACTAAAAGGTTTGTGGGCCTCGATGTGGCTAGTTGATATGTCAACTTCCTAGGGGCATAACATTTACATACAATCTCATTCTAGGGCACTTGGTATCCCATTGGAAACATCTATATGAGAAGTACATATTCCAAAAATCTGAGTACATAGCCAATGACTAAATATTTGGTGTTATTGTCCCCAAAAAACATTGTTTAGGTCCTTAAAATAGCCCTAGAAGTTTAAGGCCCAAAAAACCCATAAAAATTTGCCCAAGATGGAAAAATGTGTTTAGATCCAGTGGACTAGATAGGTGGCCAACTAGCCCAAATGGATAAATACCCCCCCCAACAGGAAGCAATTGTCTCCATTGCATTGAGTGCCCCCATCAAATGGGGAAACTAATGTTGAACTTAATGCTTTGTAAGCCACTTTCCTTGGTGCAGGCCTGCTATCCTACTTTGAAAACCTGATAGAGTTGGAGCTTATGTTGGTGATTTCCATTGAACTTTGTGTACAATGGAATCCTATTCCATTAAGTTAGGGTTGATCTCTATAGTTTGCAGCTGCTATGACACCTCTAATGTGTCCAATAGTGATGGAAAATATGGTTGAAGGAGGTCCAGTTTGAATACTGGGTGCAAGCCAAGAAGGGGTGGAATACTCAAATCATAACCATCGTCATCCATATCCTTAGTGACGGTATAAGTCTCATATCAACATGGGCAAATTTTTTTATGGGGTCCTATAAGCCACCCTTTTTGCAAATGCAACCAAGCCTTGTCTCCCACCTAAAACTTGTGTGGAACCCCATGTTGATCATATTGTTACTTGTACTTAGAATTGGATTTTTGTAAAATATTATGGACCTATTGGTGGATGTGATGAATTTTTTCAATGAATTTTTTTTCTTTGTCAGCCTCCAATTGAGCATGGGAGGATCCTACCTATGTGGGTACAAAGGGTAGGGCTACATCAATGGAGACCAATGGTTGATATCCCAGGCCCGAATGAAAAGGAATATGACCATTTGAGCTATGGAGGGATTTTTTGTATCTATGTTGAACTTAAGGAAGGCTATCATCCCATGTGAAAGAATGCTACGAGTTGTACATGCATTGGATTTGCACAATCATCCTATTGGCAACCTTTGTTTGTCCATCAATGTGGGGGTTTAAGGTGATTAATTTGGTGATACTGGTGTCCAATTGTGACCATATGATTGACCAAAATGTACTTAATAACATGTTGTATTAGTATAAGATAATGGTCTGTGTAATTCCAAAATGTACCCACACATGCTCAAAGAAGAGTTTGGTAGTGGATTCGACTATGATTCTCTTCTTGCAAGCAGTTAGAATGGCCATCTTGGAGAAACGATCAATAACCACGAATACACAGTCATTACCATGTTTGGTTTAAGAAATACATGAAATGTAGTCCATCGAGGTGGATTCCTAGGGCTTGTCGAGAGTAGGAAAAGGGGTGTACAATCCTTGGTTTTTAATGGCTGGATTGATGATGGAGCATGCAGTAAATGATTTGAGATACTTATTAACATCCTGGTGAAGCTTTAGCCAATTGAAATACTTCTGGAATATTGCTATTGTCGTTTCCATGGAAAAATGTTCATCCACTCGATTGTAATGGGATTCCCAATCAATTTCGCACACTCACTGGAAGGAACACAAAGATGAGACATATGTAATAATTGTCCATCTTGTGGATGAAAATTGGAAATGGTCTTTCCCTCTCCCAACATATGGTTGGGTGTAGCGAAGTCCAGATCATTTTCATATATTTGGGACCACCCATAGGTCTCATTCCCACAAGAGTTGAGTACCGTGGTTAGTAATACAAGTGGAGGTCAACTCAGGTAGCATGCAATGCGATTGATGTTTCATTTCTTATATTTAATGTTGAGGAAAAACTGTGGCAAGTATGTGGACCGCTTTTGATGGTGGCCATTTTGTAATTTTCTTTGTGGCTACATGAACTATAAAGACATTTTATAAATATGAATGAATGTCTCTCTCCCCAGAATGTAATGATTCCATTGGAGGCATGCTTGTATAATGGAATACATCTCTCTATCATAGGTTCAATACTTATGGATGACATATGAGGGTGTATCACTATGTTAGGCCACTAAATGACCATGTTGAGTGAGAATGACACACACTATGTAGTTTGAATCATCCGTCTCAATCTCAAAAGGGTGTTGCAGATTATGAAATTCAAGCATCTGGGTTGAGCATAAATGACGTTTTAGATCGTTGAAGGGTTTTTGTTGTCTTTGTAATGAATATAGAGGCACCAAGTCTCATATTTCTTTTGCACGAGCATGACTAGAATTTTGTAGGGTGAAGGGATGGGTTGAATGTGCCCCTTTTGGAGCATCTCTTTGATTTGAAACTTGATTTTCTTTTTTTCTAGAAGAACACATTGATATACTGAACACATACTAACCTACTAGGTAAAGGAACACTAGGATTCATATTAGTTGAATGCTTGACTTGACAGTGCATAGGCACCTTGGTAGGCGAGATGAAGATGTCTCGATATTCTTCTACGACTTTGTCCACTTCCTTCTGTTGTGTGGAGAGGCCTTATGAATAGGCTATATATGTGGCAGCAAATTTCTTTCCATAGTGAGAATGATTCATGAAGAGGACAAATTTATCAATCTGGTAGATATCTTCCTACACTTCTTATCTAACATCAAAGAGACATCGATAAGTGGAGATACCTATGGTATCCGATAAAATTGTCTTTCCATAATAACAATGACACTACGAGGACTAGATTCATACATAGCATGACATTTCTAGATATATGGCTGAACTAAAATAACATCAGGAAATTCAAGTGGGGCAACATCACTTAATACCTCATTCATAAAGTGCTTGATTCCATAGGTAAAGCAACACTATTGGTTGATGTATACATCTTGTCCATGGCTGATCCACTTTATGTTGTATGGTTGTGGATATGTTGTTATCAGAAACTCCAATTGCTTGAAAAAATCTATTGAGATAAGGATATTTTGGTTTTCACTATCAATAATGAAATATAGCAGTGCGCCCCTCACCCACATTTTTTAGGGGGAAAAAGGCACTCACCTTCTTCCAGCTCCTATGGTTCATTGGGTTGGACATTGGTGGTAGAAACTATGGAACTGGGTCCTACATTAGTGATCCACTTCCCCTAGTCTAGCTCTAAATAAGACTCGGAACTTGAATCTTACTATGAGAATTTTAATTCAACCACCAATGACTACTTCAAGTGACATCCATCAATGTTATGCCAGTGGATTTTATGGAACTCGCACCACATCCCAGTATCTTTCTTCATATTCCTATTATCCTTGTTTTCTTGTGTCTTAGACCAGTTATCCTAAGGTTATCCATCCTTGATTTGTACTTTGCTCTATGGATTGGGGCCTCCTTTTTCATGCATTCATAGATCCAAACTTTCTCTTTTTTCTCTACTTCAATTATTACTCAATTTTGACACCATAATGATAAGTAGCTTCCAGTGAAGAGATGTATGGGATCCATTTGTATTTGGATGTAACTATGTATAATAAATCCATGATATTTTAGAACTAGATGTCACTCAGAGTATTTGATACCCAAGTTGATGTGCAAGGTATCAAAATTATTTTTGAATTCTGGCACTTTTTGGTCCCTCTCCTGACAAAGTATGGTCTATGTCATGTACTGGTATTCATAGTACCCAATATGGTAATGTTGTTACTTCATGGAATCCATAAAATATTCCCAAGTAGGATTGGCTCCAAAAAGTTTAGACTCCTATATGAAGTTTTTCTTGCAGTAAGTTTCCCACTAAATTTTGACATAGGGGACAAGCTTAAGGAACAAAAAGGTGATTTTTCCCTATCAAACAAATCGTGGACAGAGAAATACCCTTATGGAATATTTAACCATGTTTTCCAAAGCATACACATCTATCTAACCTTAAATTACAATAATATCAAAATTTAACTTATAAATTGAAGGGGGGGAGGGGGGGTTCCTTCAAAGTGACCACTTGATGATGATGTCTTTGCTGCTATCAGTATCTGTTGATGGATTTTGGAAAAGTTATCTATAATCTCGTCCATATTTTGGGCGAGGGATTCCTCGAGCAACATATTAATATGATTCAATGCTTCCTCATATCTATTTTCTTCATTCATGAGCGACCCCCAATGTCTAGGATGACAGTATTTCATAAGATCAAGTATATCAAGTCCCAACTCCTTACACCCCAAATTTATTGGGGACATGCATAGAGGAACAAATAAAGAGAAGACCACTATGATACCATTGATTTAGGTTTGTGTGAGGATGAAATGGAATAATTTATATAGAAAATATTACACACACACACACACATATTGCATAGTGGTACAATAAACTTAAACTATATAACTTAATGAAATAGAAAAGACTATAATATGCATAATACAAAATATCTAGAATGGTGGTAGCTGACTTATGAGAAGAGATGTGGAGGCTATGCTCATTCATAAGAAGTTGAGTAATAATGATGAAAAAAGGGACATTTAACATAAATCATCAATGATAAATCCCTAAACATAAAAAACCCTAACACTATAAGATGATACACCAAAAGGTTTGTGGGCCTCATTGTGGTTAGTTGATATGTCAACTTCATGAGGGTGTAAATTTTTCTTACAAACTCAGTTTGGGGCTCTTGGTATCCCATTGGAAAGGTCTCAATGAGGAAAACATATTTGAGACAACCCAATACATACCTATAGGTTAACTATTGGGAGTTATCGTTCCAAGAAAACATAATTTAGGGCTTTAAAATGACCTCAGAAGTTCAAGACCCAAAAAAACCATAAAGAACTACCAAGATGGAAAACTGTGTTTTGAGCCAATGGACTAGGTTGGTGGCCACCAATTCCCATATGTATGAGTATTCACCTCTTAGGAAGTAATGGTATCCATTGTGTTGAGTGCCCCCCTTCAAATGGGGAAATTGCTACTGAAATTGACACTTTGTGAGCCACTTTCCTTGGTGTAGGACCTGCCCTGCTTTAACAACCCAGTAGAGTTGGAGCTTCTGTTGGTGAGTACGCTTAACCTGTGTGTACATGATCCAATCAAAGGATGCATGTTCCATGTTGTTAGAGTTTTGATATGTATACATCATCTTCTATGCCACTTCCAACGTGTCCAATAGTGGTAAAGAATATGTATGAAGGAGGACCACATTGAATACCGGGTGAAAATCAAGGAAGGGGTGAATAGTTAATTCAAAATAATTATTTCCCACAAACTTGGTGATGGTATAAGTCCCATAGTGAAGTGGATGTATATTTCGATGGGGCCCTATAAGGTTCTCTTTATACAAATGAAACAAACCTTTTCTCCCACTTGAAACTTGTGTGGAACCTTGTGTTGATCATGACGCTTCTTGTACTCATAATTGGATTTTAAAAAAATATTATGGACCTATTGGTGGATGTGTTGAATTCGTTTAATGAATTTGGTGTCTTTGTCATCCTCTAATTGAGCATGGGAGGATTATTCCTATGTGTGCATAAAGGGTAGTGCTACATCAATGGGGCCTAATGTTTGAAATCCCAGGCCCATGTGAAAAGGGTTGTGACCAACCAAGCTATGGAGGGATATGTTGTAGTTGTGTTGAACATAAGGAAGACTCTCAGTCCATCCGCATGGATTCTTGGAGTTGTAAATGCATAGGATGTGCACAATAATCATGTTGACAACCTCTGTCTATCCATTGGTTTGGGGGTGGAAGGTGGTAGATTTGGTGAGCTTGGTGCCTTGCAGTGACCATAGGCTCAACCAAAATTAACTTAATAACATGCTATCTTGATCGATATAATTGTCTGTGGAATTCCAAAATGTACCCACACGTGCTCGAAGAAGATCTTGATAGTGGCTTTGGATTTGATGCTCTTCTTGCAGGATGTTACAATGGACATCTTGGAGAAATGATTAAAAAGCATGAATACATAATCATGGGCATTCTAGTTTGAAGGAAGAGATGACATGTAGTCCATCGAGATGGATTCCTAGGGCATATCGAAAGTAGGAATATGGGTGTACAGTCCATGTTTTTTTAGTGGTGTGCTTGGTGATGGAGGATGAAGTGGTGGATTTGAGATACTTACTAACACCATGATGAAGTTTCAACCAATAGGAATACTTCTAGAGTTTTACTACTATCCTCTCCATGCCAAAGTGTTTTTCCATCCTACTATAGTGGGATCCCCAAATCAATTTCGCATGCTCGCTTGAAGGAACACATAGATGATCCATATGGCATAAAATTCCATCCTGCAGATGAAACTAAACAATTCTTCCCCACTCCCAACACATTATAGGATGTAGCTAATTCTAGATCACTATCATATATTTGGGACCACTCATAGGGTCATGGCTGCAAGAGTTGAGTACTATGGTTAGTGATACAACTAGAGGTTGACTGTGGTAGTTTGGGACGCGATGGTTGCTACCTTTCTTATATTTAATGTTGAGGTGAAATTGATGCAAGTATGTGGACCAATTTTGATGGAAGTCATTCTATAATTTTCCTTGTGTCTGCATGAGCTATAGAGGCTTATAATATGTATGGATGATTGTTTCCCTCCCTGGAAATTAATGCTTCCATTGGTGAAAGGATTATATAATGGACAATAGAGGAAATTTAAACTCAAAATGGGCCTCCTAAAATGAACTAATAAAATAATAGTTAAAATAATAAAATAATATTTATTAATTTTGGAGGAAGAAAAGAAAAAAACTACTTTTTTGTTTGTATTTTTGACATATCTCCCTGTGTTTTTACTCAAATTTTGATCGGGAGAGCTCGTTGGATGTAGAATTAAATTCCGCATCCAACGAGTACCCACTCGGCATACTTTTGATGGATCCTGCGACCCCAAAAATAAGAAATACCTGAAAAAATGGAATGATGATGTCATCATTCCATTTTTTCAGGTATTTCTTGTTTTTGGGGTAGCGGGGTCTGTCAAAAGTATGCCGAGTGGGTACTCGTTGGATGCGGAATTTAATTCCACATCCAACGAGCTTCCCCGATCGAAATTTGAGTAAAAACATAGGGAGATATGTCAAAAATACAAACAAAAAAAGTAGTTTTTTTTTATGATACCTATCCCCAAATTTATATTAAAAAAGTGTTTAAGTCCTATACGGTATTTCAAATTTGAAGCAATTTCATTGGCTAACACATGATGACATGGAATTTGAATAAAAGTTAAAAGGCCCATTTTGAGTTGAAATTTCCTCTAATGATACATATCTTTTTCATAGGTGGGGTACTTACATATGACAAATGAGAATGTCTCACTATGATAGGCCAGCAGATGAACATGTTAAGTGATAATGACACCCATTGTGTATCCTAAAGCATATGTCTCAATCCCAAAAGGGTGTTTCAGATTAGGCAAGGAAAACACCGAGGATGAGCATAAACAAAGTTTCATATAATCGAAGGGTTTTTATTGTGATTTTTTCCACCCAAATTGGATTTTCCACCACCCTTGGTCACATGGATGAGGGGCCATACAATATGAGAATCCAAACACAAACTTGCAATAGAACTTGGCAAGGCCTAAGAAGCTTTGAAGCTCGATTAGTGTTGTCGGTGTTGGATAGTCACAAATGACTTAGATCTTGATTGAATCCAAATTTACCCAATTCTAATCTATAATGTATATGAGGTTTTGGACCCTATTCATGTCAAATGATCATTTCTCTAAGTTAGCATATAACTTGTGTTGTCGTAGAGTGTGAAGGACCCGTTGAATGTGCTGCAAGTTTTCTTCCCAACTTCTATTAAATATGAGGATGTCATCCAGATATACAACCACAAAGTAATTAGAGAAAGGCCTCAATATGTCATCCATCAACCTCATGAAATTAGTTAGGAATTTTTTTAAGCCAAAGGGATTGACCATCCATTCAAAAATACCTTCTTTAGACTTCAAATCAGTCTTCCATACATTAGTTGATTCTATTGGAACCTCATGGTATTCAAACGCCATATCAATATTTCTAAATTACTTGGCTCCCTTGATATGGTTGAGAAGGTCAGCAATTTAGCAAATTGGGTATCAAAACCTGATTCTTATTTTCTTAGATCTCTATAATCAATATAGAGGTGCTATGTCATGTCTTTCATCTGCATGAGAATGACTAGAGTTCTACACGATGAAGAGATGGGTCGAATGTGCCTCATTTGGAGCATGTCTTGAATCTAAATCTTGATTTCCTCATTTTCTAGGAAAGAGCATCAATATATTGGTCCATAAGCTAAAGGTATAATAGGGTTCAGATCAATTGAATGCTAGATATAACAG
The DNA here is from genome assembly GCA_001517045.1 of Pseudotsuga menziesii. Taxonomy (NCBI): domain Eukaryota; kingdom Viridiplantae; phylum Streptophyta; class Pinopsida; order Pinales; family Pinaceae; genus Pseudotsuga; species Pseudotsuga menziesii. Next base: position 310,329 of record LPNX010135011.1, read on the forward strand.
TGCATAGGAATCTAATTAGGTGAGGTGAATATGTCTCAGTATTCTTCTACAATTTTTCCTCCTTCCTTTGTTGTGTTGAGAGACCTTGTGTAGAGGCCATACATGTGGTCGTGACCTTCTATTCACTGTGAGAATGAATTATGAAGAGGAATTTTTTTTCAGCCTAGCAAAATACCTTCTTGCATTGTTTAGTTAAGATCAAAGAGATTGCGGTAGGTGGAACTACCTTTGGTATATTGTACAATTATCTACCCAAAGTAGCAATGATCCTACAAGGTCTAGTCTCATACACAACATGACGTTTCCACATATATGGTGGACACAAATGAATATCATTGTTTTCAATTGGGGAAACATCACACATTACATCATTCTTGAAAGGATTGATGTCATAGAGCATGAGTTACTATTGGATTACACAGAGATATCTCCCATGGTTGAACCACGTGATGTTGTATGGTTGTGGATATGGTGTTTTCAACAACTCCAATCACTTGAGTACCTATGCTAAGATCGGGTTATTTTGGATTCGACTATCAACAATGAACTACAATGTATCATCCTTCAACCACATCTACGAGTAAAAAGGGCTTCACCTTCTTTTGTCTCCTTTGGTTCATTGGGATGGACCCTGGTGCTATTGAATGTGGCACTAGGTTCTACGTCAATGATCCACTTCCACCTATCTGTGTTTGAATCAAAGTTTGAGCCTTATAGCCTAGATCTAAATCCAAGGATTTCAGTTCGATCATTAATGAGTGCTTCGAGTGACATTCATCAATGTTGTGCTAGGCGATTTTATGGAACTCACGCCACTTCCCAATGTCTTTATTTGTCTACCAATTACCCTTATTTTCTTGTGGCTTATATTGGTTGTCATAAAGTTTTCCATTCTTTCTTTTTCCTTTTTTTTTGTATTGGAGCCACCTTTTACCTACTTTTGTTATGGTGCATTCAAAAATCCAATTTCTTGCTTATTATTTTGCTTCAATTTTTGCTCGATTTGAAAACATAACGATAAGAAGATCCTAGTGATGAAATGTCTAGGAACTACAATTCTATTTGGATGTACCTATGATATGTTAGAACTAGCTGTCACTTGGATTATTTCATACCCATCTCAGTGTGTAAGGTATGGAATTTATTTTTGAACTCCAACATTGTTTTGTCCCTCTCTTGACGCAGTGTGGTCCATCTTGTGTATCGGTCGTCATAGTTTCCAACAGGGTAATATTGTTCCTTAATGTCATCCAGAAAAGTGGCCCAAGTGGGATTGGCTCCAAAGAGTTCATACTCCTATATGGAGTTCTGCACATTGTAAGTTTCCCACCAACTGTAGACATGGGTGGATAGCCTTAAGCAGCACAAAAGCAATTTTTCCCTATTGAAAAAAATGTGGACAAAGAAATACCCTTTGAGAAGAATTAACCATTTTTCAGAGTATATGCATCTATCTGACCTTCAAATAAAGGAAAATAAAAATTAAATTGTACCTGAAAGGGGGTTGAACCTCTGAAGTGGTTTCTCGATGAAGACACATTTATTGTTGTTCACATCCGTCAAAGGATTTGAGCAAAGTTTTTTAACATCTCGTCCCTCTGTTGTGCGAGGGATTCCTTAAGTAACATATTAATATCATCTCATGTTCCCTTGTATATGTTTTCTTCCATCATAGGTGGTCGTTGGATTCTTCTAGGATGGTATTTCATAGGATCAAGTAGCTCTAGTCCCAACTCCTTATACCCCAACCTCGTTGGGGACATGGATAGAGAAACAAATAAAGAGCAGACTTCTTTGATAGAACTAACTTGGGTATTTGTGAGGATAAAATGAAATAATGCGTATAGATAAGACTACACAAATATATATTGCATAGTGATACGATAAATTCAAAATATACAACTTAATGAAATCGAACATATTGTAAAATGCAAAATACAAAATACAAAAAATATAGAATGGTGGTAGATGATCTCTAAGAAGAGATGTGGCAGCTAGGATCATCCGTGAGAATCTGACTTAAAATGAGCCCAAAAGGGCCATTTAACATAAAACATCAATGAGAAAACCCTAAATATCTAAAACCCTAACACCGAAATATGAAATGTCAAAAGGTTTGTGGGCCCCGTTGTGGTTAATTGATATGTCAACTTCTCGGGGGTGTAATTTTTTCATACAATATCCATTTTGTGCACTTGGTAGCTTGTAAAAAAGTTTTGGCTGAGAAATAAATATTTTGAATGGCCCAAACATAGCTAAAGAAAAATTATTGGGCGATACCATGCAAAAAAAACATCGTTTAGGGTCTCAAAATGAACTTGAAAGTTCAATACCCAAAAAGACCATAAAAACTACCAAGATGGAAAACTCTATTTTGAGCTAGTGGACTTGGTGGGTGGCCACCAATGCTTAGATGAATCAGTCCTCCCCCCTTAGGAAGAAATGGTTTCAATTTCCTTGAGTTCCCCCATCAAATGGGGAAAATATTGTTGAGCTTAACACTTTGTGAGCCACTTTACTTCGTGCAGGAGTTGTCCTGCTTTGACAACCAAGTAGAGTTGGATATTTTGTTGGTGTGCCATTAACTTGTGTTTCCATGAAACCATCAATGGAGGCATATTTCATGTATTCATGGTTGATCCTTGTAGGTTTCATCTTCTCTACCACCTTCGATGTGTCCACACTATCATTTTTTAACACAAAATATGACGGCTTAAATGTCTAATTTTTGACATATTGATGTCGATAATTCAACAATCCTCTCTTTTTTAAACATCGATTGAATTTTGGATTTTTCTGACAATGAAAACACCTTGTCGTAATTTCGACACACAATGGTTGCATTTCCAACGGGTAATTTTTCCTCATAGATGTTGGAAATTTGACAAAGTTTGCTTCGAGGATGTCGATTAATAAACAATGACTTCAATTTATGGATGTCATATTTTCAATTGAATATCCTTCGTGGATGTCGAATACTCGACAGATCGTTCACTTCATAGATGTCAAATAACCGATGACTATCTCTCCAATTTCTCGTCGGAAGCATAGCCGCATCGTCAGATTGAATATAAATCCGACAACAAATTGCAATTCACATATGTCAGATATTCGACAAAGTGTGCTTCGGAGATGTCAAATAACTTACCAATATCCCTCCAACTTCTTGTTGGAAGTATAACCGCGTCGTTGTATTCAATAGGACAACAAATTACCATTGAAATATGTCGGATATCCGATGGAGTGTGCTTTAGAGAGGTCGGATATCCGACGGATATCCCTCCAAAATCTCGTCAGAAGTATAACCGTGTCATTGGATTGAATAGAAATATGACAACAAATTACCATTAAAATATGAGGGATATCTGACGACGTGTCCTTCATGAATGTCAGATTTCCGAGGGAACTAATTAAATTTAAAAAATAAATTTGGATAGACTTGGAGGCTCATGGACCTATATGGAAAGATTCGAAATGGTATTAATTCTAGGATTCAATGAATTTATGCTATTATCCACCTCCATCTTTCACAAGAAATCAATTTAAACATAACAAGCTTTATTACCATATATGAAATTTGAAAATTTTCCCAATCTAAAATATCCACCACAATTCAATAAAGTCATAGGTTCAACACGCAAAAGTTTTAGCCTTAGGGCCACACTAAAGTACCAAAAGTACACTTGCAAATATCTCAAATGTGTTTAGCAATGCCTCCATAATAATTTTTGCCTAGTCATACCAGGTATTAGAGATGAGTCCTTGAGACACCAGAGCCCAAGGTTGATCACATTTCTGACCAACTTTTCACCAATTTCATCTCTCAGACAATTATGAACAATCTCTATGACAGTCTTTGTTCCTAAGCCATAAACAATGTCATGGAGATGAAAATAATCTAAATATCAGGTATCAATACATTTGAATCCTATCAAAATTCTCTAAGAGAGCCACTCTAAAAATATACACATATGTAGCAATTCCTTGTCCTCTTTCCCTATTCTCTTGACCCAATTGTTGCTTCCATTTGGCCAATATTCTTCCCTTATGAAATTCATGGTTCTTGATGATCCAAATATAAAGATATTGGAAATGAATCTTTCATCTAAAGTATGATGTTTGTATTCATTTTACATTAAAAACTTTGCTCCTGCAATATCAATTATTATAGGCTAGACCTTTGGCTAGTGATCCTGCCAATCCTTCTTCTCATGATCTAGGTTAAAACATGGATTTCATAGCATAGCTCTCTTGTTGTACTATAAATCCTTTTTTTAGAGAATCCATGGTGTCGTAATCATAAACTAGTAATTATTTTGAAATCCTAATGCAAATGCCTTGTAGATTAATGATATTGGGATTGTGAAGATGAGATAGCATAGTTATTTTGTTGAAAAAATCCTAGAATTTCCCTCTTCAATGATCTTAACAACCATGCATGTTCTATCAGGAAGGATGTCTTTCCACACCATATATAAACTAGATAAACTAACAATTATGAGACTCAAACCTGAAGTAACCTTATGTAGTTCTTTGTATGAATATTGTTTGATACATGTATCCAACATAACCAAATATTTTACATCAATACCCCATGGTGAGAAGACAACACCAACCTTTGGGAGACATGCATTGGTTATATGCACGCACAATAAAAAATGATGACTGGAAGGAATAAAATATGCATGCACCAATCCCCAAACACAAGGTAATTATGCATGCGGGATTTGACAAAATTCCCACCAGATAGAATCAAAATATCCTCAAATCTCATAAGAAGGTCTGATGAGGTTGCAAGTCTAATTAGTATAAATATGCTTTCCATATTAGTTAAATTGATTGAGTTAAAGACAAATATTCCCACCAAAAGACGTCTGCAAGCAATTAAATAAACGCCTGCAATATTGGAAAAGTGTTTGTAGTGTTTAAAACTATGCCCGCAGCATGCATGAAAGTGAGAATAATGCCTACACCAAAAAAAAATTGCAATGAAAATACCTGCAAGACTTGGAGAAGATGTTTCAGTGCTTCAAGAACGGTTGCAAGACAATAGAATGCCCGCACCAACCAACTATACAATGTATGCAGAAACTTTAAAAATTCCCACAACAACTAAGTGATGGGAGGATGTTTTCATCATATTGGAAAAATATATCAACATTGTAAAGATTGGAAGACAAGAAATTTTTCACCATGGACAATTTGAGTGACAAGTCAGAAATGGTAAGGTGTGTAGCCTTGAAATGCCCACACAGTCCACTAAAATTCCCACAGGCTTGGGTTTATAAAAGTTAAACTAAACTAACAACGGAAGTTTACAACTTTAATGACGAAAATACATCGATGTATTGATGTTGTCTAAAGAAATTAAAAAAAAATATCCCAACAAAATGTATTATAAAAAATAGAATCCCTAGAAGGACTTATAAAAATAGCCTTAAAATTATCCATGACATGACTGAAAGAGACATGAAATATCTACTCTTAGTTATTGTTCGAAGAAGACAAGGATGAAGCCATACAAACTTAATATGGATCAAACTCTCAAGGTTGTAAGGTCTTCTAGAACTAGACAAGTTGATGGAGGTCAGCAATGAATATTTATAAACAAGTTAGAACTATATGTGCTTCTTTGATTATTTTGTTGCTATGAGAAAGGATACTAGTGGCCACCCACCTCTTTGGCTCAAAATGGTTCTAAATGTTGGAAGTTAACTATAATTTTTTAGGTGTTGAACTTTCAACGATTTCTTTGAGCATACCCATCCATTATTGGGAATGGATTCATGCCCACAATATTTTACCATGAGGCCTACCAAACACGAATTATAGATTAGGCTTTGTAAAGTTGAATAAAGGACCTAAATAAAGTGTGTATGTATAAGTTGTGGACAAGGATGTCACACCTCCCACTAACCCCAAGGGATTGTTAGAACATATTAAGAAGTTGGACAGAGTGAAGTGATTCATCTTTAATTAAATGAAGGATCACTTGATCCCTTATAAAAAATATAAGAAGAAGGTGAAGGATATGTGTGATGCTTCAATCAATCTATATCAGAGCATGAACACATCTCCTGGGATTCTTTTGAAAATAAAATCCCTAGTACACAAAATAAATATTCATATGGTGGTGAGATATGTAATGAATATCACTAATTTAAGAAATTGACTCGCAACCATAAGAAATTTGGTGCATGAGGGTGAGATAGTGTGGATAACTATAAAAGGGTTCCATACATCTTGGGGCATGTTTGTTTGAGGTGTATGTCCTCATGATAAGTTTCCCATTTTTGAAAAAGTATCAAATGAATTTGTTTAATAGGAAACAATAATGAAAACAATAACAACCAAAGATGTTTAAGTTCAAAACCTAAACCTTATTGGTACGATAAATAAGGATGGAAATAAAGGACTCAAGAGGGATCAAAAGAACTAGAAGGAAGACTCGAGATAACTAAGTTCGCAATGATAAAATTATCCCATAATTATGAAAATCACCTTCAAATCCATAATTACCCACTACTTCCATGTTATTTCACCCCATACTTCCCATGTGACCCACTACTTACACATACCTATGTCACACGCAAGTAGTGGGCCATTATAGAGTTAACTGGTCCACATGCAAGAAGTGGGTAACATGGGTACATTTTTGCAAATCCCGGTTTCCACCAGATTTTGTTTTATAGTTGCATTACATATCTGTTTGGAAAATTTATGATGCGAGGTTCTAGATATATATTTTTTACTAAGTTTTAGTTTGGGCTCCCAAACCTTTTCTCAACATTTTTCCCATGCATCAAATTGACATTTAGATTTTGGAGGATGCATGGGAGGATGAGGAAAATCAGATGGGAACTTTTAGAGTCTTGATCTTGCTATTTTTAGAAATTTTTTATTTATAAACTTGATCAATTTTACTAAAAAATGCATAATGAACACTTTAGAGACCTTGTATTGAGTTCTTTCATTAGGTACATTCATAATTTCAAGATTCACAATTTTGGAATTTTTTTTATTTTAGATATGTTATCTTCCTTTAAATCTAAGAGTATATTTGGATACCCATTGGAGAGTTGTGCATGATATTCTAGTTTCAAATCCAATGGACTTGTTCAACCCAAATTATAAAAGTAGAGAATTTTAGTTTTAAGAGATGTTCACATTTTTAGTGATCCAATATCGAGTATAGTATGAACATGAAGTTTGGTGGAAATTAGATAAAATAATAATAAGTTCAATAATTATGTACAATTTTGTTTGGTGTCTTGGTTCAATGGTTAAGTGGTGGTGATTGTATCTCATGTGCAAGCATATTTTTGAACTGGATTAAGGTAGGTGCGAGTGTTGAGCAATTTTGGTGGAATAGAGATTCCTCACCTTTTGCATCTCAACTAATGTTTTTTTCTTTTTCTTTTGGAGTTGTAAGTCAACCACACTACATTGTAATAGTGTTTGATTGTGGAAGGACACAAACATTTTTGTTTCATTATGATAGGAGGAAGAATCATGTAATATAAATATATCTATACATTTTATATTACTCTATCACTGAGGAAGAGTAGCATGAGTGTAGTGATAGTCAATGGATTAAATATGAATCAATTGAGAGAAATGAAGATATGTATAATCTGAATAAATAAACAAATAAACTATTGAATAAATAAACTACCATACCCTCTTTTGGTGATGATTTAATATGCATCCACCATGAGTTTCATTTCCTTTTCCAAGGCTTGCATAAATCATCAAATATTAAAATTTTATAAGACTAAATAATAATTAAGCGAATAAACAGGAATTTAAACATGTGCAAGACTATATAAGACTAAATTGGAATACCTTAATCAACTCCTCTGTGTTTCGAGAATAAGTTATTCTATACTAAATAGGGTTTATAAAAGTTAAGGGCTTTTGGGTTAATAGGACTTCAATCCCAAGACGATTGAAGTAGCAATACCATAGGGAGACCATAAGGAGCCCAAAAAACTTATCCAATAAGGCATCGAGGGTGGACAAGACACACCCCCAGGGGATGAAAAAAAATCTATATCCCCAACTAAAACAAGAAAGATGTTAATGTATCCCATACTTGAAAGAACCAAAAAAGAGTATGCCACATAAATAAAAAAGCTCTTAAAAGAGTTGTATCATGCCTTCCTTAATGATTTCTCCTTCTAAAAGTTACGAGAAGGAGAGGAGGCCAGCCTTCATATTTAGTGCTTCCTTGGATAAACGGTATGCACTCATATTGTGCTCCCTGTAGACATGCCTAAAGTCATATAACCCACGAATTGAATTCGTCGGTAGTGTAGCACATATGTTGGATTTAATGGATATCTGACAACAAATTTCACTACATAGATGTGGGAAATCCGACGAAGTCTCCTTCATAGAGGTGGGATAACCCACGAATTGATATCATTATCTTCAGGACATATACGCATGGGTGTAGTTATACTAATACTAAGTAGCTGAAAGTGTAGTTATAGTATTGTTGGGTGTTAGTGCCGAGGTAGTAGACTTTAGTTAGAGGTTGGATTAGTCCTTAGAAATACTCTATTCCTAGATTTCAAAGTTTTGACAAAAAACCATATATCCCTTGGTAAATGTTTAAGCTAAGACCTTTTTGTTACACACCCTAACTACGTAACTATGGTACTACTTCATGTGCTCCAATGCTTGAGATTCCTTTCATCTAGGATCTCTAACTCTACCATATGTGTGGTGACAAGCTCTTCATCAGGTATAGCATCATGTAGTTTAATGCTAAGTGATGGGACTAAGACCTCTTAGGTAAACATAACTTTATCTCTATATACCAATGAGTAGGTCATCATGGAGATATGTAATCTCCATTGAGTGGTTCCTTTTAAATTATAATGAAAGTTTTGTAAGCCCGTAGTGTAGGATATATCTTGGTGTACCAATGGTCACCTGAAGCATTAATGGTGTGTTTAAGGATGGATAGTAATGTAACATTTATGGCTTCAACCTATCCATTCTCTATATATAGTAGGGTGTGGAAAACTTATGTTTGATGTTATACTTAGCTAGGAGTCTTTTGTTAGGGTTAACCTTGACTTGAGATCGAGTCAAAGGTGGTTAGGTCTAGCACATGGTTTGGGCACATGGTTTGTTGTAGCCCATGGTATTGTTCCATGGTATTGCATGTGTTAAATTTGACTCGGGATTGAGTCAAAGGTGGTTAGGTCTAGCACATGGTTTGGGCACATGGTTTGCTGTAGCCCATGGTATTGTCCCATGGTATTGCATGTGTTAAATTTGACTCGGGATTGAGTCAAAGGTGGTTAGGTCTAGCACATGGTTTGGGCACATGGTTTGCTGTAGCCCATGGTATTGTCCCATGGTATTGCATGTGATTAAGCCTTTATAAGTCTTGAGGAGGCTCCATTGTAATGGTACTGAGTATTGTAATTGTACTGGATGTGAGTACTGTATGGTACTAGATGTGAGAACTGTATGGTACTGGATGTGGGAATTTTATTGTGCTGGAAGAGAGACTGTGAGAGTGTGAAGAGGAAGTGCAGCGGTTTTGCTGCAGGGCGTATCCCTTCATCTTTCTGGACTGAAATAAAAGGACTGGCAAATTTGTTTGTGGACGTAGCCCATCGTTTGGGTGAACCACGTTATATCTGTGTCTCTCTGTAATGTTTAATGTGTTTTTGCATCTTGTTTATTGATTTAACTGTATAATTGTTATTGCTCTGCGGTCCTATTTTTCTAACAATTGGTATCAAAGCCAAAAGGTCTATTTGGTTTGTAAACTCGCAGGAAAGAAGGGTTCCTAGTTCGAGTGGGAGCAATGGCAGAAGAAGGAAATTTTAGGGTCGATAAATTTAACGGCCAAAACTATCAGTTATGGAAGATGCAAATGGAGGACTATCTGTACCAAAAAGATCTGTACCTGCCGTTGGGCGGAAAAGCAAAATAGCCAGTGGCTATGAAGGATGAAGAATGGGAGGTTCTTGACAGAAAGGCACTAGGAACAATACGGTTGTGCCTGGATTCATCAGTGGCCTTCAATATTTCGAAAGAAATAACAACAGAGGGTGTGATGAGCGCATTGAGTAAGCTCTACGAAAAACCCTCGGCTTCTAACAAGGTATTTTTAATGAAGTGTTTATTTAATATGAAGATGTTGGAAAGTGGATCTGTTGCTGACCATTTAAATGAGTTTAATACACTTACCAATCAGTTAAGTTCTGTAAAAGTGAACTTTGATGGTGCGGTTAGGGCTCTTCTAATCTTGTGTTCATTGCCAGAAAGATGGAATAGCTTGGTCATGGCTGTAAGTAACTCTGTCCCTAGTTCAAGCACTCTTAAGTTTGATGATGTTGTTAGTGTTATTCTTAGCGAGGAAATGCGAAGGAAAAGCACAGGTGATACATCAGGTAATGCGTTGACCATGGAGAGCAGAGGGAGACAAAAAGAAAGAGGAAGGAGCCCAGGAAATCGCGGCAAGTCTAAAAAGGGAAGATCCAAGTCCAGATTCGGAAAAATAGAATGCTGGAACTGCGGTAAGAAAGGACATCTAAAGAAAGACTGCAGAGCACCAAAGAAGAAAGGTGAGAGGCAGCAAGAGACTACCAAGGAAGCAAATGTAGCAGGTGATGTGTTACAAGATGCTTTGATTCTTGCATTAGATAATACTAGTGATTACTGGGTAGTAGATTCAGGGGCTTCATGTCATGCTACACCCCATAGGAAATTCTTTTATGATTATGTTCAAGGTGATTTTGGGCATGTGTTATTGGGGGATGATGAACCATGTAAAATTGTTGGAAAGGGTAAGGTACGGATTAAACTAAATAATGGAAATGACTGGTTGCTAAAGGATGTAAGGCACATTCCTACTATGAAAAGAAATATTATCTCAACATGGCAGTTGGGAGATGGCAGCTATTGTCTACGTTTGGAGAAACGTGGTGGAAGGTCACTTAAGGATCAATGGTAATTGCAAAAGGAAATAGGATAGGTACGTTATATTTATGTCCTCATAACACTGATTATTCTCTAGCTTCCACAGAAACAGGTGTAGCATTGTGGCATCATAGGCTTGGCCACATGAGTGAGAAGGGGATGCAGATTCTCCACTCAAGGAAACTGCTTCCAGATCTGAAGCAGATAAGTTTGCCATTTTGTGAGAACTTTGTTTATGGAAAATAGAAGAGAGTTATATTTCTCAGGGTTGGGAAACAAAAGAAGAGTGAAAAGTTAGAGCTTGTCCATACAGATGTATGGGGACTAGCTCAGGTACAATCTCTTGGTGGCTCTCGTTATTATGTTACTTTTATTGATGATGCAACTAGAAAAACTTGGGTTTATTGCATTAGATAGAAATCTGATGTGTTTGATACTTTTAAGAAGTGGAAAGCTTTGGCTGAGAATGAGACAGGAAAAAGGTTGAAATGTCTCAGATCTGATAATGGAGGTGAGTACTGCAGCAAGGAGTTTGACAGTTACTGTTCACATAATGGGATTCGCAGAGAGAAGACAGTCCCTGGAACACCCCAAGAAAATGGCGTGTCAAAAAGGATGAACAGAACAATCATGGAGCGTGCAAGGTGTATGAGATTGCATGCAGGGTTTCCCTTACAGTTTTGGGCTGATGCTGTAAACACTAATGTTTATTCAATAAACAGAGGGCCTTCAAGCGCTTTGGATGGTGGAATTCCAGAGGAGGCATGGATAGGTAAATAGGTAAAATACTCATTTCTGAGAACTTTTGGTTGTGAAGCATTTGTCCATAATGATAAAGATGATAGAACAAAGCTTGAGGCTAAATCCAAGAAATGTACCTTTATTGGATACGGGGTTGATGATTTTGGTTATCGCTTATGGGATCTTAAAAATTGCAAAATCATTAGGAGTAGAGATGTAGTATTCAATGAAAAGGTCATGTACAAAGATCAGTTGCAGGGAAAGAAAGAAGAAAAGGAAAACACAGAGTACACAGTGCTTGATGAAATCAAAGAAAATGAAGTTCCAAAAGCACCAGAAAATCAAGAGCAGCAGCAAGTACCTGAAACTCCTGCAACTGTAAGAAGGTCTACCAGGTTAAGTAGACCCCCTGAACGATTCTCTCCTTCACTGTATTATTTATTGATGACTGATTCTGGTGAGCCAGAATTTTTGAAGAAGCAATGCAGGTAGAAACTAGAAAGAAATGGGAGCAAGGCATGGATGAGGAGATGGACTCATTGGTAAGAAACCAGACTTGGGATCTGGTTAAGTTGCCTGCAGGAAAAAGGGTATTGCAGAATAAATGGGTTTACAGGTTGAAGGAAGAAGATGGAGGAAAGAATCGGTACAAGGATAGACTTGTTGTAAAGGGGTTTGCACAAAAGAAAGGTATAGACTTTGATGAAATATTTTCTCCTGTTGTTAAAATGAATTCAATTAGAACTATTTTAAGTCTAGTGGCGGTAGAAGATTTGCATCTTGAACAATTAGATGTAAAAACGGCCTTTCTCTATGGGGATTTGGAGGAAGAAATTTATATGCAGCAGCCACAAGGGTATGAGGTCAAAGGGAAGGAGAATTTGGTTTGCAGGTTGAAGAAGAGCTTGTATGGCCTGAAGCAAGCTCCAAGGCAGTGGTATTTAAAATTTGATAAGTTTATGACAGAACAAGGTTATGATAGATGTCATTCTAACCACTATGTTTATTTCAAGAGGCTAGATAACGGAAGATATATTATCTTGTTATTGTATGTGGATGACATGCTTGTTGCAGGGTCTAACATGCAGGATATAAATGTACTCAAAAGAAAACTAGCTAAATCATTTGCGATGAAGGATTTGGGTGCTGCAAAGCAAATCCTTGGTATGAGAATAACAAGAGACAGGAAAAATCGAAAATTGACATTGTCTTAAGGTGAGTACATAGAAAAGGTGTTGCAGAGGTTTAGAATGCAGAATGCAAAACCAGTCAGCACACCTTTGGAAAGCCATTTCAGACTAAGCAAGCATATGTGTCCAGAGACACAGGAAGAGATAGATTACATGTCCAAGATTCCCTATTCATCAGCAGTTGGGAGCTTGATGTATGCCATAGTGTGCACAAGACCAGATATTGCACACGCAGTGGGAGTTGTGAGAAGGTATAGGAATAATCCAAGTAAAGAGCATTGGAAATCCGTACAGTGGATTCTCAGGTATTTGAGAGGTACCACTTCTCATGCATTATGTTTTGGAGGTTCAGACAGTGTTCTACAGGGATATGTTGATGCAGATATGGCTGGTAATAAAGACAGTAGGAGGAGCACCACAGGGTATGTGTTCACTGTAGGTGGAACAACAGTAAGTTGGATTTTAAAACTACAACAGGTTGTTGCACTTTCAACAATGGAAGCATAGTATGTTGCTGCTACAGAGGCTAGTAAGGAGATGATTTGGTTGCAGAGGTTCATGGAAGAATTGGGTAAGAAACAGGAGAATAGTAGGCTGTACAGTGACAGCCAGAGTGCCATTCATCTTGCAAAGAACTCAGTCTTTCATTCAAGGAATAAACATATAGAACTCAAGTACCACTCCATAAGATTTGTTCTAGATGAAGAATTGTTAAAACTGGAAAAGATTCACACTAGCCAGAATCCTACAGACATGTTGACAAAGGGAGTAACTAGAGAGAAACTGAGTTCCTGCTCAGTTTCTGTTGGCATTAAAGCATGAAGGTGAAAAGAAGAAATTTGCCAAGTCCAAGGTCCAACAAGTGCAGCAGCGGTAGAGTTGCTGTGATTAGTCACCATGAAGGCACATAAAAAAAAATGTAATGGAGCGGTTTGCATGTAAATGGGCATATGGTTGTAAGACCTGGAAAGGCATGCATACCCCTGGTAACTCACTGGTAAAGTCGGGAGATAGACCTAGGTGATAGGGGGGTGTATGTAAGATTCCTCGGTAAATACTTGAGGGGAGTTGGTGATTAATCCAAGTCAATTTTAAAGGGGGGATTGTTAGGGTTAACCTTGACTTGAGATCGAGTCAAAGGTGGTTAGGTCTAGCACATGGTTTGGGGACATGGTTTGTTGTAGCCCATGGTATTGTTCCATGGTATTGCATGTGTTAACTTTGACTTGGGAATGAGTCAAAGGTGGTTAGGTCTAGCACATGGTTTGGGCACATGGTTTGTTGTAGCCCATGGTATTGTCCCATGGTATTGCATGTGATTAAGCCTTTATAAGGCTTGAGGAGGCTCCATTGTAATGGTACTGAGTATTGTAATTGTACTGGATGTGAGTACTGTATGGTACTGGATGTGGGCATTGTATTGTGCTGGAAGAGAGACTGTGAGAGCGTGAAGAGGAAGTGCAACGGTTTTGCTGCAGGGCGTATCCCTTCATCTTTCTAGACTGAAATAAAAGGACTGGCAAATTTGTTTGTGGACGTAGCCCATCGTTTGGGTGAACCACGTTATATCTGTGTCTCTCTGTAATGTTTAATGTGTTTTTGCATCTTGTTTATTGATTTAACTGTATAATTGTTATTGCTCTGCGGTCCTGTTTTTCTAACATCTTTTTATTTATGTAGATATGAGCAAGCTTCCATTGTCTGCCACTAAGGTATAATGGACTATCAAATGATATATAATTTGGTTTCTAATGAATTTCACAATAACATGTCCTATGAAACAACTAAGGGCTATCAAACATTATTGACACTAACAATTCGAGTAGCAAACACCATCCCTATATATTAATTAATTAAATTGAAAATATGTTTTTTATTTCTTGAATTTTTTATTATTTTTAGTTATGGAAAACTTTATTACTTTGGTCTATTAAAAACAAGCATCAATCTTTTATTTCAGAAATTCACTAAAATTAATAAATTATTATTTTAAAATACATCAAAATTAAATTAAAGATGATAATTTTCAAATAATTAAAATTTTCTACATAATGCTATCATTAATCATTATCTTATTTAAAACATATTTGCTCCTCTTTAAAACTTCCTATAATAAAAAAGAAACACCTAAAAGCATCTCCAAAAAACGTTAAATCAAATTGCAATTAAGGTACCAATAAATATTGAATACACAAACCTAAACACTTGTTTTGAATTATTATAGTGTTTTATTAACCTCCTTGATCAACCATCTAGATTAATAGAATTGGAGCCTCTACAATTCTCAATCAACAAACAAAATTCCAGAATTGGAATTTAATAGAAATATTTTGACTAACTTTTGGAACTGATGCCAATTTGGGAGTAAAACCCCTGCTAACAAAATGGCAAGACCTTGGGGAGGGAGAGTACTATCAAGGACTCAACCTTAATTGATGGATACACTAAAGACCAAAGTTTGCAAGATAGAAGAGTCCCTAGCTATAACTGAGTGATTAATGAAGGACCTGTGGAGATCATAGGAACACTAAGGATATGGAATGAAGGAAATGAGCAACCTGAAAGGAATGCCAACTCATAAGGACATGTAGACACCCAAGAGAAAACAACGAAGGAATTAAAATAACTTAGATTCCATTAATAATATCCCAACTAATAGTAATATCAATGATTTCCACAAGACAATTTAATAGGCTGTTCGAGTCACAATCACAGCTGGTACACACCTCCATCAAATATTGTGATAGGAAATGGTTGCAGGAAGGATAAAATCAAGAGGAGATGGAAATGATTATGTGAAATGCCACTCTCAGAAATTTCACCTCAATATTGAGGTTTCCCATATCTATTCCCTATGAAATTTCATCCTTAAAATTGTGTTGTTGCACAACCTAGCAGGCTTGAGATTGCAAGGAGGAAACCGATACTCACAATAGAAGGCGTGTGTTGTAGTCGCACTAGCAGACATAATTAGTTATTCCTAGCAGCAATGCATAGTCACACTAGAAGAGAAACTCAATTATTCCCAACAGGGACACAGTCATTCCCAACAATGACACTATCACACTAGACACTATCACACTAGCAGAGACACCCAGTTATTCCTAGCAGATACACTCAGTTATGTGCAACAGAGACACAATCATGCCCAACAGTGACACACAATCACACTAGCAGAGATACTCAGTTATGCCTAGCATAGACACAATCATGCCCAGCAGTTACATATAGTCACACTAGCCAAGACACTTCATGACCAACAGATAGAGGATGTTTTACTAGGAAACAATAATATCGACCTTGGTAAAATTAATAAAATTCTTCCACTCTAGGTAACAACTCAACTAGGGTTACCATTTCTTTTTGCTGCTATTGGGAATATTATTATGTTAGGGGCAGAATCCACTGCTTATTTTGGCACTTTGGAGCTATTTATCAACGTTTATATTACAGGACCGAGGATTGTTTCCCCTTGGATGTGTTTCTTATCGATTTGAGGCATATTAACAGTTTCATGGCATTTGATCTAGGGTTTTGATTTCATCTCACATCTACATAATTTTGTGCAAACAAAGCCTTGAAACTCATACAATACTCAATGTATAGTCATAAATTGCTTCCTACTGCTGACTAGACTTCAACAGGACGAAAATAATTCAAGAAGGTTACAAGGTTTATCTATAAGTCCTTCAAGTGGCGGTCAGGAGTTCAATTCCCACGGAGGGAAAATGCCCCATAAAAAATGAATGAATTATTGACATAAAAAAATGATGTGGCTAAATTTTCAATTCGCATAGAAAATTGTACTTACATAAGACATTTTTGCAATCAATGAACTCCTGAAACCAGTCACAATGTCCTGAAACCAGCCACGGTGGGTCAATCAACCCATGAAGGAAATCTACAAAGAAAAGAAGGAACCCGTGAAGGAAACCGGTAGAGCAATGAAGAAACCCGTGGATTCATCCAAGTTTCAAGAGTCAATCCAGCGAAGGAACCGGCTGCAGAAGACAAATATCAAGTCGCAGAGTATTAACCCAAAGTAATAGTCGGCTTTGTGAGGGAACTCCAAAGTATTGGAGTGTAAATTTTGTAACACGCGAGAGGGAACTTAGGTGTAGGTAAGTGAATAATGAAGGAAATGGTGTAGTTTTATATGTTTTTATATTTAGTTTACTTATTTACTTATTTATTTATTTGTTTGTTATTTGTTGATGTATTATGAACCCTAGAAAAGGTATTATGTATTATTTGTATAATTTGTATTATTATGTTTATGTATTATTTGTTAATTTTTTTTATTCCTAGTATAGAAAAGGTGGTAATGTCACTCATGTCCCACCAAAGGACAATGATCCAAATTTATATGGTGGTTGATGGCCTATTTTGCAAACTAGGGCCATAGAAGCTTCATTTTTTTCCAAAGTCTATACATCCATATATTATGTGCAAAACCTCATAATGGTACCCATATTCCACTCAAGGAAAAATGTACTTTATAGAGTTTTCTAGTGGTGTTTTAATGGATATAACATGTCCCATAATACCTATAATATTAATTTATGCATTAAGGACATTATTCTCCTCCCATAATCATGGCCAAGGCCCTAAGACCCATCGAATATATGTACAAAAAATCCTAATGGCATCCCTATCCCAAATGTATACAAGAGATTCCTTTTAGAGGGATCTATTGCAATTCCAGACCTTGATTATTTCCCATTATCTCAAGAATATTTGTTTAGGGTATAAGTCTGTGAATTTCTTCCCCAGCCATGGTTAAGGCATTGAGATCATCCTTCATGCACAAAACATGGAAACAATACCAAGTCTCTCACTCGAAGGAAATCGTTCCCTTGTATGGGACATGTTATGCGGTTTATGGAATTGTTTATGGGTCTTAACCCTTAAAGGCATCATCTAGGGTCAAAGGGAATTAATCCCCTCCCGTGATCATATCCAATTAATCAACACCACCTCAAGAACACCTTATAACTCATCTATAGTATTCAAAATCTCATAACGATTCCCATATTCCACATAGAGGCCACATATCACTCCTATTCTATTAAAAAGTTCCACATGTGACCACTTGTAAACCCCATCTGTTATGATGAAAATCATAAGTGAAACTTTCAGGATACATGCATTAGGATTAAAGATAGCAGTTCACCTAGGAAATGTATGCACTTATATTAGGATTGTATTCTATGGTTATAAATTATCATGATATCATTTGTTCCTATCTCATTGAAATCAATTTGACAATACAAACGCTTGTGACCCCCTCCCTTGTGTCTCATAGTAACGATTCCTCTTCTATTATTACTTTTCTCGCAGAGTGGTCCTATCAATTCCATATATTAGTAAGCATTGTTGATTCATCCACGGACTTCCTTTCATGTTCATATGATCCCATGCCCCATTCCAAACTTTACAAGTTGTCGTTTTCATTCACGACAATTATTTGCCATTATCTATACAATGATATGATTTAACAAATGATGATGATGATGATGACGACGACGACGACGACGACGATGATGTCGAGGATGATGTTTGATTCTGAAAACCCTCCCACATCGTCAATGCATGCTCCTAGTCAAACCATGCCAAATTTCAGACAAAGCCGACACATATATACAAAATTTCAACATTGGCCCCACGTAGCACATTAATTAATCTATAGGTATGGTTTTTGCTGCTCAAATTCTTAGTGTCAGTTATGATGATGATGATGATGATGATGATGATGTCGATGATGATGATGACAATGATGATGATGATGATGATGATGATGATGATGTTTGATTCTAGAAACCCTCCCACACCGTCAATGCATGCACCTAGTCAAACCATGCCAAATTTCAGGCCAAGCTAACACATATATAACAAATTTCAACGTTGGTCCCACGTAGAACATTAATTAATATATAGGTATGGTTTTTGTTGCTCGAATTGTTAGTTCCATTCATGATGATGATGATGATGATGATGATGATGATGTTTGAGTCTGGAAACCCTACCACACCATCAATGCATGTGTCTAGTCTAACCATGCCAAATTTCAGACCAAGCTGACACATATTAAAAAATTCAACGTTGGCCCCATGTAGAACATTAATTAATCTATAGGTATGGTTTTTTCAGCTTGAATTATTAGTGTCAGTCATGTTTGATGATGATGATCATCATCATGAATATGGTGATCGCGATGTTGATGTCATATGAAATGATGAATATGATGATGATGACGACGATGATGATGATGATGATGATGATGATGATGATGATGATGATGATGATGTTTGAGTCTAGAAATCCTCCCACACTGTCAATGCATGTGTCTAGTCAAACCATGCCAAATTTTAGAACAAGATGACACATATATAAAAAAATTCAATGTTGGCCCCACGTAGCACATTAATTAATCTAGAGGTATGGTTTTTGTTGCTCAAATTGTTATAGTTAGATATCATGATGATGATGACGATGATGATGGCGATGATGATGATGACAATGATGATGATGTTTGAGTCTGGAAACCCTCCCACACTGTGAATGCATGCGTCTAGTCTAACCATACCAAATTTTAGACCAAGCCGACACATATATAAAAAAAATCAACGTTGGCCCCACATAGCACATTAATATTTAATCTATGGGTATGGTTTTTGCCGCTCGAATTGTTAGTGTCAGTCATGCTTGATGATGATGATGATGATGGAAGTGGTGATCACAATGTTGATGTCATATGAAATGATGAATATGATGATGATGATGATGACGACGACAACGACGACGATGATGATGATGCTTGAGCATGGAAAACCTCACACACCATCAATGCATGCGTCTAGTCAAACCATGCCAAATTTTAGACCAAGCCAGCACATATATAAAAAAATTCAACGTTCGCCACACATAACACATTAATTAATCTATAGGTATGGTTTTTGCTGCTCAAATTGTTAGTGTCGGTCATGTTTGATGATGATGATGAATATGGTGATCATGATGTTGATGTCATATGAAATGATGAAGAAGAAGATGATGACGATGACGACGACGATGACGATGATGATGATGACGACGACGATGATGATGATGATCATGGTGATGATGATGATGTTTGAGTATGGAAACCATCCCACTCCATTAATGCATGCGTCTAGTCAAACCAAGCCAACACATATATAAAACATTTCAGCGTTGGCCCCACGTAGCACATTAATTAATCTATAGGTATGGTTTTTGCTGCTCAAATTGTTATGATGATGGTGATGATGATGGTGATGATGATGGTGATGATGATGATGATGATGATGATGATTATGATGATGTTAGTTATGACTATGATAACGATGATGATTATGATGACGACGATGATGATGTTGATTTTAAGAGGACAACTCTAAATTATGTTAATAACCACCTTAACTCACACCAAAATCCTTAAATTGATTGAAAGGTGAAAGAATTACATTGACTATAATTATAACATAATATTGAACTGATAGCTATTTATATTGTGATTCATTTTAGAGATCCGTGAAATGCCACAAACAACAAACATCAATACTCGATCACCATGTCATCATTATTGAAATACGGTGGAGATATGCATATTCGTGTTTATGCCATCATTATCGAAATACGGTGGAGATATGCATATTCGTGTCTATGCCATCATTATCGAAATACGGTGGACTTAAGTATTGAAAAATAAAATTCCAAACAATATTAGCTGCAAAGTTGAACATCAAATTAAAATTGATAATATTTAACTTACCAGTAGGTGGAAGCACATTGTTCACAAAAATAAATATTTCTTTCTTTGCACCTACATTTATTCTCTTGCATATCATATGTACAAACTGTCCCACTGTAAAATCTGTTGGCCGAATCATATATCTGCAAATCCAAAATGATGATCTATTCAACTACAATAAAAATGAACTATTATTCGTATCTTCTATTTGATGAAATTAAATTCTTTTGCAAATCAAAATGTATAATAATAGTCAAATATTTAAAAATTCAACATATGAAAAATTAAATTATTTACATAAAAATATTTGGATCTTACAAGTGTGCGATTTGGATACTTGTCATGGATTCTTTTAGCCTCCTCTTTTCTCCTCTCTATAACATGATCTCATTAATGTTAGTTACTCTTCTTAAAACAAATAAGATAAAATTATTAAGTTTTGAGTACCAATAAAATTCAATATTTCTATCGCAAGATTCAATCAAAATATATAGAGTAGATATATTACTGCGTACCTCGTACACTCCAATAGACTTCATCATCTTCTTCATCCAATTCATCATCTGTATCATTTGATCCAGAGTCAACATTGTAAGGATGGCCATATTGTCATCATCATCTAAGTCATTTACGATCATCATTTCATCATCGATATCATCTTCATGGGAATTGTTTGCTACATCATCTGATTCAACTAATTCTTTGACATCTTCTTCTAGAACATGATCATCTAACTCATGTTGATCATGATATTTGTCATCGTCTCAGTTCTTCCAGACCCTCTTCATTACCTTCCTCTAGGTTATAATGTACTGACCTTACCCTTGGATCGTGTCTCACAACAAATGACCAACCCGCTTTAATTGGAACCTCAAAGTAAAATACCTATTCACATTGGATTGGAAGAACATAGGGCTTTGTTCCTCGCTCAACCAACCTTGTATTTACCATGGTAAATATATTATCATGTTCAATAATAGTTCTATCATGATCATGTTGATTTAATCATAACCTGTACCATTTGACAACGAATAGAACTACCTTGAAGGATTTAAAGTCACACTAAAGAATATCTTCCATATACCCATAGTATCAATTTTCGAAGAGTTCTAGATATCTGTTACTTTTAGAGGAAACATTGGTCACCTCAAATACTGCAGATATCCCATAATCTAATGTTTTCTTCGTTTCATCCAACCTTTTGATGCGATATATACAGCCATTGCACACCATATCCTTATGGTGTTTTACCTACAACAATCCATACACGAAAATAATACATAATGATTCAATATTTATGATTAAGTGCATGTTTATGCCATACAAGGAAAAAATCAACATGTACATCAATGTGTAATTTGCAAAAAAAAATAGAGTGGTTGATTAATATGCTTTCCTTCTTATCTTTTAAACCATACGCTAAATCGATTTCCCTTTGTGTAATATTGGTATCTCCATTGTGATGTGCTGCTTTAACCAATGAAGCCACACCTTCCCATGATATTCCATGACCATATTGTTCGCATCGTTCAATCCATACCTTCATCCATTCAATATTGTTTGCGATGTGTAAATGAATTGCATCCCACTCTCGACCAACCACTTAATGACAATAAAACTTAAAATTCAATACAAATGTAAATTATCTTAACAAAGTATACGTTATTAATTGATGCAATTTATTGAATATAAAAATAGAAAACGTATGATATATATACATAAAAGTCAACATTAAATTGTATTATATTAATTAAAGTCAACTAGCTAATAATTACCTTTCACCTTCCTCGATCTACCTTTCCCCTTCAAGTAATCCCCTTCAAAATTGTTATTGGAGTTTGGATCACAAATGCGACGTAAATTGAGCTTTGACGGTAAATTAGGAAGATATTCACTAACATACAACATGTTTTGGTATATCGTATATCCCTCCATCATAGAACCCTCAACACATTCTTTTTGTCTAACCAAACCCTTCATAAATTTCAGGTGCCTCTCAACCATCCACATGGACCTTGAGTGCATAGGTCCACACAATTAAATATCCTCGACTTGGTGTATGAGGTAGTGTTCATGTGCATTGAAAAATGGTGAAGGTAGATACTTCTGCATTTCACACATGAGATGAGTAATTTATCTCCTCCAATACTTTATGTATTCTTTATGGATTTCTTTAGATGACAACCATCTACAAGTGATGCAAACCGATAACGATATTTAACAAAAAAATCGTTTAATTACATAACATTATTTAGTGCACAAAAACAAATATAAGTTCTACGATTAATTAAAGAAACACTAATCACATGCCAAAAAGTCGCTTGTTACCTCATGTATTTCCCAAGATTATATATAACTTGTTTGACATTGTTGTCGAAGTTTTCCGGTAGAGAGACAGGTAGAGCATACTGTAACAATTTACAAACCACATGAATTTTTAAACAAATAGTAGACAAACAAAATAACAACAATATGCACTGGAATAAAAAAAAACAATAATACCATAATAATAACCTTCATGAAGACATACCAATCATGCGTTTTCACCCCCACAAAATCACATTTATTTGTTATGATATTCTTCATGTTCGCACAAAATCCAGTGGTAAATTTAATTTTTCGCATGACTTCTTTTACAACATTACTTTGGTGCTTCGTTAACATCCATGGAAGCACCATGGAAGTGAGTTTTTATATTAATTTGGTCTCCGTTGCTATGAAATTGAATGACGTCTTTCATTGCATGGTTTCCTTCTTGAATGTCTTTGCAAATTTTAACAATTTTTTCTTTGTCGCTCCTTAGTTCCAATATTCACCATAATGTTTCAGTCACATTCTTTCCAATATGCATTGTATCAAACAGATGATAAATTTGTAGGTGATCATAGTAAGGAAACCTGTTGAATTGTTTAGGATAACTTTTCATTCCTCGTCGAATCCCATTAATGCCTTCATGATCACGACAAACATCATGAATCATAATTTATAAATACATTACAGAAATCAATTATGGCCACTACAGTAAACAACACACAATAAAAAAAAATACATAACAATTCATATGCGATGATCCATACGTACCAGCTTGACGATTTCTATTATATTGCAACTTCCAAAGGTGAGGTGTCATTCTCTGTGGTTTTAATGCAGTATCTTTCTTCCCATTGAATAACATTTTTTTGGTCGTTCGACACCTGTGATTCTTAGAGAGTAAGTTCCTATACTCATCAAACACCTCCTTTCTTAAGCTTTTTGAGCGACGAGATTTGATCTTAGGAACACAAACTTGACATGAAAATTTTCCCTTTGTCTTAAAACCTACATATAGATATGAAATATCTATGTCAACTATAATTGTATATAAAATGAATGGAATATTTATAAAAACATGCGTGCATAGTACTATATTAACTGGTTCATAAATTTAAATGCAATTAAAGTGGAACTTAAAAATACAAACCACAAAAATGGGTTAACCTTGGGGCATTGTATATTGTCCACACAAGCATTGCATGGAATTGAAATTTCCTTTTTCATATTGGTCTAGATACACCACACATACTGATGCCATTCCATAAATTTAGTAGCTCGTCTATAAGAGGTTCGATATATACATTCATATATTTAACTTGGAACTTACCTGATAATTGATTTGAAGTACATATAAAATATATAATTATGAGAACCATTAAGATATATAAACCATGCACAATAGTAAAATGAAATGTGTGTGTGTGTGTGTGTGTGTGTGTGTGTGTGTGTTACATTAGGAAACAAAATACGACAAATGAGATGCCACAGCTACATTAAAAATAAAACAGTTGTAGACACAATATACTTGGAATAATCATCGACAACATTATGTGCTCCCTCTTTATTGACAACCATGGAGGAATGTTATTGTTGATAACAAAAATAGGCCACACTGTGTAAACGTATCTCATCTCTGCAAATGGATTAACACTACATGCTTCCAAAGAAATTCTAATATTACAGGGTTCTTCTTTAAAGTGGGGCCAATTTCCTCTATATCTCTAAATGCAGAAACATCTGCAGGAATTCGAATAATGTCATCTTGAATTATGTTCCTTGCATGGTAATCCATAAATTCTGCTATGTTTTTGCACTTGAACAGCCCTTGCAAACGTGGAATGATGGGAATATAATGAAGAACCTTGCGAGGCACCTTTCTTGTTACTTGATCTGTTTGATATCTACTTATATGAAATTTTGGATATTCTATTGCAAATTCATGCTGATTATAATATAGAACATGGTCATCGAGGGATGCATGAATTGCTTCATAATGCATTCCAATATCTTTCATGCTGGCAGATAAATCTTAATATGTGCATGGTAAAATATTTGATGGTGGTAACAAAAATTCAGCTATCAAGCTACATCAAATAAAAATAAAAATAGAGTTAATATAATATATAAATAATATTAACGAAACACATTTCATCCGTATTAATTTGAATTATGAATTAACAATAAAATTATTAGAGGAACAAAGATACCCTTTATCACAATCATATATATGTGATGGATTATTTTACATACCTTAACATCCATTTGATTGATATGTTTGAAATACCATTCATGACCTTCAAGTTCATTATCAACAATATGGCAGAGAGAATATTTGTGTTGGAGCCTTCCTAAAGGGCTTCATATGCCTTCTCAGGAAGAGGTATATCGTGAACACCAT
Source organism: Pseudotsuga menziesii (assembly GCA_001517045.1). Lineage (NCBI taxonomy): Eukaryota > Viridiplantae > Streptophyta > Pinopsida > Pinales > Pinaceae > Pseudotsuga > Pseudotsuga menziesii. The sequence goes on from LPNX010135011.1 coordinate 335,689, forward strand.
CAAAGTAATCAATATTTTTATGATCATCGTCATTATCATCATCCATTCTAACATTAAATGAATCATGGATCAATGTATTTGTACCATCATCTTCAATTACATTATCAATATGATCATATTCTTCAATAGGATCATTAACTTGTTCTCCATTAAGCATAGCTTCATGTTCCTCCGGCACTTGTTCTGAAAGCCCTTCCTCTGGACGATATGCCATAGGATGTCTTTCCTTTATAATTACATGAATACATCAATAGATAAAAGTTAATATAATAAATATTAAAATAATAAATACATTTACCAAAGCAAAAAATATTAAAAACTTTATAATGCTAAACTTACAAATGAACGATATTCATTCCCCTCCTCAACATGTCCATGTTCCCTACAATGTTTTGTGGTTGTTGTGATCAATATTCTTCTCCTCTTAAAGCCCTTGCATTGACTACATGGACAATAACATTTTCCATCACCCCTTCTTTTGGCTGCATCCTAGATTCTAGCAAGCAATTTTTTATTTTGTTCGTTTGGATCAGAAATATTGCTATTTGACATTTTGTCACAAAAAACTTGAATGAAGACTATTGACAATTTCAAAAAATCAAGGTCCACACATCACTATTTCTGCAAGCGGTGGTTTTTCGAAGAATAAAATGATTTCCACAAACTTTTTGTCGAAGAATAAAATGATGTCCGCAAATAGTTTGTCGACAAATAAAAAATTCTGCAAACCGTTCGTCGAAGAATAAAACAATTCCCTAAACCGTCCGTCGAAAGAATAAAACAATTCCCTAAACCGTCCGTCGAGGGATAAAATAATTTATGCAAATCATCTGTCTCTTCTACAACAAACATGTTGGAATGTTTTTGTAATTTATATAATTTCAAATTCAACTATCACCGAATAACTGTTGATATTAACCTAGTTACTGTTGCCAAAATCCTAGCTATCGTTGCTAAAAAGTATGCCAAATACGTCGCAAATCCGACGAAATAACGTCACATATCCAACGACTATGTTCTCACAAATCTGACAAATAATTCTAGCATTTAAACAAAATTTATCAAAATTCCTAATTTCAAATTGAAATCCGACAAAACATTACCTTCCGTCGGATGTTGTCGGATTTTGGGTTCAAATCTTGTTGTGTCAATAGTGGTGGAAAGTATTGTCAAAATAGATGTGCATTGAATGCTGGTTGCAACCCAAGGAAGGGGGGAATACTTAATTCAAAATCATTTTTTCCCACAACCTTGGTGATGGTATAAGGTCCATAGAAAACTGGATTAAACTTTAAATGGAGTAATGTAAGGCATTCTTTCTGCAAATGCAACCAAACCTTATCTCCCACCTTAAACTTGTCTGGAACCTTGTATTGATCATGGAATTTCTTGTACTTGAATTAAATTTATGTAAAATATCACAAACCCATTGGTTGATGTGTTGAATTCGTTCCATGAAGTTGGTGGTTTTTCCGGCCTCTGATTGAGAATGTGAGGATTTTTCCTATGTGGTCGCAAAGGGTAGTGGTACATAAATGGGGCCCAATAGTTGAAATATCAGGTATGCTTGAAAAGGGATATGACCAGTTGAGGTATGGAGGGGTATTTCCTAGATGTGTTGAACATAAGGAAGGATCTCATCCCATGTGCACGATTGCTTGGAATTTTATATGTCCGAGATGTGCACAATCATCCCGTTGACAACCTCTATCTATCCATTCGGTTTACAACCTTTATTTGGGGATGGAAGGCAGTGGATTTGGTGAGTTTGGTGTCTAGTAGTGACCTGAGGCTCAATCAAAATGTAATTAATAACCTAATGTATCAATCTGAGATAATGGTTTTTGGAGTTCCAAAATTTACCCATGCACACTTAAAGAACATCATCACAGTCGATTTGGTTGTAATATTCTTCTTATAAGCTTTTAGAATGGCCATCATGGAGATAAAATTAACAACCATGAATACATAGTCATTACCATGCTTGGTTGAAGGAATAGTTGACATGTAGTCCACCGATATGGATTCACAGTGCCTCTCGAGAGTAGGTAGAGAGGTGTACACTTGTTTTTTTAACGGTTTGCTTGGCGATGGAGCATGTAGTGCAGGATATGAGATACTTACTGACATCCTACCAAATATTTGGACAATATAAATACTTCTAGAGTACTACTAATGTCTTCTCCATTCCAAAGTGTTTGACCACCCGTCTGTAGTGGGATTCCCAAATCAACTATGCACAATCACTTGAAGGAACACATAGATGGACCATATGGAATAATAGTTCATCCTACGGATGAAAATTGATGACATTTTTTCCCTCTCTGAATATTTGGTAGGTTGTAGAAAAGTCTGGATCGTTGTCATATAGTTGGGACCACCCAAAGGTCTCATTCCCATAAGAGTTTAGAACTGTGGTTGGTGCTACAACTAGAGGTCAACTGAGGAATTATGCGACATGATTGGTGCTCCCTTTTTTAATTTAATGTTCAGGTGAAACTAGTGAAAATATGTGGACCACTTTTGATGGTGTTCATTATGTAGTTTTCCTTGTGTCTGCATGAACTGTAAAGGCTTGTAATCCATATGTATGACTGTCTCACTCCCTATAATGTAATGCTTCCATTGGTTGCAAGATTGTACAATGGAATACATATCTTTTCATAGGTGGGGTACTTACATATGACATCTGAGAGTGTCTCACTATGATAGGCCTCTAGATGACCATGCTAAGTGAGAAGGACATCCACATCTTAGTCTGAAGCATTTTTCTCAATCTCAAAAGGGTGTTATATATTGGACAAGGAAAGCACCAGAGTTGAGCATAAACGATTTTTTCAAATTATTGAAGTGTTTTTCTTGTGATTTGTTCCACCTAAATTTGGATTTTCCACCACCCTTGGTCACTTGGATGAGGGTCCATGCAATATGAGAGAATCCCAACAAAAAACTACAATAGAAGTTGGAAAGGCCCAAGAAGCTTCAAATCTCGGTTAGTGTTGTCCAGGTTGACTAGTGATGAATTACTTGGATATTGGATGGATACACATGTACCACATTATCATCTACAATGTATAGGAGTTTTGTGTTCATGCCAAAGGACAATTTCTTTAATCAACATATAGCTTGTGTGAAGGACCTACTGAATGTGATGCAAATTTTATTCCCAACTATTGCTGAAGATTATGATGCCATCTATATCTACAAAAACAAAAAATGGTGAGAGGCCTCAAGATGTTGTCCATAAACCTCATGAAAGTTTCTAGGGTATTTTTTATGAAAAAGGGAAATTGTCCAATGATTGGAAGATACCTTCTTTATACTTGAAAGACGTCTTCCATACATGAGGTTATTCTATTGGAAACTCGTGGTAGCTAAACTTCAGATCTATTTTTCTAAAGTACTTGGCTCCGTTGAGTTGTTTGAGAAGGTCATAAAGTACTTCCACAGGTGAATATTTGGTTCGAATGTGCTGGGCCCTTTTGGAGTAGCTCTTAAATCTGACACTTTATTTTCTCATTTTCTAGGAGAGAGCATCGATGTACTAACCCATTAGGTAAAGGCACACCAAGTTTCATATCAATTGAATGCTTGACTTGGTAGTAAGGAGGAACCCTGCTAGGTGAGGTGAAAATGTATCTGTATTCTTCTATGACTTTGTCCACTTTCATATGTAGTGTGGAAAGGCCTTGTGAAAAGGTAATATATGTGGCATGGACCTTCCATTCACTGTAAGAATGAATCGCGAAGAAATATTTTTTACAATTGTTTTCCCAAATTAATAATGATGCTACAAGGTATAGACTCATCTATAGAATGATGTTTCCAGATATACGTCTGACCTAAAGTAACATCACAAACTTCAAGTGGGGAAACATCACACAATACCTCATCCTTTGAAGGGCTTGATTTCATAGGGTAGGAAATATTGTTGGCTGACGCAAACTCTCTCGTCCATGGATGAACCACTTGGTGTGGTGTTGTTTAAATTCAAACCACTTTATGACCTCTATTTATATCAATTTCTTTTGGCTTTGGTTATCGACAATAAAATGTAGCAGAGCTCCATTCGCCCACATCTATGAGTGAAAAAGGCACTCAACTTCTTCTGACTCCTCTAGTTCATTGGGATGACCTTGGTGGTAGAAACTATGGCATTAGGTTCTACATCAATGATACAATTCCCCCTCTTTATATTTGAATTAGATTTGGATCCTCGATCTGACTTGAAGGATTTTTGTTCGGCCACCAATGATTGCTTCGAATGGAATTCATTAGTGTTGTGCCATGAGATTTTATGGAACTCACACTACTTCCCAATGTATTTCTTTTCCTTCCCATTACCCTTATTTTCTTGTGACATATAATTATTATCCTAAGGTTACACATCCTTTATTTGTCCTTTATTCCATGGATTGCTGCCACCTTTTTCCCTACTTCTAATGTGATGCATTTGCAGATCCACTCATGCTAATTCCTCTTCTTCAATTTTTGCTCGATTTTGACAACATAAAGATAACTGGATCCAAGTGATGAGATGTACAAGGATTCAATTTCTATTTGGATTTACCTATGTAGACTCCCATGAAATTTTAGATCTAGATGTCTCTTGGATTCTTTGATACCCAATTTAGTGTGCAAGGTATTTAAAGTTTTTGTTAAATCTCGTATTGTTTGGTCCCTCTACTGATGTAGTGTGGTCCATCTTGTGTATTGGTCATCATATTTTCAAACAAGGTAATATTATTCCTTCATGGAATCCACAAAAGATACCCAAGTGGGATTAGATCCAAATATTTTAGACTCTATGAAGTTTTTCTCATAGTAAGTTTCCCACCATTCTAGTAGATTTAACATTTTTTCCAAAAAAATCATTTCTATTTAACCTTCAAATATAGGAATATCAAAATTAAATTGTACCTTGAAGGGGGTGGTGGGGGGAGGGGGGGGGCGCCTACAAAGGGGTCGCTTGATGAATACACCTATGTTGTTTTCGACATACATCAAAGGATGTGGGAAAAGTTGATTGTCACATCGTCCCTCTGTCACACGTGGGATTCCTTGGGAAACATATTAATAGGATCTCCTGCTCCATCATCTCTCTTTTATTTTGTCATGGGTATTCATTGATGTTTCTGAGGATGGTATTTTAGAGGCTCAAGTAGATAGAGTCCCAACTCCCTATACTCTGACCTTGTTGGGGGCATGCATAAAGAAACCCATAAAGAGAAGATTGCACTGATGCCATTAATCAGGTTTGTGTATTGAACGTAGTACATAGATATATATTGCATAGTGATACATGAAAACCAAACTCTATAACTTAATTAAATAGAACACACACTAAAAAGAAGAATACACAATATCTAGAATGGAGGTAGTTGATCTTTGAGTAGAGATGTGGAAGCTACAATCATCCATAAGAAGCTAATTTACAATGAGGCTAAAAAGGCCATTTAACATAAAGCATCAATGAGAAAAACATAAACATAAAAAAACCTAACCCCAAAATATGAAACACCAAAAGGTTTGTGGGATCCATTATGGTTAATTAATATGTCGACTTCTCGGGGCATAAATTTTACATATAATCTTTGTTTGGGGTGCTTGTTATCCTGTCAAAAAGGTATAGATGAGAAGTACATATTCCAAACAAACCAATACATACATAGGGGTTAAATATTGGGCACTGTCGTGCCAACAAAAATCATTTAGGGCCTCAAAAATAACCTCAGAAGTTCGAGACCTAAAAAATCCATAACAAATTGCAAAGATGGAAAATTTTGTTTTGAACCAGTGGACTAGGTGGGTGGCCATAGATTCCCATATGGATCATTGCCACCTAGTTAGGAAGCAATGGTATCTATCGCATTGAGTGCCCCCATAAATTGGGGAAATTGCTACTTAACTTAACGGTTTGTGAGCCACTTTCCTTGGACCAAGAGCTGCCTTACTTTGACAAAATGGTAGAGTTTGATCTTTTGTTGGTGGGTGCCATTAACCCTTTTGTCCATGATACAATCAATAGAAGCATATTACATGTATTTAGGGTTTATCTATGTAGGTTTCAACTACTCTACCACCTACAATGTGTCCAACAGGGGTGAAAAATATGGCTGAAGGAGGTCCACATTAAATATTGGGTGCAAGCTAAGGAATGGGGGAATACTTAATTCAAAATCATTATCTCCCCAAAACTTGGTGATGGTATGAGTCCCATAGTGAAATGAATTCACCTTTCGATGGGATCCTGTAAGGAATTCTTTTTGCAAATGAAATCAAACCTTGTATCCCACTTGAAATTTGTGTGGAACCCTGTTTTGAACATGGTGATGCTTGTACTTAGCATTGGATATCTATAAAATATCATGGACTAATGGTGGATGTGATGAATCAGTTCAATGATTTTAGTGTATTTTTCGACCTCCAATTGAGCATTGGGGGATTTTTCCTGTGTGGGCACAAAGGGTAGTGCTACGCCAATGGGGCACAATGGATGAAATCTCAGGCTCGCTTGAAAAGGGTTGTGGCTAGTCGAGCTATGGAGTTATTTATTGTAGATGTTTTGAACATAAGGAATCCTCTCATCCCATGTGCATGGATGCTTGAATTTGTACATGCACCAGATGTGCAAAATCATCCTGTTAACAACCTCTGCATGTCACTTAGTTTGGGGGTGGAAGGAGGTGGATTTGGCGATTTTGGTGTCCAGCAGTGACCAGAGGCTCAACCATAATGTACCTAATAACCTACTGTCTCAGTTTAAGATAATGGTCTATGGAATTCCAAAATGTACCCTCACGCACTTGAAGACAAGGTTGCCAATGTATTTGAATGTGATTCTCTTCTTCCAGGCTGTTAGAATGGCCATCTTGGAGAAAATATTAAAAAAACATGAATACACGATCATTACCATGGTTGTTTGAAGGAATATATGGCATGTAGTCCATCAATATGGATTCCAAAGACCTATCAGGAGTAGGAATAGGGGTGTAAAGCCCTTGTTTTCTAACAGTTGTCGTAGTGATGGAGCACACAATGTAGGATCTGAGATACTTAGTGAAATCTAGATGAAAATTTGGCCAATAAAATAGTTTCTTAGTTCCGCTATTATCTTCTCCATGTTGTATTGTTTGACCACTCGACAATAATAGGATTCCCAAATCAACTTCACATGCTCACTTGAAGGAACATATAGATAAAACATATGGAAAAATAGTACATCTTGCAAATTGAAATCGACAATGGTCTTTCCCACTCCTAACATCTGGTAGGTTGTTTCAAAGTTCACATCGTTATCATAGAGTTGGGTCCACCTAGACATCTCATTCCCACAAGAGTTGAGCACTTTTAGAATTGCAACTAAAGGTTGTCTAATCCAGTCTGTAGAGCGATTGGTGCTCCCATTTTTATATTTAATGTTGAGGTAAAATTGATGCAATTATGTGGACTACTTTTGATGGCGGTCATTCTATAATTTTTCTTGTGTTTGCATGAAATGTATAGACTTGTGATCCATATGGATGGTTGTCTCCCTCCCTAGAATGTAGTTATTCCATTGGCGGTAGGATTGTACAATGGAATACATCTCTTTGTCATATGAGGGGTGCTTATAAGCAACATTTGAGAGTATATCACTATGATAAGCCACCAGATGACCGTGTTGAGTGAGAATGAGACCCACAACATATCTCAAGCATTCGTCTCAATTTAAAAAGGGTGTTGCGAATCGGGAAAGGCAAGCACTGGGGTTGAGCATACACTGTGTTTCAGATCATCAAAGGAATTTTGTTGTGATTCATTCCACCCACATTTGGATTTTCCACCACCCTTGGTCACTTGGCTAAGGGGTCATGAAATATGAGAGAATCCAAACACAAACCTGAGATAGAATTTGGAAAGGCCAAGAAGCTTCAAATCTCTGTTAGTATTGTTGGTGTTAGCTAGTCACTAGTGAATTAGATTTTGATTGGATCCACATGTACCCCATTCTCATCTACAATGTATTTGAGGTTTTGGACATTGTTCAAGCCAAAGGAACATTTCTCTAAGTTATCATATAGTTTTTGTTTCTGTAGAGTGTGAAGGGCCCACTGAATGTGGTGCAAGTGTTGTTCCCAACTCCTTCTAAATATGAGAATATCATCTAGATATAAATCCATAAAGGAATTGGTGAAAGTCCTCAAGGTGTTGTTCAACAACCTCATGAAAGTTGCTAGTGTATTTTTTAAGCCAAAGGGTATAACCAACGATTCAAAAAGACTTTCTTTAGACGTGAAAGTAGTCTTCCATACACCAGTTGATTCTATTGGGACCTGGCGGTAGTCGCACTTCACATCAATCTTGCTAAAGTATTGGATCCCTTGAGTTGGTTAAAAAGGTCATTAATTCAAGGAATTGGGTATCAGTTCTTGACTGTGATTTCAATATCTCAAATATATTTATGAAATATCACACATGTTTGTAAAATTAATGAGAGATTTGTGTTTTAGAATTTTGTAAATATAAACAGTTTTGAAAGAAAAATAAACACTTCAAAGTTTCATTTAATAAAAAAAGCATATCACATCAATGTTTCATTTATTAAAAAACACATCACTTCAATATATGTCATTGATCTTAGATTTTAAGTACACCATCTCAAATAAATAATGTTCATAAATAATAGCTTCTAATAATAGCTTCTACTGGTTTTTTTTAGCAAAATAATATGTAATATTATATTTTTGTAATTGTTAAAATAATGATACTTTAAGTATTAAATAAAAACAATATTTCTTTTAGTTTCTTTTAAAATTGATAAATCCAACTAATCCTACTTGTATGAAAATGAATTTCTCTCAAAATATAGGTGTTAATCACTCCTACATCCTCATCCTTCTTATCAAGAACGGATTTTTGTTGGTCATCTTTCGGATTTGAGATCATGTCCTTGGTAAACTACCAAAAGGTATTACATTTCATAAACGTCTCCATATCTTATGCCCATATTCCATAATTGTGATAATTCAAGATCACGAGCTCTTCCTTTGAAGCCATAACATTGATATGTCAATCCAACCCCTGATACAGTCTACAAGTCAAAACCTAGAGTTAGTCTCAAATAGATCCAACTCAATAGAGCGTGTCCAGAAAACACCTCAAAGGACTTATAGACAACCAGTTATGTATCAAACCAACAACCCTGATATGGAGAAACTGGGGAACTAGAAAGATCATAATTCAACGAATTAATAAATTCCAAGAAAAGGTCATGTCCAAGTACATCATTTCATCACTTAAGCACAATTCATAATACATAAGGGACCTCCTCCATCCAGTGATTTGACTACTAAAATGTACGTAAATATAGATAGCCTAACCCCCCTTCGGATTTAAACATGCGAACTTTTATGCATCAAACCATGTCTTTAACCATTAAACCCACTCAAGTTTTATTCCTTACAACAAAACCTTTACAATATAATTATTGTAAAAATATTGAACTAATTTACATAAAATATTTTGATGATCATTAAGATATATTACTTTTATAAGTGGATAACCTTTTACTGAACCAACACTACAAACATGAGACACGTGAATAATATGTACTTTATCACCCATTTTAAAAATGGTGTACATGTAATATTTGGTTATGATTTTTTAACATTACTTTACTAATGTGTAATTGCGCCAAGAAGCGCTCTACAACCCAATATGGGGGAGATCTTGTAACATTATGTAACATTCCTCATGTAAATGGTGGCCATAAAAATTTAAAAAAAAATTATTCTCCAAAATAATGTCGGCCACAAAAACAACCTAATATGGGGGAGATGTTGTAATGTTCCTACCTAACAAAACAATAAAAAATAAAAAATTTAATTGTCGGTCAGAAAATCGACACAATATGGGGGAGATGTTGTAATGTTCGTACTTCACAAAATAATAAAAAATTGAATTATCCGCAAAAAAATTGTTGGTCATGCACATGGTTTTAAAACCATGTACAAGACCTCCTAAACAAGCCATGGTTTTATTGTACATGGTTTAGGAGGGCCTTGCAAATGGTTTTAAAACCATGTGCAAAGCCTCCTAAACAACCCATGGTTTTCTTGTACATGGTTTAGGAGGTCATTGAAAATTATTTTAAGACCATGTGCAAGGCCTTCTAAACAACCCATGGTTTTAGGAGGGCCTTGCACATGGTTTTAAAACCATGTATGGGGGAGATGTTGTAATATTATTTCCTAACAACATAAAAAATATTATATGTCGGCCATAAATAGTATTAAATATTAATAACAAAAATATTATATGTCGATCTTAAATAAAAATATGTGTCTTTTGGTCTAAATCACATCAAACTTGAGAGTTGAGTGCAATACTTAAGAAGAGGTTTGCACCTCCAAAGATTTAATCCCTCTCAGCACTTAATAGAACTTAAAATTTGGATTTATACTAATTATAATTACAAATAAAAGTTGTTAATATTAATATGATGAATTTTTTAAAATAATCCATGATGTATTAAGCTTCTAATATTAAACTGATGGAATTTTGTAAATGTACAAAGTTTTTTTTTAAGGAAATCTATCATTTCAATGTCTTATTTGTGAAAACCTTATCATTTCAATTTCAAATATGTTTTGAAAAGTATATTTTGGAATATGAAGTAACAAGTTTTAAATTACAATTTTGCATGTAAAGTTATTAATTATATTTCTTTAATAAAAAAACATTTTTAGAATCAAATAATTAATGAGAGATCTGTAAAATGTTTGGAAAGAAAATTCAACATTTCGAACTTTCATTTATTAAAATAAAAACATATCACGTCATTGTTTCGTTTGTTAAAAAACATATCACTTCATTATATTTCAGTGATGTTTAATTTTTAAAAGTACACCCTCTCAAATAAATGTTGTTCATAAATAACGGCTTTTATTAAATAATTGAAAACAAAATAATATGTAATATTATATTATTAGAATTATTAGAATTAGGATGGGAAGATTTAATTATTAAATGAAAATAACATTGTTGTAGTGTTTTTCAATGGGAAGATTTTATTATTGAATGAAAAGAATATTGTTTTAGTTTTTTTCAAACTTGATAAGGAAAACTAATTCTACTTGTATGAAAGTGAATCTCTCTCAAATTATGAGTGGTAATTATTTTTACATTTTTATTCTTCTTCCTTTCAAGAATGAACTTTTGTTGATTATTCTTCAGATCTGGAATCATGGTCTTGGTAAATTGTCAAAGGATCTTAATTTTCATCAATGTCTCAATATCGTGTGTCCATATTCGATAGTTGTGATCATTCAAGATCACAAGTTCTTGCTTGGAAGCCATAACATTGATATGTCAATCCAAACCCTAATATAGTCTACAAGTAAAAACTTGGAGTTATTTACAAATAGATCCAACTTAATAGAATGTGTTCAGGAAACACCTCAAAGGACTTGTAGATAATAGGCTTGTATCAAACTAACAACTTTGATACCACATTGGATAAACTTGAGAACTAGAAATATAAAAAATCAACAAATTAAGAAATTCCAAGAAGAGGTTATGTCTAAAGACATAATTTCATCCCTTAACCACAATTGATAATACATCAAGGGACCTTCTCCATGCAATGATTTGACTACTAAAACATACATAAGTGTACATAACTTAACCCCCCTTGGATTTGAACATATATATTTTTTATGAGTAAACCATGTTCTTAACTTATTAGACCTACTCAAGTTGTATTTATTACAACAAAGTCCTTACATAATGATTAAAATGTTAAATTAAATTGTAAAAATGTTGAATCAATTTACATAAAATCTTTTGGTGATCATTGAGATATATTACTTTTATAAGTGGATAACCTTTTACTGAACAAACACTACAAAGAGGTTGCAATGTAAATACTATGTACTTTATCACCCATTCTAAAATGTTGTAGATGTAAATGATTTGATTATATTATGTACTTTATCACATAATCTAAAATGGTGTAGATGTAATATTTGATTATGGTTTTTTTTTTGGTAAATTTGCAAATTCTATTAAATGGAGATGTCAAAAATTATATAATAGGTAGGATTTTGAGGCGGTAGAACCACCATCCGAACTAGTAAAAAATACACTAATGTATGAGTTTTGCATCACAAAATAGCCATCCTTTAAATGGATACCAAACCACAGACATATACTAGACGTTTATAATGATCAGAGAAAGTTTAAACCAAAGACTATTAAACAAACGAAAACACAAACACTAGAAATAACAAGTAGATCCCACAGATGGCAAGTCCATCTACAAGGTCTTCGTCCACATTCTTTTGAGGGGGAACCTCTTGCAAGCCTGGGAAACCACCCTGGAAGTCATCATTAGAATTCAAAGCTGGAAATTTGACTAAGAGGGGATAAGACTTGCAGATGGGTCTTCATCATCATGTACCTTCTTGCTAATAGGAGGCCCTATAGTTGAAGGAACAGGGAAGGGAGCACTCCTCGGCACCTCCTGAGCCAAAATTGAGCCTATTTTTGTCGACCATCATCCAGTTGCGCTGCCACTTCCTACCTCAGTGGTGTTGGTCTTGCGTTGCCCACTTTCAAGGTGTTTCCAAGCGAAAGTAGCGTCCAGTCCATTGATATGGTCATCCAACTTTGTTAATTTAGCCTTAGTAATGAGAATAGTGTTCCGGGATGAGATCCAATTTCTCATCACATCCTCCATGAGAATCCCCATTATATTCTTAATCGACCAATAGTGATTGATTTTATCTCCACCTCTTCCCGAAGCTAGATTTTTTGAAACAAGGAAAGCCTCCTAATTGTCTATCAACACATAGACCGACATACAAACCCCAAGCTCATAGCCTTCCTCCATAATCGAGCTGAGGTCGCGATGGGATCTGCCATGAACACTAATACCTCTATGTGGGGTGTCCCTCTGCCTAGACATTGAGTTACCCAGATAATTCAGGAGTAGACGAAAGGAGAGACACCACTGCAGGGACGAACGCGGAGCAATGTTCCTCTGCAAAGAAACGCCCCAGTTAACCACTGTTGTAGGAGATAGCCTAGAACATACCACATGTTATAGTTGATTTTACCACACTTGGTAGATCACACCTTTATGACCTTCCATGTCCCTCTGCAAACTCCTTGGACCCCCCTTGCTCAAGTTATACTTTGATGAACCAAGAAAGTCCCTAAAAAACACTCGTTTATGTTTATACATGAATTTTAATCCAGTACTTGCGTGTACATGCAACTTTTGAGCCAATACCCATGTACATCAGGAAATGTGCATAAAAACAATAGCTTTTGGATTTTTCCTCATCGAGTCCCGAATAACTTGACTCTTGTCCTTCCATATGCCTGGAAAACGCTCGGACTCGACCCTCCATTGCCTGTTGGAGGGATATATATTGAGCCTCTTGGATGCATTGAAGGAGGATAATTTTGGAGATCAAGGAAACTATAGTTCATTGTTGCCTCACTTGTTTATGCTTGAGTCTACATCCCTTTGTCCCTTTGGAGCACACATTGCTGCTCTTCCCAATCTTGTCTTTGCTTTGTAAGATTTCCATTGAGATGGAGGATTGAAGTGGTGGAGGCCCAGGAGTCTTTTGATGCATTGAAGAAAGCCTTGGCATTGGCCCCCGTGCTTAGTCCGCCTGACTATAGCCGATATTTGTTGTTATATGTGGTCACGTCTCAAGAGACGATTGGAATGAAGTTTGGTTCAATAGGATGAGGAGCTCCAAGATCATGTTATCTATTATCTTAGCCGAAACCTCATTGATGATGAACTTCGTTATACTCATGTTGAGAAGCTAGCCCTAGCTACCATCCATGCGGTTCAACAATTGAGACATTACATACTCCTTCGCTAGACTTTGGTTGTAGCTCACATCAATCCATTTTAGGTCATCCTCACCAGATGGATGATATGAGGAAAATACAATAATTGGATTGTGATTTTGTAAGAATTTGATCTCTAGTTTGTTTCGGAAAAGTTGAAGAAATCGTTGATTTTTGCGAAGTTGATATCATATTTTCCTAGTTTGTATGAAGTCGAGGTTCATGAAGACTCTTTTGTGGATGAGCATATTTTCCTCATTTCGACTATGAACCCATGGTATGGGGATATTATTGTCTATTTGCAAACTTTGAAGGTTTCTCCTCACCTCTCACAAGATGAGCGTTGACGGTTGCATCATATAGCTAATAATTACCTCATTTTTTGTGACACTTTGTATCATTGTAGGGTTGGTTTCATTTTGCATCGATGTTTGACTCATGAGGAGGTTGAGGTTGTGCTAAATGATTAACATGGAGGGGCGTGTGGTGGTCATTTATCTAGGCTTTCTACAACCCAAAATATTTTGAGAGAAAGTTATGTTTGGTCGTCGATCTTCAAGGATTGTGTCAATGCAGTCAAGTGGTGCCACCCTTGCTAAGTGTTTGCACGGAATATGCGTTCACCTCTTGCCCTGTTACATCCGAGTATCATTGTTGGTCCCTTCCCCAAGTGGGTGGTTGATTTTATGGATTGCAACCCAGCTTCGGCTGATAGGCATCATCATATTATAGTGGTTGTCGATTACTTCACGAAATGGGAAAAGGTTATGCCCATTATCAAAGACGATGGTGAGACAGTCACACATTTCGTTTTCAATCAAATTATCACTCGGTTTGGTATCCTGAGAGAGCTTGTCACAAACCATGGCAAGCACTTTGAAAATAAGATGATGGTTGAGCTATCTTTGAAATTGGGATATAAGCAAGAACACTCCTCTTCTTATTATACTCAAGCGAATGAACAAGTTGAAGCTGTGAATAAGTCCCTTAAATCCATTCTCCAAGGAACCATCAAACAAAGAAAGACTAATTAGCATATCATGTTGTATCCTGCTTTGTGGGATTACCAAACCACGATTAAGAATGCCATCGGATTTTCTCCATATCAGCTGGTGCATGGGGTGGAGTCGATTTTACTAATTGAATGTGAAATCCCTTCTTTGAAACCAGCCGTTTAACTTTTGCAAAAAACTTCTGAGTTAGAAGAACGTCTGGTCTACTTAGAGCAACTTAATGAGCAACACCGAGATGCATTAGTGGCTCTTTAATTAAACAAGCGTCATGTTAAATTTTAAGGCTCTATATGATAAGTTTGTTCATCCCCGAAAGTTTAGTGAAGGTGACTTGGTCCTCTTGTATGACAAATCTAGTGAAACGTTAGGGGCGAGAAAATTCAACCCCATATGGCATGGGCCTTACCTAGTCAAACAAGTGTTAGAGAAAGGGGATTACGAGGTAGTATATTATGAGGGGAAAGCCTTGACAGAGCCTAGAAACGGGATAGCTCTATCTTAACAAATATTATTCAAAATTCTCAGTCGAGGCTGATACTTGTATATTATTGTACAGTTGCATAGTTAGTTTTGGTCTTCTTGTGGTGATCAGATTTGTTGACTTGCTTTCGTTTGTTGTGGTAGATGTCGACAGAGTCTTTGGTATATGTAGGATATGATGACACTGCCAACTGCCACACCCAGAACTCAGCCTCGGCTGCTTGGGTGATCTATACGCTTATGGGTCAGGTTTTGTCTTCAGGAGGTGTATGTATCCAGCCTTCATCGAACAATATTGTTGAATATAGTGTCGTGATTGAGTTATTACGCAATGCCATCTCTCATGGTATTCAATCTCTTGAGGTACATCTTGACTCGCAGTTAGTGTTCTTACAGTTAAATGGCGTGTATCGTATTAGAGATCCAATTGTATTACGATGATTCTTGCGAGTAAGGTTGTTAGAACGACAATTTGAAAACATTACATACATTCACATTCCTAGGAACTACAATCATGTTGTTGATTCATATGCAAATTACATACTAGATTGGAATTCGATACATAGACAATGAAGCATTCACATCATATTCACACATGTAAATAAAAATAATTGATCATCATAAGATTTTTTCATTCAAAATATAGTCCAAAAAGTGGTGTCATAATACATAATGTCATGATACAAAATTGGGGCTTTCGAGCCACCAAAGTATATACTACACAGTCAATACAAAAAGTACATCTAGGCCTCTAAGCCTGTGGAGCAGGGTGCTGATCATGAAAAAACATGACCACCCTAGCCCGGCTGAATAGTCGAACCCATGCACAGGGTACACCTACTACCTGTCACTACATCACCTCATGCAAGCCCTCGAATTGCGCGATGAGCACCCTGTGTGTCAAACGAACAAAGTTTGTATGGATGTTTTGGAGCATACGCTTTGCATCCGCACCCACTATATTATGACCTCTCCCACTTCGACGATGTCGAGGGAATCCGTCTGGATGTCTAGGACCAACATTTGAGTATACATGACCAGTATCAATATGTGTCACCACAAAAAAAACATGTTTTTTTATTTCATTATATCAAAAAATAGAAAAAAATCAAATAAATAAAAAAACATAAAAAGTCGGACGGGAAATGATATTACTTTTGGCAGCTATCGAGTCATGTCTCCTTCGAACAGATCACTGTATATCGTATCCATTGGTTGGGTTGTTAGCATGAATTTAGGAGTTGTACTCATTACTCTGAGTTTTCTCCGTCGACTGGTTATGCTTCTAGTCCCCATGGAGCCTTTGTCGATGCCTCCCATGTCACAGAGTTGTCCCAGTTTGCATGTCGAGTTTATGCTGCATATGTTTAGTCACCATTTTCCTTATGTTCTTGTTCGAAGGAAGTTTTATCCTGAGTCGGTCATTCCTCAGTTATCATGTCTTTGCATGTTGACCATTCCCGATACAGTTACTGGTTCGTGCACATCTTGTTAGTTCGAGTTCTTCCAAATTATCTAGCGTTGTTGAGTACCTCGTGTTGGTTGATGGGGGATTCCCTAATTCCCTCCCTCTAGCAGATTCCATTCAATCAACTTCATATCATTTATTCTGGAATAGGAGTCTATAGTCCATTGAGCGCCTTGAGACTTGCAGTCATCAGTGGTAGGTTCTCTCGCCATCGACGGTTTTGGGAATACATCAATGTCCCCTGATCGATGGATTTTTTCAAGTATTCAACCTCAACACATCTATTCACACTTGTTGGATTTCACTTTGTACCTTGATTCCCATTATCATTATCGGTGGGATATCTCGCGTCTGTTAAGGGTATACATCAATGACCGGTAATCAGACGATGGACCATCATGTTCGACCTCGACACCTTTATTCGCGTAATGGGACATGTACACGTGTATAAATTTGAATATTTTGTCCATGGATGTAGTTATTATTGCTTATACATGATGGTTTATATATGCTAGAGTAGGTATAACACTTTGATATATAGCATGATTGTCTTGTTTGTTGTACTTGTTGAGAGTGAATTGTAGATGCAAACGTGTTGGAAAAGCTCAACGAGGATCTACATCAACCATCTGGAACAAGGTATGCTTCATATCCCTTAGTGTTAGATGTATTTATTTCTCTTACATATTGGAATGGATTTATTTATGGTGTCATTCAGTCTGTTGTGGTCTACCCCAAACCATAGGAAGTTTCTGTCTGTAACACCACGCAAACTGATACCAGGAGCCATGAAATAAGCAGTCCAGCTTCCTCATCTTGCCTTCTTAACCAGCTCGAGTGGAGAATCCCAATGGCCACACGCTTCAGATCAGTTCCCATGGATCCAACCTTAATGTCATTGATATTGCGTCGTTGTCTCTCCATCACCTTGGGGGACTTCAACCTCTACCAACCTTAATGCACTTACCCTCTCGTAATTGCGCCTTAAATCGGCGGCATGCGAAGTGCCACGCCACAGGCTCCTGAGTCGTGGCTCGGCTTGCTGTTGCAATGGCAAGCGGACACCTGCATCCTAGTGAGAGAAATCAAGGCTTGCGATCTCTATGCAAGTATGGTTTTTTAATATTACTATGCTAACATGTAATTAATAACTATAAATAAAAGCCGTTAATATTAATATGATAATTTCTTTTGAAATACTTTTGGATAAGTTATGCTTGTAATATTAAAGTGACAGAATTTTGTAATTATGCAAAGTTTTTTATTATCATTTCAATGTCTTATTTGTAAAAATACATCATTTCAATATCTCAAATATATTTTTGGAATATCAAATAACATGTTTTGAAAAGTATATTTGGAATATGAAGTGACATGTTTTAACCTAGAACTGCGCATGGGTAAAGTTATGAATTGGAAACATATATCTTCAATATCGAATTTGTCCCCCGAATTGGAAACAGATATCTTCAATATCATATTCACTTTAATATATCATATATTATGGAATATTATCGAATTTGTCCCCCGAATTGGAAACAGATATCTTCAATATCATATTCACTTTAATATAACATATATTATGGAATCTTATCGAATTTGTCCCCCGAATTGGAAACAGATATCTTCAATATCATATTCCCCTCCAAAAAAAAATCACTTTAATATATCATACATTATGGAATATTAGCTCTAAGGGTTAGCTCAATTGATAAGACATGCACATACTCTTTCGGTTCAGGGAGAGGTCACGGGTTCAAGCCTTGAGTCCTTTGGGGTTAGGCCTTTTGCGAGGATGCTCGGTGGTTTACCACCTCTACCATCCACTAATGTGGGGAAGTGTTGTTGAGTTTCCCGTGCATATTTTCATATGAAAAAAACATTATAGAATATCACACAACATATTTGTAATGAAAGATTTGTCATTTAAATTTTATAAATATTTTGGAAAGAAAACTTAACGTTTCAAATTTTCATTTATTAAAAAAAATATCACGTTAATGTTTCATTTATTAAAAAACATATCATTTCAATATATTTAAGTGATGTTAAATTTCAAGAAACACACCATTTCAAATAAATCAAGTTCATAAATAATGTCTTTTATTAATTTGAAAAGAAAACAATATGTAATATTATGTTTCTATAATTATTAAAATAAGGATACTTCAATTAATTGAACGGAACATTTTTTTATAGTTTTTTTAAACTTGATAAGGCCAACTAATCTTACTTGTATGAAAATGATTTTTTTTCAAAATATAGGTGGTAATTACTCATACATCTTCATCCTTCTTCTTGTCAAGAACAAACTTTTGTTGATCATATTTCAAATTTGAGATCATGGACTTGGTAAACTACCAAAAGGTCTTATTTTTCAACAAGGTTTCCATATCTTGTGCTCATATTCCATGTTTGTGATCATTTAAGATCGCAAGATCTTGCTTGGAAACCATAACATTGATAGCTCAATCTAAACCCTGATACAATTTATAAGTCAAAACCTAGAGTTAATCACAAATAGATTTGGAACCCAATAGAGTGTGTCTAGCAAACACCTCAAAGGACTTGTAGACAACAACATATGTATCAAACCATCAAATATGATACCACAATGAATAAATTAGGGAAATAGAAAAACCAGAAATCAACAAATTAAGAAATTCCAAGAAGAGGTAATGTGTAAAGACATCATTTCATTACTTAAGCATAATTGATAATATAAAAAAGTTTGGAGAGAAATTTAACACTTCAAATTTTCATTTATTAAAAACACGTATCACGTCAATGTTTCATTTATTAAAAAACATACCACTTCAGTATATTTGAGTGATGTTTAATTTTCAGAAGTACACCATCTCAAATAAATCATCTTCATAAATGATGACTTCTATTAATTTGAAAACAAAATAATATGTAATATTATGTTTTTATAATTATTAAAATGAGGATACTTTGATTATTAAATGAAGAGAACATTTTCATTATCTTCTTTCAAGCTTGATAGGGCTAATTAATCTAAATTGTATGAAAATGAATCTCTCTTGAATTATAGGTGGCAATCACTCCTACATATTTATCCTTTTTCTTATCAAGAATGAACTTATGTTGATCAACCTTCCAATTTGTGATTGTGGCCTTGGTAGATTTCCAAAGGGTCTTACTTTTTACTAAGGTTTCCATACCTTATGCCCATATTCCATAGTTGTGACAATTCAAGATCATAGGCTCTTGCTTGAAATCCATAACATTGATATGTAAATCCAAACCCTTATACAGTCTACATGTGAAAACCTAGATTTAGTCACAAATAGATCCAACTATTAGATAGTGTACAAGAAACATCTCAAAGGATTTGTAGACAATAGGACGTGTCTCAAACCAATAGCTATATTACCACATTGGATAAGCTATGGAATTATAAAGATAAGAAATTGACAAGTTAAGAAATTCCAAGAAGAGTTCATGTCTAAAGATATCATTTCATCATTTAAGCACAATTGACAATACATCAAAATTCCTTGTTCACCATGTTAACATATTACATATTATTCACATGATTTTCTTGAATATATATTGATCCATAGGATTGTCCTTATATATATCCATGTTGTAACCAACATCCCGTAAAGTGAGGAAGAATGCATCCACATACTTGTGTCATGGTACATAGCGACCTCCTTTGAATTCTTCCTTTTCCATGTCATAGTTGATGGTTTTTCTCTAATTATATGACCAGTTGGTTGATTAATCAAATCCTCCATTGGTTGAACATTCCAACTAGTTGAGAGCCTAGTCGACCAACTAGTCGAGTGCCTAGTCGACCAACTAGTCGAATATCATCTTCCAAATGTTTATCTCTAAAATAAATAGACCTGTGTTTAACTAGTAAGGTATGGTGTTCCAACACAACGTATACGATGGTAAGATAACCATGGGTTCAAGGGAGTGGTGTTATACTAATTTAACCTCTCTCTTTAGTATAATGCATGGCCATTCATTATATGAGGAAAGGATTTATGTATATGGATTTCTATTTGTAGACCGAGAAAGTGAGGTGCCTCAAGTTGTAACTCTTTGACCTTTATATCTATGATTTAGTGGACATTTTAAGAAAAAATATATATCTATCTATTTGTTGGTCAATATTTTCTTTGTGTTTGTCTTTAGGTAAGTGATCCACTTAGATATCTAATCTAATGGACATTATATATATATATTTGTCGGTTAAGATTGAATTTGTAGATATCTTCACGTAAGTGATCCACCTGATAAGCCCTTCATGATTTCTTATCATTCAATCTCAAATGCACTCTCATTAAGAGAGATGTGAGAGTTTTTTTTGCAGGGCTCAATCTAAACTAGGGGAATTCTTACTATTCTATAGGTAGAAATCAATCCTTTCTTCTTGTACTTTATCATTTTATTATGTTTTCCATATATTAGTATTAAGGTTGGATGCATCACTAAAAACATGCAATCAGAAAGAGCCCCAAATAGTGAAAAATTAGGGTTTGCAATGTTAGGGAACCTCTTTACCTTGAACCATTGTCATATCCCCACATTTTGATCGCCAGAAGTGTTGACCTTGCCTAGCACCAAGGGGGTCAAAAGATGCATTAAATAAATTAACCTAGGATATTTTATTTAAATGTCACTTAGGAGGCATGTACTTGGTATATTAATTGTCATTAAATATTATTATGCAATTAATTAGGTGGAAAATAAGTTTCCATTAACAGGAGGGCCACTTGGGAAAGCCAACTTGCCAAGGGAAAATGAAAAATTGTAAAACAAAATCAACCAGACATGAAAATGGAAAGTGACAAAATATATGACAAAAGCAGTCAAATAGAAAAGAGGTAAAAATTGACAAAGGAGGGTGCAATTTCCTTTTTGGAGTTCAGTTATAAGAATAGGAAAGCCAAGAAAAACTGCCATAAGGAAAAATAGCAACTATGGGTCAAGGAAAGCAAAGTTTCCAAATTGGATGAAGGTGGATGAAAGAAAAACATATTTCTTGTCTTAAACATGCTAATTTCCTCAAGGAGGGTGAATTTGTGGCTAGGGTTAGGGTTTAGCAAGTGGTAACTTGCTTAACAAGTGATTGACTTGCTCAACAAGTCACCCAGGTTTATTTAAAGACAATTGGAGCTCTATTTCTTAGTTTGGATGTTTATTATGTTGATTTTTATGAAGCTAAGGCTTCCTTGATAAGTTTTGTGCCTCAGGATCTTGGGAGATGTGCCCCAAGGTTCTCATTCCCTCTCTCCTCTTCCCCTCTTCTCCCCTTCTCATTGCAGGTTACATTGGAGCTATGGAGCAACCTCTCTGAGTTGTTTCAGGATTTGTTAGCAGCCTACAACCATCCATTAATATAAATCATATTTCATTAACATGTCCAAGAGTTTTCAATATTTAAGGGTTCAAACCTCCATGCCCTTCCTTGTATTATGTCAATAAAATACATTGTAATGATGCACAATGTTGAAGAGAGTGTTATAGTTAATTTATGAGATTAATTTCAATTTTATTGGCTATAATATGATATCATAAAAATTCTCTACAATTTTTATTCCAATCTGATTTGAAATGGCTAAGATTGACTCCTTTTAAGTCAACCTAGTCTAGATTTGCATTGGAAAATAACTAGTTTTACTGTAACTTCCATATTTCGACTTGTATGACTCCAAATAACTCCATTATTTTTCTTATGAGTCATTAACAGATGTATATAAGTTCCCCAAGACCAAAACAGAGAATATGAACCTCCCTTACCCTATTTGTAAAGACTTGAATATGGAGCTAGTGAGATTCCCAACGAGCTAGTCTCACCTTTAAAACTTGCAGAATATTTTCCTTTGCCTCTGATATGTTATTAAACTTAATGAAAATTTATTTATGATATATTAATTCTGGAACAAACCTCTACAAGTTTCTAGAAGCCCCTGGTTGAAACAGACCGAACTACTCTCCTTAGTTTCACGGTTTGGCTACCCAGAAGCATGGTAGTAGGTTTTTGTAGTGCGGAATCTGAACCCTAAATGGAGCCAAATGTAAATGTGTTATGGGAGATGAAATTCCAGGTCTGGGATCTCTTTTTTTCTGCCCACTGATCACTCTTGTCATCTACAAAATTTCCCATAAGAAACCCTTGTTTTTCCCAATCCGAGAAGGCTCTATGTGAACCAATTACAATTTCAGAATTGCATAAGTAGAATTACAGAATTAAAATGTTCAGGTCTGCACACCATACTTGGGACATCACAACCATAAAACATAAAATAATATAGTAGAAGGGGACAATATTACAAGAAGAGAGGTCGTGTGTAAAGACATTGTTACATCACTTAAGCACAACACATTGTGATTAGAACATCACAATGCATTCTTCAAGTCTTACAATTCGATATCAAGCATATGGACACAACACATAGGGTCATTATTTTTTAGTATTTAGATCTAATGAACTTCCTTAAAGTGAGGAAGATCTGGTCCACAAATAGGGGTTGTTGGTTCTAACCATTTCCATGAAATTCACAAAATCCCATAGTTAGTTGGTTGTTGTAGTCGAGCTGACCATAGCCTTGTTGAACATTGAGTCGAGCCTTCAACTCTCCTTGTCGATCCATCAATCAATTGCATTTCTAGTCAACTATTGTCTATCAATTGATTGTCTCTAGAATATCCAAGAGTGTGATGAACCTTCATAACCTTATGTTCCAACACCCCCCATCAACACAACACTCTAGAGATTCAGTAGATGTAATTAAATTCTTTGAACATCCCCCCATAAATTATAAATTCTTGAAGCCTAAGAATAACCTGAATCCCAAGAATAACCTGATATCAACCTGATTATATATCCTACAGTAAACAAGTGGTACAACATTGTCATGTATCAACTATCTCAAATAGTGAACAAGAATTTCAACATGTTTCATCTCGATGTGAGAAACAACATTATCAATAACTTGTATTGTACTATGACTGTCACAATGTGTAAAAGTCGAGGTCTGGATAGGAAATCCAATCTCTGGTAAAATCTAATGGATCCAAACTACCTCTATACCTACATTGATAGAACCATTATACTCGACTTCTACAGTCGAAAGAGAGACTACCTTATGTTTCTTACATGACCAAACCAATGGTACATAACTCAGTCGAAACACATAACTAGAAGTGTACTTTCGGTATTCACTGTCACCTACCCATTCTGAATGAGTGAACCCAAACAATAGTTTTGTATTGTGAGAATACTTAATACTATATTCATAAGCTCCTTTAATATAGAAAACAATTCTCTTTGCATCTTTCCAATGGCTTTTTTCAAGGATCTTGCATGAATTAGGAGACCGCACTAACAACAAAGGAGAGATCCACTCGATTGTGAGTTAAGTAAATTAGACTACCAACCAACTATTGATAAAGAGTGGCATCAACTTGTGGTGTAATATCCTTCTTTCTTAACCCGTAGCATTGTAATTAATAATAAATTATGTAAATGTACTTATGTAATAGTTCATGGATTGGATCTCAAGGTCAAGGCCCCACCATTTAACATTGCATCAGTTAATAATATTTTGACTATGTAGAGGAACCATGCACTTGCAATGAATGGTGACATCGTGAACATGATGCAAGTTGTAAATTCCAAACTAATGAAAAAAAAACCTAGGGGCTAAATGTGCAAGGAAACTAAATAGAGGGCAATGGTATCCAATAGGAGGAGAGGTCAGAGGTTGATAAGGACTTCGAAAAGTCAATAAATCATGTTTGGGTGTCATCATGATGCTAATGAATTATGAGAAGAAAACATATTGTTAGTATTTTCCTATGCGGAAAAAATCCCATGGCTATTATTATTATTAGCTTATTACAACAAAGTATTGTTATGATCCTATGATTAAAAAAATAGAGCTAGTTATTATTATTAACCGTTGAAGCATTACGAGACATTGCATTATTAACATTCAAGCTTATGCTCTACAATAGAAGTGAATTATTATTGCTATGAACCTAGGATCAAATTAATATTATTACTATTGCGATTAAGTTTATGTGCTTAAAAAGTGAGAGCTCATCTTGCACTCAGAAAAAAAGAAAAAAAAAATCATGATGAGTTTACATGTTTGAAGATAAAATATTATAGTTTTTAACATAAGATGAATTATTATTATTATTAAATATGTATAATTATTATGAACAAGAGCCACGTGGTGGAAATGTCCCCGACATTGCCACATGTTGTTGCAATTTAACTTGACAGTAAACTAGCAATTTTGTAGTAGTGTATATTTTCAACGGATCACTTCACTGGCAAGAAGATTTCAACATTCATTTCTGGATTTTTTTATTTTAGCAGTCAACATTTATTTCTCTCTATTGCTTGATAAAATAAATTATTTTATTAATCAACATTCATTTTAAATTATTTTATTGATCAACATTCATTTTTACAGGAGGCTCCAATTTGTCATTCTCCTCTCCATGCTTCTTAGCAATGAATAAATGTGCATCATGATTCTTCCGTTGTTTTTTAGAACTCCATATAATTCACATAAAAAAATATGTTGCAGAAACATAGAGATCAATGGATATGGATACACTATTCATATTTAATAATTAAAACTTATGAATAACTAACATGTTCTATGTTTTAAAAAGATGAGAATAAATATACATACAACAATTATAATCTAAGTTGGTAACAAAATAAATGTTGTAATTAAATAAATGAATAATACTAATAATTAAAACTGATGAATATCTAACATGTTCTATGTTTTAAAAAACATGAGAATAAATATACATACAAAATTTCTAATCTAAGTTGGTGACAAAATAACCGTTGTAATTAAATAAATGAATTTGGAATTTTGGTTTTGAACTTTCTCAATATTTATGACGTAAATTTGGTGTAGAGATTAATGGATTTCAACATTTTATACATTCGACATAGAAATGGATGGATCTGGATACGTCGGGGGTAAATATATGATGCAAATTAAAATAAGTTGCTCTCTTTATGTTTCTGATCATATGTATACAGCATTTAAGATTCCATTAAATGCTTATTTCTTCTTGGCGTGGGATACCCGGGTTCTGTAATCAGTGGCCAATAAAATGCCAAATTATTCCAAATCCATTAACTCGATTCTAGATTAAGATAAATGTTTTGCATGTATGAGAGTTGCTCTTCCCTCCATAAATTACAGTTAGGGTTTTATTGATAACTTGGCTTTGCTATATTTTATTACACCTTGTCGAGTTTTACCTATATTAGCTATTAAGGGATAGTATATTATGTTATATCACCACCCATACATGTCATGTTGTACATCAATTCTCCAAATTCCAACTGCCTCTTTAACTCCAACAATTTATTACGATCGATGATATAGAGGAAAAATAAAAATTTAAAATTGTTCCACATGAATCCATGTAGAGGCCGAATGTGTGTATTTGTTTTCCATATTAATGAGTTGTTCCATTTTTAATTGCATGTCATTTAAAAACAAATATACATAGTCTACTAATAGGATAAATATACATAAAAGCAAGGTATTTTGAATCAAACATACAATCTTGGAAGTGATTTATTTGTCTGCTTGACACTCTGTTTTACCTAATCAAATACACCTTTTCTTTTTCTGAAACCTTTATTGCGTAGTCTTTAATGCATTGCAGTGAGGATTCATGTGATCATTTGTTTATGTTTATCTCCCCAAGATATAGACGAGAGATCTGCATGTCATAAAAATGAATTTCTTGTTGTTTGTTTGAGGAATCATTACAATAGAGAAGGGTGGATGGGACTGGGCACAAAAGGTTTTGTTTAAGCTATAACTGAACCATTTTTTTAAGGTATTATGAAGAGCTTGCACAATTAAACCTGGAAATATATAATAGTTAGGGGTATTTGTCAGGATTTTTTGTAGGAAATAGATAGCACCCACCATTAGGTGAATTACCAACCTTATATTAGATCTTCATCAATCAAACAAGCAGGAATCCATACATTAGGTGAATTAACTTGAATTGCATCTTCATTTTTATTTATCTATGGGGAAATTGTGCTTCCTTGGAGGATAAGTTTATTAAAATCACAAAGATGATAGATATTTGGTTGCACACAGATCAATAGTTGTAGGTACATAATGAGCACATGAGGTCCACTAACAACAAGAAGCTACACTGCAAGAATATGTGGTCAGGTGACCATGATCTATTGTTTGAGGCCAAAAACCAATAACCAAAAAATTTGTTGGTGTTTTTCCTCATTGGTCCCTTACATGCTACGTTGAACCCTAAGTATTTATTTCTTCTTATATCACTAGAAACTATTTAAATTGACATGCATCATATAACGAAGTGTCAGAGTGCTATTTCATCACCTTTCCTTGTGTGTTAATTGCTCCTACCTCCTCGACACATGATATGAATTGACTCGTCTCAACCCTATTATACAAGTAATATGAGTTTCTTTAATTTTCCCTTATGGTCAATAAATCCCTCAACCTAATATCCTTATCACTTATTGTATTGTATCGGCTAAGACAACTAGGTAGGTGGGTTTTCTAGCATGCACGTAAGTAAAAGTAGGGTAGGTTGAGTAAGAGAGAAATAGTGAGTGTTGATACCGCTACCACTTCGTTCCTCAAGCAAGTGTTATTGAAGCCTCTCCTATGAATGATGTATGTTGACCCTACATGTTCATCCAAAAGCTCTATGTGAAACCAACTATCCCAGTAGCCAGTGAGTAACTAGCCAGCTAAGCCATCTAACTATTGATAAGCCAAGCCATACACCAGGTCAAATTGAAACTAAACATATAGTGATTCAAACCAGCAATAAATATCTAGTATCTACAAAATAAATTATTTTTTGCATGTAAGCGTAACCGAGCAAGTAACTATGAGAAAGTTGTTAAAGGCATCGAGCTATCATGACTATCTTTTGCGTGGTAGATAATTAGGGTTCGTTTTGATTTTTAGGCGTGGAGGTGGCAATGTCTCCGACATTGCTACGTGTAGTTGCAAGAGCATCTAGAGTTGATTTTTGAATTGGAAATAGCTTGTACCAAACCTTTAAAATTAAAAAGTTGTAAAGGATTGGTCTACCAATCCCTCATCTCCTCTCTTATGGGTTTTCAATTGTAATAATATGCATAAGGAAATCCCTTAAGTTGGAAAAAAACTATTCCTAAAATCTAATTGAAAAATAAGGAGTTCTACTATCAAAAGGAAAACAAGCTTATGAAGTCGGAATATCATCTAAGAGACCAACCTTTCTCTATTTAACCTTAAGAAACTTTCCTAGATTATTTTCTTTCACATGAGTTAGCAAGTTATGAAGAATTGTAGCGTTACAAGTATGGTGCGGTTGAGATTGAATATATGCATATACATACTTTTTTAAGAGTTTTTAATACTTCATTTTATTAGTAGTACAAATATTACATATTTTTTGTTGTCATGATGTTCTAATGTTTTGTCCAATATCAATTTTCACTGTAAAAAATTATGAAATTTCTAATTTTATTTTAACAATATCAAATTTCTTTTTATAAACTAGATATAATAACAAATACTTTTGATTTCTAAATTAATACAGTTTCAATTATACATAATCATAAACCAACAATCATAATAACAAAATTAATCTAAATTTTTGTACCACTTCTTAAACATAATTAAATTTGTTAATGGAAAAAAATTTAATAAAAGAAATTGCAAATTAGGATTTCCATCTTTAAGAACCTTTTATAACCATTTTTTAAACTAAGTTCCATATAAAAATGAAGCAATTAATAAATATATAATTACATCTTGGTATCTTTAATTTCAATAAATAAATATAATGTTATTTTTTGACATTATTAATTTTAAGGAGAAGGATTGATAGGTATGAAATTTATGATAATCCTTTATTTATCAAAGTCTAGTACACGAATTTTTTTAGAGCATAAATATTTGAAAAAATGATTTATAATATGGGGTATTTGATTTCATCAAAACTTATGAATCTAAGTTTCAATAAAAAGCTAAGTCGATATAATAAAGAAATATGATATGGATATGCAAAGTATTATCAAATATATAAGATGTCAAAAAAACAACATTGATTCCCCTTTGTCATGATTTTGAAACTTATAGTATTCACGATCTAGGTGTTGACAATTGCAGTGATGTTCATCAAACCGTTGTGTACTTTGAAGAGAACATATAAAGTTTTTAGCTTCAAAAAAATTGTTAGATGCAAAAAAAACTGCATTTGACTCTCTTACATAAGAAACCACAAAATACATATATATTTTTATCATTTAAGTGCTCCTTACAATAGACACTAAAGGCTATACTAGTTATAAAATATTTTAGAAATATTAATGCATTGTGTTTCACAAATTATTTCGACTTACTTTGGATTAACTGCTATAGTTGTTCTAAAATCTTTTAAAAATATGAAAACATATTGGTGTATGTATTTCGCATTTGTGGATCATTTTAGTAAAATTGTTCATCTATTCTAGTGCACTTCATCAAGTCTTTGTTGAAACATGTTAAAGATAAAACAAATCGTTAATAACACCAACTACAACAAACTAATATAACCATTAATCTTATGAAATTTATGTTTAACACACTAATTCTTAGACTAAAACAATCATATTAATAAAATTTAATTTCGTTAGCTACCTTGTATGGAATTGGCTGCTTGAATTTGCAAATATTTTTCAATTATAAAAGTAACATTCTAATCTGAAAAGAGATCGAATTTTTTTTTTATGTCAATAAAACAATAGTTTAAAAAACTTTATAATTCTAAAGGATGTTCAAACTTTCTAATTCCAAAGGATTTCTAATTCTTTTTATGTCAATAAAAACATAGATTAAAAACTTTGAAATTCTAAAGGATGGCGAATTATGTCTTTATGTCAATAAAAAATTAGGTTAAATAAAAACAATTATGCCGTACCAACTTATCCGATACGGAAACACAATATTTTGATAGGAAAGTAATGATATGATCCTGAAATTTTATTGTTAAATTACGGTTTCCATGGATGTCAACTATTAGTTTCTTTCATTACTATAATTAAAATTTGGCAACACTCTAAAGTAGTTCTAATATAAGCTTGGAGGGAAGCATATTATTCACTTTCTCTTTGACCCGTCTTGGATAAATAACAATGACCAGATGGAAGCAGTAGTCCAGTTTTGTGAGAAAACCAGTAAGTAGGGTTTTATTTTGAAGGGAGTTCTCAACCGGTAAGCCATGCGTATATCCAACAAGTACGGAAACGAAGCAACAGATTCGACACCCGACACTATGCAATTGCGCATCGCAATTAATCAAGAGGTAGATCTTTCTCTACCTATTTATTCTTACAATTTACAAGGCATTAGTGCTACACGAATCATAATTTTGATTAGTGGCCACATTTCTCTTATAGTAGAAAATACCAATTTATTTCTATCAGATCGCCAAGGCCTAGTAATACATCAATGGAAACGCTAAGGCCTAGTAATACATCAATGGTAATTCCAGACACCAAGGTAAAATGCTAATAGTCGGAGTCTAAACACTAACCCTAATCATTATGCATGTGAAATTGGACCACTTTCCTATCTATTATCTTCTTAATCATACAATATGTTGGTGAAGGTCATAGATACAATTATCATTGTCATAGATACAATTATCATTGCTTGGCTCTCTAACCAACGTAGATATCTGCATCATGCTTTGGCTTATTTTAGTGACCTATTCAAAAGCTTCTTACAGGAGGGAAACTAGGAGGTCTCGTCCTCTTTCCCGGGTTGTTGGGTCTACTGCAAACAGATTTTCTTTCACTTATCTATGGGCAGAGCTAAGAATAAGCTATCTACATCTATCCCCCTCATTATCGATGACAACCCATAACCCAAAAAGAAGAAAAAATACCCACAAGAAAAACCTGATAGATATCATTATGACTAACCTGTTCTCAGACTTGCTGATTGCTGCAATAGATGAGAGCGCAAATAAGTGATTTTGGTCTAGTTATATCGTAGGAGCCCAAAAATGTCTGGTATTTTGGCTATAGGAATAAGTCTTGTCCCAGGTGAATTCAATACAGGACTCAGCAACGATCCTATTGCTTCCAGTGTGGTTGTGTAAGAATTGACAGAAGAATTCAACACAGGGCTTAGCAATACTATTTCCATCAATGCTATAGTTTTGTGGAGAGGGGGTCGCGGTGATAGAGGCGATGCATGATACTGGTGGAAAATCTCATCAGTACTAAATGCTATAAGTAAATGCATCTTCCTATGTTCTATAACTTTGTATATTTGTCAGAGGATAAAGATATGCAACATGCGAGAAGCAGCATAATGGAGGTATGTCAAACATTCACATGCACCTTTCGCACAGAATGGTGTTGTCCTATTAATCAACCATTCAACCATTAACCCTATATCGTTGTGAACATTATGATCTTTACTTTTATCAATAAAGTAGCCTGGACTTACCTTGACATGACCTGCTTGGTGACCTGTTAGCACCTTACTTTGACATGACCTGCTTAGGGACCTGCTATACACCTTGTTGGGCGGATTTTCTGACTATGGTCAACACGGAGAGAAAGCCCACACAAGACGCTTAACACAGCCCACTGTGTGTTTGAAATAGCTAACTCTTGCCAAAACAAAGGCCCCGTTGCCTATATGGATTTGCTCTCAACAAAAGAGTCTCACAACTCAATGATATGAGTCTGAAACATGTAATTAAAAACCTAAATATATAATATAACTAATATGCAATATATAACTAACTTATGATACAAATTCCAATAACTGGAAACACATCTTTTAGCTGCTAAATCACACAAACTAATATATTTCAACCTATCATGTACAAGAGCATCATTAATATAAGTCTGATGTTGAAGAAGTAAGATTTAATTACAATATAATTAAAGAAATTTAAATACAATGTAATCCACTAAGCACATCAATATAATATTTCATAAACCAGATAATTAATAAAATCATTATTGATTTATTCTATATTGTTTAATACATCAAACATGCTCTCACTTCAAAAAATTAAATAGAACCAAGAAATCATTCCAAAAGAATAAACTAATAAATTGCATCTAATCCTATTTAAACGGATGAACAGAAAAGTGTTTTGTACTACAACAACCAAATAGATCTTGAAACAAAAGCATTAAGAATTTCTGGTTATAATAATATTTCTGATAAAAAAGACTGTAGAGAGTTAATTACATATCCAGAAATCCTTTCCAAAAACACCACCTCCTCTCTTTCTTACCAACTTAAAAATTACAAAAAGAAACAAAGTAGAGAAGAAGTTCTACACTTCCTACTTGGTACAGCTTGCTATATGGGTTCTGAGTGGGAGCTTAGCTTTTGTCTAGGTATGTGTCCTTGGATTGCTGTTACATACTCAGCTACTGTTGCACTGTTACTCGTTTTTTTATTATCTATCTATCAGTTAAAAAAGTTTCTCTGATGGTATGCCTCTAAAAATCTCTAAAAATCTCTAGTACTTTCAATTTCATGATTGTATTCCAGGCTGAGCACAATATCCTTATACATCCATTCTACATGTTGAGTGTAGTTAGCATATTCGACGGCTCCTCTCCTTCTTACCAACTTAAAAATTACCAAAAAAAAACAAAGTATAGAAGAACAATGGTGCCTTCAATTCTGCAGAGAACTCTACTGCCCATAAGGAGAAAACTATATTGAGAGTCGGAAAGTAATTTCCTTCCATCCATCCAGTGATATGGTGGAGTGATCAATGGTTATCTCGCAGCTCAAACTATGAATCCGAGGCAGCCTTTCCTGCTCACTATCTTTGAATTCGTTAAAATATGTGTGAAAACCGTATTGCTGGGGTTCTCTGAATGAACTCGTGGAAGCATTGTGATATGGTGACGATCCAATGTTTTGAACATGTATCACTTCAAAATAGATAGTATGTTCATATTTGCCTAAACGTGAAATTTAAATAACATTACATTCATTTTGGTGATATGAAAATTATATTTCTTCAATTCAAACTCACAGTGGCATGTAATACTTTTGAAACGTGGCAATAACTATAAAGGTGGCACTTTAAAGTTATAAGTAAACATTAATTTGTAGATAAAGATAAAGTATGAGCATAAAGATTAGAGTTTTAATAAAGCTAATAAAAATTACAACTTCATCATATTCATATTATAAAATTAAAATATTTAAAAGTTATTTCATGAAATAGAATAAAGTTTTTAGAATATAAAATTAAATACGTAATTTTTTAATGTATTTTATTATGATAAAATATTAATATATTTTAAAAATATGGTATGATATATAAAAGTTTGAAACTTATAAAATTAATCTAATCATTAAAAATTAAAAGTGAAGGCTTACTTTTAATTTTTTAAGTATGCTGTAAACAAAAAAAAGTTAAAATTGAGTTTTGAGTTAATTAATCGTGATCCGCCAAAGTATAAATGAATTCAAAGATGCATTTGCAAACAAGACTCGCATAAGATTGTTAAAGAACTAAATTAATCTACTTCAAGTAATTAGAGGTATGGGATAGAATCAAATAAGTCCAGATGATATCAAGCAAGCATTATTAAGGAACCAGGAAGTTGAAATAGCCAAACGACAGAGGTCACCAAATCTCAAAAGCATGAGCCCAAGGAATCAAAGACGAAAATATGGCACAAGAAACCACCTACCAAAGCAGAGAAGAAAACTAAAAGCAAGTATTTACAAAATTTATCTGGGTCTCCCTTTATTTCGTACAAAATCAAGGAGAGTTGTTGGGGTGCCAACACAACTGAAAGTGGTTTTAATTAATAAGCTTCTGCAGTGTCGTGATCTTAATAAATGCATGATGATCTCATCTCGGCACCACATCTTGGGCACCATTTTACAAGAATGAGATCATATGTATGAACCAGCCCCATTTATGAAAAATAGTTAATAAAATAATATAAAAACTACAAACTATAATCCTCACTTTAGAAATATAAAAAAATTACTTCCACCAATATGAATAATACCATCTTTATGAAAACTATATTCCCATGTCAAAGACATAATAATCATCATCTCAATTTAAGAAAAAGATACTAAAAAAATATCTCTAGGGCTTCTAATGGAGAAAAGTCAAATTCAATTTCAAAGAGCACGTTAAATTAATTAAAATCATAAATGTAATATTCACGTGAAGTATAAAAGTAAATGGGGAAATTCACCTCATATGTTGATAGGAAATGGATTTCTTTTATATATACTTTAAAATATAATGGAATGGAATGGTGGCCGAAAACCATTTCAATTATATAATTGAAAAGGCACATTATTAGTGGCTTTTTGAGGAAAAACACATTACTTTTAAAATATTAAAATAATTGTAATTATTAAAATAATTAGAATTATTAAAATAATTAGAATTATTAAAATAATTAGAATTATTAAAATAATTAGAATTATTAAAATATTAAAATAATTATAATTATTTGTTAAGGTAGAAAGCATATTTGTGTTGAAAGATAATATAATATATTTATATTAATATAAATATAAAGAGGAGGACTATGGAAGGTTGATTCTATGTTTTTCATCTGGAATCTTTGGAAGACTAGGAACATCCACATTTTTTAGAACAAAGAGCCAAATATAACCAGTCTCTATGATAAGATTTTGTCTGAAGACTCATCTCATCAAGTGCCTCAAGTTAAAAGGCCTAAAGCCAGGAATATCTCGGATCCTCCATTAAAACACTTTCCCATGGATTTCTTTGATGGAGTTGCGGCGGATTCTAAAGGTGGGGCGGGTGTATGTATCTGGATTAATGGACAACATTTCCTTGAAATGAAATTAGGTTGTGGTCTCAGCACTAATACGAGAGCCGAGCTATTGGCACTCTGGGCTTTACTTTCCATTGCCAAAGATATTGAATTTCTGTATCTACATATCTTTGGCAACACCTCTGTGATTATAAATTGGGCAAAGGAAGAATCCACTCTTGCTATAGTGAACCTAGAAGCTTGGTGCAACAACACCAAAAAGTTGTTTTCTTTGTTCACTTACGTGGATTTCAGCAATGTTTATAGGGAATATAATATGAGGGTTGATTCATTATCCAAGGATGGGATGCTTATGGCTCCTGGCCATCTTACCTTTACGAAAATTTGTAAGGGTGATATATATGGGGAAGTTCATGTCCAATTGTTTTGAGAGCTTGCTCTGATGTGATTAAGGCCTGTTTTTTTTTTTAAGTCAAGCCCTTGGGTGTGCTAGTTTTGCAGAATATGTTCATTGAGCTTATCCCTGGTCAATTTGAGAGGACTCAAGCCTGTCTTGGATAATTCCTCAAGGCTCATATTATCTTCTTTTGAGACTTTTTTTGGCTGATCGTATATGCAGATTGTATTATGAGAGGAACTATTTCGATTCATTAAGCCTAGGTGGGGACAATAGTTGGCTCAGTATATACTCCCCCTACTATATTTTAGATGTCGATGTATCTTGGATTGTGGTTAGAACTACTTGATTGGTCTTGTCGACTTGATGATGTAACAAATTACCTTTGATTCAAAAAAATATTAAGGAATGCTTTTTTCGTCTAAAAAAAATATTGGAATGACATAAATTAAGAAAGAATACCACATAGAAAATATAAAATAGAAACACTATGTATTTAAGAACATAGACTTGATTGTAGGGTTATGTTTATATTGGAATGACATAAATTAAGAAAGAATACCATATAGAAAATATAAAATAGAAATAGTATGTATTTAGGAACGTAGACTTGATTTTAGGGTTTTTTTTAATGGTTAGAAAATAAATTAATCTTATAAGCTTAAAAAGAAATTATTGTTATTAATTTAATTATTTTATAAAGAGTTAATGTATATGGGAAAAACATTAGTGGGTATGGTTTGTAAATGAAACCAAATTGCAGTTCATTCGTTTTCTTGAATATGTGTTTCTCTTTATTATAGAGGAGAGAGGGGAGGGTTTGTGTTCAGGAATGATGAAGGGGTGTTTAGGAGTTGGATTGACCATCACATTAAAGGAAGGGTGTCTATGTACTATGCTGATGACTTTTTAATAAAAGCAGTAGGCCCTATTCTTTGTGTATGTTCTTATTACTACTGTTTTTTAAATCTTTATTATAATATTGTTTAGTTTTGCTTTGCGAAAAGAGGGGTCAGTCTCTATACTGAGAATCAATCCCATATCACAACTTCCATCGTACTGTTCTCTCCAAAGAGAAAACTCTTCAAAAAATGTAGTATGGAAAATCCATGAATATGGGAAAAAAGCAAATTCAATTGATCATTTAGTACCAATTCCTCTCGCCCCTAAAGACTTTTGAATATTGTTTCATTATTTATATAAGTCGCTCGTTGCATAGAAAGGAGTGCTACTCCACTCCTTCCACTCTATTTCATTTATATGTAATGATTAATATGCATAGAATGGGTTGTCTATGGTTATGGAGAATCGACCCATGTTTATCTATTTTTATATAGCATTTTCAAAATGCATGGAGAGGGAGGCCTCTAAGAGAGGAATAACCCCTTTTGTTTCATTTAACTCAGTTACAGTTTGTATTTGTCTCTGCATGAAGAAGAGGGGTAGTCTCCTAGAGGAGAGATGGTCCACTTCATTCCATTAAACTCTACATCTTTATGGTTTTATTATATGTGCACTTGCATTGAAGTGAGGACAACTTCTCAATAAGAGAATCAAACTTTATTTCCACAAATTGTAGTTATTATGAGCACCCATGTTAAAGGGAAATGCCCCACTCATTTGTAAGCACCTATATGTTGAATAATATGATGCAATAGGACATTATGAAGAAGAGACAACATCTCTCTGAGAAAGATCATATTCTCATTAATTATTGTACCTCTATGTTGAAAGGGTAAGGATCGATTATGTTGTATGGTGATGTTATGTCCCTTGTTTATTCACCCTAGTGAATACATTTCCTATATAAGGGGTGTCCTCTCAACAAAAATAGTATTTTTTGGACATAGCGCCTATGGTTAGTTGGGAAGGAATGTTGCAGTTGCACATCCAGTCACCTAGGACATATTTTTCAAGACAATACATGGTATTTTGTTATTGTTCAATTATGTGAATTGATCAAATATGAATATAGGTTCTCTATTCATGTAATGTTATTTCTCATTCGTGTCTAGTTAACATACTCATAGACATATGATAATAGTTCAACAACTATAATTAAAATGAACATAATGAATAACAAATACTACAAGATTGTGCACATAAGAAAATTGTTATGTTGAGACATTATTACACTTCATAATGACATAGAACAATCTTTATGTTTTTAAATGATGAGTTTTGTGTCATTATGACCCTACCTTACTATATGATTAATTATGATCATTAATGTGATTCATACAAATGCATATTATGTCATGTGACCTGGAATGGTTGATCAAGTCTTGATTGTCATTACCCTTGCTGCATGAAAGCAACTAATTATGATTTGATTTGCATGCTTTTTTTCCTTTCTTGAGGTTCTGAAGTTCATGGTGACCTTGGTTTGTTAGTAATCATGATTTTACCATCGAAAGATAAATGTTGGGTTAATATACAAATGCTATGGTATAATACACCATGTATATATATTTGTCAATGATATTATAGTCTTCAACATTATTTTATATGGCCATTACTTAACTAACGTTATTGAATGCTTATTATGTGGGAAGGAACAATTGCTTAAAAGTATAGTTTAACTTCTTAATTATTGCTTGTAAGTCATTAAAATATGTCTTGTTTTAGAATAAACTCTTCATATGTAATTGGGAATCAATAAATTTATCCTACATAATTGAATTATGTTATTTTCAGGATTTGGGAAAACCTATATTCAATGCCTTATGTTGCACATATGTAATTTGCATTGTTTAGTTATGCATATCTCGGGATAGTCTATTATTGAGAATAATATCCTTATCTTTATTAGATTGAAAAAGGAAAATTTTGACCCAACTCCCCTGCATCATCAGCGAGGGTAAAAGATGTGATAAAAAACGAAGCAATGATTTGTTTTTATCACAACTAATTAAAAGAGTTTGGGGAAAGGAAACACCCTGAAATTGTATATTGCTTTCTTTACATTCATGTTGCATGATGACCATAATATGATTGTGAAACTCTTACGCAGTAAGAAATGCATAGAAATATGAAAGAATGAATTCATGATGTATTTAATAATGATAGACTAATGTAACAAATTCATATATAGGTGTACTAAATAATGCCAAGTACAATGGAAAGTGTGCGATATATATGCATACTAACACACATGTTTATTTGTGCCAATGTTTTGCATGTCGGTATGTGTTATTTTTCACTACAAATCATTTGTTGAAGTGATCATGGTGCTATTAATTCATTGCAAGTGGTAGTGTATACAATGGAAAGAAGTATGCATGAGTATTCATGTGTACATAACTACATGAAACTTTATTAAAAGGGAACAAAGCTAAACAAATGAAGCCTTGATGATGGTTGTAAAAAAATTTGATATTAAAAATGAAAAGTAAAAAGGAAGAAAGGCATTGCCTTGATCCAGTAGTATCTGATATGCCAATATGGCATAACACAATGATTGGTTTGAAAGAGGTAACTAAATCATTACTAAGATTTGATCATGTGTTAATTAAATTTAGAGAAAATAAATGTAGGTAGCATATCTCCATTGAATATATGTTTCTAGAAAAGAATAATAGAGAAATGGATTTGTAATCTCAAAATATCATTGAACTGATTTACACATATATTTATTACATTGTAACAATGTTAGTTGTGATGATAACACACTATTTCACAATGTGTAAGAAATGCAATGATTGAAAAATCATTGTATGTGAATTTACCTTGAAGGATCACCGATTATGTGAATTAATGATATGAAATTATGATTGAATATTCATGAAGAAGTTGATGGTAAAAAGGACTTGGTTATGGAAGTATCAATAAATCCACATTGATAACCAAGGTCATATCATTGCGAGAATTCAAATGTTTGAGGGTGAACCTCATACTCTAGTTTCTATAAGAAATAAAGCTCCTAAGTCCTAATCGAAGTGATAAAAGTTAAATGTTTAATAATTTTACCACCTACTAACACAAACAAAGGTGTCCTACCTAACTGTTATATCCTAAAATGATATATCTCTATCTATGATGACTTTTGCATGTCTTCATCGCATGACAAAACTTCATGAAAAGCCAATGTCAGCCACTGAGACATATATAGAGTTATGTAACTTCGTTTAACATATTCTCTAGACCATTGGAAAGGTACCAGAACAAGGAAAAACTTTTCAAAAGACACTAACCCCTAGAAATTCTTGGAAATACCCTAAAAATTGGTGTTTTTGACCACTTGCAAGTTTGCCTAAGAAAACCTACGAGCCNCTTCTCTTTTAGTTGCAATTGATCCCTATTCAACCCCAACTCTTCAAAATACTATATAAGAGAGGAATAAGGGTCCATGAAAGGGGACTTGGCCTTTGCATTGTTATGCTGGAGAAATTGGAACTCTCATCCACCCTACCTTTTCCCTAGATTCCATCTTCATGTGTTACAGAGCTTGGAGGTTGAGATTCTTGGAGAAGAGAAGCAGGAGATCCAGATCAAAGGTTTCATGAGGTGCCCTACATGAAGAGAAGGTATATCTTGTACTTCTTCTTCTTCTGATTATTAAATATTTGATGCTATTCCCTTTCCAAATCATTGTCTAATGGATGTTGTATCTTTGATTTTTATTACATGCTTATGATTATCATATTATATTTTCATGTTATCTTGATTATCATTGTTGTATATGTAGTCAAATTTGGTTTGAGGAAGGTTGAAGCTTTTTTTGCAGGTCTCTTGGATTGAGGAGCAAGAGGAGGGATAAAGGAAAGCTTGGATTATCCTTCAGTTAATAAGGTATGAGCTTTAATTTCCTTTAAAACCTTGCTTATATTTTCTTGCAAAACTTTATACACCAATCTTTATACCCCTAGTATGTTGGTGGTCTCTTAACCCCCAACCATAGGAACCCTTTCCCTAACGACAGAACTGGTGACTCCATTAGGGAAGCCTTGTCTGCTTTGAAGTTTCCTTGCCTTTTTTTCATTATAATTAAGGTTTTAGGTCCTTCTTGCAAGTTAGGAGTAACTCTTAGGTCTGTTAGGACACCTTCTTTTCCTTTTTAAGGTTGTTTCTGACCTTTTTTAGGCCGTCCACCACCCACTCATGCCTCTCAAACTGTGTAGTAGCATTTTATGTATGCACACGTGACTTCCCTTAAGGAAACCTGTGAGTGACTCGCTACTTTTCTTAAGGAAACTCGTGAGTTCATTGTTTCAGTGATTTTTCACTCTTTTTGGGCTTGTTTGGGGTGGTTTAGTGCTGTCTTAGGGGTCCTTATGGGTCCTTTGTTTGTGTATTAACTCTAGGAAATGGTGTCTCCTCTTGAGGGTACTCTTTAACTGATTTGTAAGCCTTTTTTGAATTCTTTGGGTTTGTTTCTTGCTTCCCCCCCACCTCCTTCATTAGCATGACCTTGTTGTGCAAGGTGTTGAGCAGCCTCTGTTAGCAGGTTTAGACTGAACCTAGGAGCTTCTTGATCTCTGTTTTTTTCAATCTCGTTGTTTAACCTCTTCATTCCAAGGTGGTTGGTTTGTTCCCCTTTGCAAGACTCCCTTCCAAGTGAGGTTCTATCTAGATTTAGGGAAGCCTAGGGTCTATTTGCTGGGTATAGACAAGAACCCCATTTACATTTTTTATATTATCTACATGCA
Source organism: Pseudotsuga menziesii (assembly GCA_001517045.1). NCBI lineage: Eukaryota > Viridiplantae > Streptophyta > Pinopsida > Pinales > Pinaceae > Pseudotsuga > Pseudotsuga menziesii. The sequence continues at coordinate 376,376 of LPNX010135011.1, forward strand.
TTAGTTTGTAGCTTGTTTTTATTTCTCATTTGTAGATAAAAAGTTAAAAAGAACAAGTATTTTTTTTATATGCATGTAGGCTAAGGTTTAGTCTTAAATGCATTGCATGTCTTTGTTTCTTGAAAGTACAAAAAGAAATATTTCTTTTGTGGCCTTCATTTTTTAGTTTTGAAAAGAAAAGAGAAGTAGAAGTTTGCATTTGCTTCTTGAATCTCTTTCAGTTTAGTCATCTTGTTTTTTCTTTCAAGTCAAAACATCATTGGTTTCACCTATTCTACCTTTGAGTAAATCAGCAAACCTTAAAAAGAATGATAATATCTAAAATATATTAGTAACGGTTTCTTTCTAGGAACAACACACACTAGTCTAGGCTAGTGTTTTGGGTTAGGGACATCTTCAACTTCCAAAAAATTTAAATTCAAACCTAGTGGATTTTTCATGCAGGAAATCCAATCTCATAAATAAGGACACCAGAAAGATCCTCTAACAAAGGAGTCAAGCACGAGGTCACGCGATACTAAGTTGTGGAGATACCCCTCCTATAATGGGTAGAGCATTCACTAGATATGTTGCATGTTTGGGGACTTACTCAGTACCTCCTTCCTGCCCCGTGTGGTACCTGGTACTATTTGAGTTTTGGGCTTAGTTACCCTACCCATGTGCATCAATTGGACTGATGACTGTTTCACCGAATTTTCTTTGTGATTTTGGTAGCCTTATTATCTATACTTCTAGGACTCTACACATGTTATGGTGGAAATCTATTTCCACTATACCTGGGGAAGGCTCGAGAGGAAATCCCTTACATACAATTTGGGAAAGTGGTTTGGTGATTCAGGAACTTGGACCTAAGGCAATGTATTGTGGACCCCAAGTAATTTTTCTTTGTCCTTCACCGGTTAGTTCTAGGCCCTCATCATCCCATAATTTCCTTTGGAAGGTACCTTTGTTTGCCTAGTCAGGATACTTAGCTTTTTCCTTCTAGTGGTATGCTCTTTGCGTTGTTGGTTACCAATTGACTTTAGATTTTTAATTTCTTGTTAAGTCATAAACTATGGCTAGTACCCCTACGGACACAAACCAAGAGAACCCCATGCCAGGGGCTTCTTGTGCCTTTCCTTTGACTAGGAATGTTGATGTTCCTTTAATGACCACTTTGAATCTTCCTACATTCACCCTTGGGCTACCAGTTTGGATTTATTCCACTCTGATTGTCCTGAATGATCCTGATGCTTCTCAAGAAAACACGTTGCATCAAGGACATCAAAACAATGTACCCCCTTCACTAGTAGCAACCTCTCCTCCTCCTTCCACCTCATGCAGTTAAATTTCTAATACTAGTAACCTGCAATCTAAAAGGAATAGAAGAAGGAAGAATAGGAATAAGACACAAAAGCAGGGGGGCACCCATCCAACCTCTGCAAGTCATGTTGGGCCCAACCAATCAACCTCTGTAGGTCATGTTGGTTGAACCCTTCCAACATCTGGAATCCATGTTTGACCTAGTCACTCAGCCTCTGCAGGTCATACTGGGGGCACCCTCTCAACCTCTACAAGTCAAGTTGAACCTAACCACCCAGACTCTAGAATTCATGTTAGGGGTACCTATCCAAACTCTGCAATTCATGTTGGATCCAACCACCCAACCTCTGAAATTCATGCTGGGAGCAAACAACCAGCCCTTGTAAGTCATGTTGGACCAAACCACGTAGCCTCTAGAGATCATACTAGGGGAAAACAACCAACCAATACGAGTCTTGTTAACACCATTGACAAAACCATCTGTCCAAAATGCAAGCCTAAGTTCCATTGTAATATTTGTGAGGGAGACCATCTAAATCATCAGTTCCCTTCTATTGCAAAGGTACGAAGAGTGTGGTTCCAAACACATTTTGTTCATAAACAACCTGAAGTTTCTCAAAAACCTATTCAACCTTTGGTTAATCAAGTGGTTGAACCAATGTCATCGTTGGTAAATCCCACTCTTCCTTCGTAGAGTGACCTTTACCAAGTGATTGAACCAATGAAATATTTGTTCAATCCCACTCTTCCTTCGAAGAGTGACCTTCATCAAGCGGTTGAGTTGATGCCATCTTCGATAAATCCCACTCTTCCTTTGGAGAGTGAATCATCTGCTAGTCATATTTTCTTCACTGCCAGTTTTGAAATTTCTGGAAAAGGGGCCATTGACTTCACTTTTAATGAACCCCCTTCAAGCCCTCAGATTTATTCCTTTAACTGGGATACCCTAGATGAATCATGTCTTCCTTCCTATGCACCTTTTCAAGTTAAGGTCCAAATTAGACACTATACAATTTCATGTTGTATTGTTGACAAAGGAGCCTCTGTTAGTGTTTTATCCACAGGTACTTGGAGAGGCATGGGATCTCCCAGCCTTATGTCAACTAGTAGTTAGTTACTGGATTTTGATAGAAGAACTAGTCAAGCTTTGGGAATTCTTACTCAAACATCTGTTACTTTGGGTGGGAATATTGTCGTAGTTGATTTTATGGTAATAGAGGACCCATTGGACTTTAATATGCTCCTCGGGAGTGATTATGTTTATTCTATGCAAGTTGTGGTGTCAACTCTATTTCATATGATGTATTTTCCTCATAATGAAAGCATTGTTATTGTCGATCAACTAAAATTTATTGATCCCTCTCCTGACCCAACTAGAGACCAAGTCTATCCTTTGTTAATTCCTAGTGTTTCGGTAGACACTTCCTCACCATGGGAGATTTATGTGGCCTCATATCCCTCGTGTCCAATTTCTATTGAGAAGAATCCTCTGCATTCATGCTTACCTTATCGGGAATCTCTCTCTCCACCATGTTGATCCATTTGAATGTTTAGACATGTGTCCTATCTGGGATGGTCTCTTTCCTTTGGATGGTGTCTTCCTATATTCTTTGATACATTCTGAACTTCTTATGGATGTTGACTCGGTTATAGTTAAATCCAACCATGAATCAATTATTGATCCTAATCCGTCCAACGATCGATCCTCTTATGATTTCATTGTTGAGTCTTTGGACTCTCCCATTGAACAACAAATCAATGATCCTGATGAGTTTGATTCTTCTTGTATATTTTTTTAATCTTGTGATACTGAGTTTGTTTCCACAGACTCTATCACCCATATCAAATTTATCTCTCCTCTTGGGGTTAATCTTCTTGATTATAAATACTTGGCGCTTGGAACTACAGAGTTTTCTTCTGCCGATTTTGCCTTGAGTACACCTTTCATAGAAGATAGCGAAGTTGCAAATATTTTCTACCAAAGTGACCTGCATCGGATCGTTTCTTCTTAATATGATCTTGATACTATCATTTCTTGGAGACATGATTCTTAGTTGGATTCAACCTGAAACCCTTTGCAACTTGACGCCCTTTACCTGGAGGAGACGTTCCCCAAGTGTCCTTATCTCACTCATGTTCCTTGCACTATGTTTAGGTCTATTCCTTGTGCTTGGAACTAGTTTTTCATTCCTTTGGCACTCGTCTCCTCACATTTAGAGAATTCTTCCTTATTTCCTTTGAGCTCATTAAAAATAGTAAGGAGGCCGCAAGTTTACTTTTCTAGGTTCGTTAAAACTTTACGGGAAAGGTATGGAGTTACCTTCAAGCTCTGGTATGACTCCTTAAACATGACTAGATTCATGAATTCACTTGTCCCTTCAAACTCATTAAAGGATGTGAAGGAACATCCACATAGGTATAAGTTTATCTCTTTTTTGGGCCATGTGGATTACTTACGAAAAAGGAATACTCTAGTTGTTTCTAGCTAGAAGAGTATCTTCGGGTATAGATTAATCTCTTTTCCAAGATTGGAGGACTAAACTTACAAAAAAGGAACATGTTTGAGCTTACTTTTCTCTTTTTCATGCTCTGGTTTAAACTATGAAAAATATTTCGAGTGTTCTTTATGCCATTTTTCATGCTCGCTAAAACCTTAGGACAAAAGCATCGAGTGATCTTGCTTCCCTTCACACTCGTTAAAACTAAAGTGTTTTTCTTTCTTTTGAAGGAGCTTCGGTTTGGTGATAGTTTACCTATTTTCTGGACCTTGATGACTAACTACAAAAAAGGAATACCTTAGTTCTTCTAAACTAAGAGAGTTCTCCTTTGGTTGTTTTATAATTTTTCGTACTTTGGAGATTAACCTTATGAAAATTTTTCCCCTGGAGTCTTCTTTGGCATTTTCAGACTCTCAAAATTGTGAAAACACCATCGAGCATCTACTAATTAGGGCTCGTAAAATCCACGAATCAATGCTTTATCAAGAATTATTCTATCTCTTCTTCGAGATTTCCAACATTGAAGAAAGTCTCGAGTTTTCTTTCTTGGACTCGCTAAACCTTTACAAGAAAGAGGGAAAGGAAAGTTCATTCAAATGTCTTTTGTATCATGGCAGCAAGTCTTATCTCCTTGAATAAAGGACTAGTTTTGAGTCTATAAATAGTTGGGTTCTATTTATTGGACTTAGGATTAATCCTTATCTCAAACTTTTACTCCTCCGGTTGGTTACTTTTCCAATTATATGGAGAATCTGTCCATGTCTCTTACATTTCATATTTGTATTGTCGATCCCTTCGTGACAAAAGTTTCCTAAGTCACTTTTGTGTCATGCTCATTGTTCAAGGATAAAACCTTTGTCGACCATTCTACTGTTGCCTTGACCTTTTTTGTCGGTGATTCTGTAGCTGCCTTGACCTTTTTTATCGTCCATTCCCTTGTATCAGTTCATTACATCAAGTCTTTGGTGGTCCTTACTGCAAAACTTTGTACCGGTTCCAAATCCAATCAGTCTTTGATTGACCTCATGTTGGATGATGGAGGATGCCTTAATGCCTTCCTTCCAACAGATCTCTTCCTATCGACTTCAACACATCTTTCTCAGAGAATCATATTTAGAGTTTATGATATTACCTTGGGGATTTCAGTCATCAGTGGCAATTTCCCTCGCTATTGGGCAATAGGAATACCTTAATGTCTCCTACTCGATGGATTCTTCAGGTGTTTGAATTCAACACCATTTATTCACACTTGTTATAATGTACTAGGTACCTTGGGGACCATTTTGGTTAATGGTGGTTTCCCTCATGTTTGTTAACGGTCCTCATCAATGACTGGTAATAAAACGGCTTCCTCCATGTTCGGCTTCAGTTCCTTTATTCACATGGTTATGATTTCTACCTTTGGGTGGTTTGGATTGAAGACCTTGGGCCGATAGTAGAATCGTCCTCTTTTTCTATTGCCCGAGTTGTGCAAGACCTTGTCACACTTCATATGAAATTTGCTGAGACATAGATCCACCTTGTATTCTTGTGGCTATGATCAATTATTGAGCATGGATCCACCTTGTTCATTTGTGGCCATGACTACTTTAGATTTTATATGGAACATTTTTTCATATTATGCGGCCATGATAGTTACATCAATTATACACATTTTGGATCCGCATGTATCTTTATGGATATCATTTGTATATGGGCATGTATGTCCCAGAGATCAGTTTTTTCTGACATTTATCTCTCTTTCAGGTACCTCTATTTGAGACTATAATATTGGATCCTCCGTCTCTTCAACTTCTCATCTTAGTTGTTTCCTTTTTATAATGGATTTTGGCTATCGTCTTCCCCTCTAACCTCATACATTAGGGGGCATCTGTTATAGCCTAAAATGGCACATCTCTGTCTGTGACGACTTTTACATGTTTTCTTCGCATGACGACACTTCCATTATGACACTTCATGAAAATCCACTGTTAGTCACTAAAAAATACACCTTGATTGGAGGAGCCATATCTAGAGTTGTGTAACTATGTTTAACCTCTTCACTAGACCATTGGAAATATATGAGAACAAGGAAAAACTTTCCAGAAGACACCAACCCCTGGAAATGCTTGGAAATACCCTAAAAATTGTCGTTTTCACCCACTCGCTGTTTGACTAAGAAAACCTACGAGTCACCCGCCCCTTTTGTGAAGTAAACCCGCGAGTATGTCCTGTAATAGTCAAATATATATGTGTGTGTGTGTGTGTGTGTGGAAAAATATCGAATTTAAGGTGGTTTGGGTGGTTTTGGAATTGCTTTTTTAGTTGTAATTGATCCCTATTCGACCCTAACTCTTCAGAATACTATACAAGAGAGGGAGAGGGGTCCATGAAAGGGGAATTGGCCTTTGCATTGTTATGATTGGGAATCTTATCCCCCCTACCTTTTCCCTATATTCCATCTTCATGTGTTATAGAGCTTGGAGGCTGAGATCTTGGAGAAGAAAATCAGAAGATCCAAATCAAAGGTTTCACAAGGTGTCTTGCATGAACAGAAGGTATATCTTGTACTCATTCTTTTGATTAATAAAGATCTAATGCTCTTCCCTTTCCAAATCATTGTCTAATAGACGTTGTATCTCTATTTTTTATTACATGCTTATGATTATTAGATTAGGTTTACATGTTATCTTGATTATCATTGTTGTATATGTAGTCAAATTTGGTTTGAGGAAGGTTGAAGCTTGTTTTGCAGGTCTCTTGGATTGAGGGGCAAGAGGAACAAAAAGAGGGCTAAAGAAAATCTTGGATCAACCTTCAGAGAATAAGGTATGAGCTTTACTTTCCTTTGAAACCCTGCTTATATTTGCTTGTAGAACTTTATACACCAATATTTTTACCCCTAGTATGTTGGTTGCCTCTTAACCTCAAGCCACATGAACACTTTCCCTAACAACACTAACAAACAAACCTAAATTGATAAATAATAATAAGAATAATAATAAATAAGCAAGAGACGTTATTTTGAGAAACTATGTGAATGCCTCGGTTGAATGCACACCCTAAATTGCACATGTAGGAGATATTCCCAAGAGACTGTATACAAACAAAGGGGTATCATCCTCGTGTTGGGTGGTACATTTAAAGCAGTATCAAATTTAGTTGGGCTCAAGGAACACAAAAGAGCTGGTAGAGAATTCTTGGACTACACTATAACATAGACTATAGTTTCCTTCATGGTATTCAGTGCTTAAAGGTTGTGAATATGCAATAGGTGAATAAACAGGGACGTGTATTCTATTTACAGAGATTGAAATATGACCGTGAAATTTTCTATGTACACCATGAGGAGGCTTGTACAAGAACGTGTGGTTCTATCAAGATATGACCCTCATGTGTTAAGTTTGGTAAAAGCTTCCCAGAGAAGTAAAAGATACCTATATGTATACTTCAAAAGTACATCCATACATAAGGTATGTGTTTGAACATTATTTGGCTTGATAGCATTGTATAAATAATCAAATTAAATGTGCTTTCTTAGTAAGAAGCATATTGATGAAAAGAGTAAATCTCATTGTGTCGTAGAAGAAATATCGAGGTATTCAATTTTTTATTTATAATTGTGTTTATGATATGTGCATATCCTATGATGTTAACAATGTTATGAATGTAAGACTAATCCAAAAACAAGTTAAATGCAATGATAGGATGTGATGAATCGGTGTTTTCTTCCATGAAATATATAATTATGTTATGAGTTAACTTCTTAAAAGAGGATATCAAGTATACCGGGTTAAAGCTTTAAGGGTAAATATGAGCATAAACAATTTCTACAACAATATTAAGAAGGAAGGATGGTATTCCTTGAAGACAAGTAACTTGTTAAAAAACACTTATCTTTTATTATGATTTAAATAATCACATGAGTGTATATCTTTAATTATGGTGTGGAAAATTTATGTGTTATTTGTTGAAGCAACATGTAATGTTGGATGCAAATCCTTGAAGACATCTCAAGGATGTACTAGACATGTGTTTGTTTTGAAAAGTCCAGCTGAGGCAATCGAGAAATAAAGAAAGAAATCGATGCATTGTGTAATTAGTTGAAGATTAAAAACAAGTTTCTAAAGTTGCGAAAGGCTAGGAACACTAAGGACGATGCTACTTTAAGGGGGAAAGGATGTAATATCCCTCGTTCTTAACCCCTAATATTGCAATTAATTATAATTGATGTAAATGTACTTGTGTAATAGTTCATGGGGTGGATATCAAGGTCATGGCCCGACCAATGAACGTTGTGGCACTTAATAATATTTTGATTATGTAGCGGAACCATGCACTAGAAAGGCATGGTGATATCATGCACATGATGCAAGTTGCAAATGCCAAACTAATAAAAATTAGACCTAGGGGATGAATGTGAAAGGAAACTAAATAGAAGAGAAACAATATCCACTGAGGGGGAGAGGTTAGAGGCTGTTAAGGACTTTGGAAAGTCAATTTTAATGATGATTTGGTGTCATAATGATGCCAATGGATTCTAAGAAGAAAAAATTCCGTTAGTATTTTTTTTTGTGCATAAAAGCCCATGGCTATTATTATTATGATCCTATTTTTTTTCCTTGGAAAAATTCGTAATTTTATTTCAGCTATGAACAAAATTACATTCGCATATGTATAAAAGGTAGTTAAGTACCCCATACATTGTCAACAAAAAAAAAAATGTTTCTACAATATCACAAAACTTTTTACAGTTTTTGTACAGCCATTATAGTATCTAATCATATCAACAATTTTTTTTTTTACCAAAACAGATCACAGAAGACATATATCTAAGTAAGATATACATAGGTGGTTTCCTCTTAAACCTTGTTGAAGCAAACCACGCATGTTCCTCATTGAACAGATGATGATAATAATTGTAAATGCCAGTTGAAGCATGTTCTAATATCTTCCAACGACCAAACAGTAGTTGCGAGGCTTCTTTGGAAATCTTGTCAACACCCCATTCCGTTCCTTGGGGAATTCACGATAACGTTCAGTCGAGAAGTGATAAGAGTCTCACCATCTTCACCCTCAGTACTAGGAACATGAACATGACCAGTCGAAGCAGTAGGATTCTCCTCATCCCCAGGATTCTGAACACCAATGCACAAAGAGTGTCTTCTCGACACTTCCCCCAACCGAGATGGTTACTTAGACAACCTCGGCTTCACCCGAGACTGACTGCCAAAAAACTAACCTTTTCCCCGAAAAGGTAAAAGGCACGTAGCTAACAGGTGGCCATACACATGAAAGTGATGGCACCAAAAGGGGACACCTTCATAATCCAAAATTTGTGTAATAGTGTCCGACGGTGTCTGAATTTGTATGTCCGTTGAAAGCCCAAGTTTAATATCAATATTTACAAAAATATGGGCCACTGTCATAACCCCCGAATTCTGAAAAGAAAGGTCCGCAGCGACAAAATCTCCCAGAAAATTCCCAATCACGGCAAATTGGGCAGACGTCCAAAGATGCATAGGTAAACCGGGCATCCGAACCCACAAAGGTTCCAATGCCACCTTCTCTGTTTTTTCATCAAATAGTGGATCCCAATGTTTCAAAAACAAAGGAATTCCATCAATACACCACTGAAGAACAAGAACTCCGTCCACCAATTCACTAGAATCGAAAATGAAGGAAAACCAACCTTTTGCCAACACCCTAGTTTGGTTCAACAGGGGCGAAAAATCCCCCCACTGATACACAACCCACCGATTGAGAAAGTACCGTCCAAAATGTCTTCCACGGGCTTCCCCGCCACCATTGTTTTAGATAAATCCACTACATCATCCATTTGAACGTCCACCCCCAAAACCAGAGATCACGGCGAGCCCTAGCTTTTACACAGTGTAGTTTCTTACGAGAAGATTTTCTCCGACCCGAGGATGCCTTAGAAAGAGAGAGGGGCGATTCAACCTCAATGTTGCTCACCTCAGCTGCAATTGGAGAGCCTCCCAAACCACTCGCCTGAGAAAAAGAAGGAACCACCGGAACAACACCCAACGTTGGGCGCTGACAGGGTTCTCGGTCAGACCCAGCATCAAAAAAAATCACCCACCGAGAAAAAATCTATTATGATCCTATTATCATAGAAAGAAAGCTAGTTATTATTATTAACTGTCAAAGCGTTATGAGAAAACACGTTATTTACATGACCTCATGCTCTATAGTAGAAGCAAATTATTATTTCTATGAACCTAGGATCAAATTAATATTATTACTATTTTGATAAAGTTTATGCACTTAAAATGTGAGTGATCATCTTGTTATTAAAAGAAAAATCATCATGACAAGTTTGCGTGTTTGATAATAAAATATTATAATTATTAGTATAAGATGAATGCTTATTATTATTAAGAATGCATAATTATTATTATGAGTAATCATTATCTCAATTTGAGTGAAAGATACTAGAGAGATATATCTAAGGTTTCCAATGGAGAAAAGCCCAATTCTATTCCGAAGGCTTGGTTTAAATTTATTGAAATCACTATTATGCATTAATATATTAATCGTCATAAGTATAAAGGTAAATGAGGAAAATCACCTCATATGTTAATAGGAAATCGATTTCGTGATATATATTTATATATGTTAATAGGAAATTGATTTCCTAATATATATGTTTATATTTGTTAATAAGAAATCGATTTCCTAATATATATAAAAGTAAATGAGGAAAATCACCTCATATATTAATAGGAAATCGATTTCGTGATATATATTTATACATGTTAATAGGAAATTGATTTCCTACTATATATGTTTATATTTGTTAATAAGGAATCGATTTCCTAATATATATATTTATATATGTTAATAGGAAATCAATTTCTTAATATATATTTATAATTGTTAATAAAAAATCGATTATTTAATATATATGTATGTTAATAAGAAATCGATTTCCTAATATATATTTATATTAGTTAATAAAAAATCGATAGATATATATAGGAAATCGATTTCCTAATATATATATTTATATATGTATAAGAAAATGAGAATATTTAATGGTTAGTGAAAAACAATTTCAATTATATATCCAAAAAGGTACATTACTATTAAAATAATTATAATTATTTGTTACAATGAAAGCGTACTTTTGAAAGAATTATTATTATTATCAATAGGATGGCTATAGAAGGTTAATTCTATGTTTATACCAGAATGGAAATCATTCATTACATTAAGAAACAATATCACATAAAAAAAATTATATATATAATAGAACATTATGTATTTAAGAACGAGGACTTGATTAAAGGATTTTGTCAGCACTGATTGTTCTTAATTTAATTATTTTATAAAGACTTGACGTATATGGATAATGGGATAACCCTAGCGGTTGGAGTTTGCCGGTAAACGAAACCGAATTCCAATTCATTTTCTCGAGTATGTGCCCCTCTTTATTATAAAGGAGAGAGGGGAGGGTATGCGTTTATAAATGATGAGGAGCGTTTAGGAGTTAGATTGATCTTCGAGTTGCGAGTTGAAGGGAGAGGATGTCTCCACTGTCCCGAGTTATGAGCATCCACATTGAAGGGTAAGGCCCCATTCATTTATAAGCACCTCTATGTTGAATAGTATGATACAATCCACTGTTACTGTTATGAAGAAGAGACAATTCTCTTTGAGAAATATTTTATTCTCATTGATTATTGTACCTTTATGTTGCAAGGAAAGGCTCGATTGTGTTGCAGGGTGATGTTATCTCTGTGTTTTTCAGTTATAATATGTTTTTTTCTTTACACTTGAGAAGGAGAGGGATGAAGCGCTGAGTTCCCTCTATATTAATTGTTTACAACTCTACATGTGAATATGGGGACTAGCCCTTTTGCTTAATATAGTTAGATTCTAAATAATATTGCTTTTGCAAAAGGGTTGGATGAGAGAGTCGATCTCGTTGCCTTATATTTGGTATTGGTATATTGATAGGAGAAGGCAGGGTTTCTCTATAAGAGAGTCAACCCTTGGATCTTCAATTAGAATATTAAATACAACCTTGTGTTATGAGAGAGAAAGGATTGATCTTTGCGGAAGAAGGTTTCCTTTCCTTTATGTAATTGTTGGAAGAACATAGAAGCTTAATCTATTTGCTAAAAGAGCTTGGAGGCTCAATCTAAATAATGGACGATCATAGGAACTCTATACTGGAATTTTTTTTATCTTTTATTTTAAAATTTAGAGTTGAATACTTACTATTTAAAGAGTTGAGTTCCACATTTGAAGGTCAATCCTCAATGCTAAATAATCAAGATCTATATTTGTTGTTTGAAATCTAAGGTAGTTGTTTGGATTCGATCCTTAACGCTAAAAAATTAAGCTCTATTAACTAACAACCCCATATGAAGACAATTATAATGCTTAAATTTGTGAAGAGTTGGGAGCTCTATTACATTATGTTGTTCGTACATAATTAGGAATCATTATCTAAACTTGTTATTTGTATAAAGTCGGGACTTGGGTTGTATTAAATCCCATTTAGATCCTCATGTGTTGAGGTGGGATGCTAGGACTGTAGTATTGTGTTGTATCAAGACCATAGACTTGTGTTGTATCAATTCAATGATTCTCATAAACGATACCCTATGAGATGGATCTCAAGTTGTGGAGGTATAATGCTTTACTTGTTAAAGCAGTGATCCTATGTGATCTATTACTAACCATGGTCATTAAAGATGGATAAAGCTATTAAGTCTCCTCTAGAGACTGATCACCTCTAGAGTGAATTACTTTAGCATATGACTATATGGTCTGGAGTAATACGATATGATCATCAGTATGTGTGACAATTCTTATGAGTATAATATGATAAGATGGATAAATAATAAATACACATGTGGACCATGCAATAAATGATAAATGATAAAGATATAAGCATAGAGACAGAAAAATAATTTGAATTGACTATGTATGCCTCTAGTGAACTTGAAATTGATAAGGATTCAGTTAAATCCTTAGTTGTAAAGAAGAATGCATTAGTTAAATAAGGAATCTCTCTGTGATGGATGCAAAGATAAAAATAGTAAATAATGTGATTTGCATGGATGGCACTAAGAGTGAAGCATTGATGGCACTAAGAGTGAATGACTGATGACATTTGAGGTGAAGCACCATAACACTTAAGCTAGTATGTTAACTAAGTGATCGACATTTAGTTAAAATATTGAGTTCATATCAAAGTCAGTTAAACTATTAGTTAAAGATATTATTGGAAGTTATGGTGCATGTCTTATGCATGGAGAAGAATCCAAAGCACTGACTTGACACCCTTGAAGGAAAATTTGAAATTGAAGTGCATGTGTGTACTAGTGTCAGGAAAACATTACATGGATAAGGTTTTGACTTGTTACTAAAGTGTCGGACACTTGCCAAGTTCATTACAGTTTTAGTAGATGATCTATGTTCTCTATTGCTTTGTGTTCTCTCTTATCAGGTAATATGCTAATGTGTTGTAAACCATACTCTTCAAGTCTATCTATTATCTTCAAAGAATTGTTGGGTTTTTCATCCTTCGCATTTGGAGGGTTTTCCTAGGGTACATCTTGTCTCATATGATTGAATTATTTATGTGTTTGATTTGTGTTATGATATTTATATGTGTAGTGATTGATTGATAAAAATTTTAAAGTTCATAGTTATTCATTATTGATCAAAATATTAGCATGGTATCATAGCTTAGGGCATGAAGGAGCTTAGTTTTGTGCAACAAACTAAATTCTACCTTATATTGAGGAGTTGAACAAAGTTCTAGAGACATGACATTGATATATGTTTGATCGAAAGACTGACTTGAAGACATTCCAACTTCGACACATGGAAGGAGAGATATTGAACATTCTTGAAGAGCATGATTTGGATACCTTGGTATCCACTATGGTAGAGGATCATACCACCAATGAAAATAATCCCAACTTCAATAGGATGTGCCATGATTGTGTTATCTCATAAATAAATTAATTTTCAATAGGTCAAACTCAGATAATTTATTTTTGCATAGTAGTGAAGATTTCAGGGTATATTATGAAAGATGTTTGGGTAATTAACAAAATTGGAATGCCTGGTGTTCTGTTTTTTCAAGAAATTTGAAAGTTTAGCTTTCGGTGGATTTGGCGAACTTTTCAATAGTTCATTAGCCACCGAAAAGCTCATCTTTCAGCAACTAACAATTTGGACTCAGGACTACGTTAACCACCGAAAACTTGTTGACGTCGTTTTTAATAAAAATTTTGGAAAGGGAGATTTCGATGGCTTAGGCAAACTTTTCAACAGTTCATTAGCCACCGAAAATCCCAGCTTTCAGCAGCTTAACAATTTGGTCCAGGAAGACATTAACCACCGAAAGCTCATTAACTACGTTTTTGGATAAATTTTGGGAAATGAGCTTTCGGTGGCTTAGGCGAACGTACCAACAGTTCATTAGCCACCGAAAATCCCAGCTTTCGGCAGCTTACAAATTAGACCCAAGATTTCCTTAACCACCGAAAGCGCCAAAAGAGGAAAACGGCTAGCATATCCATCGAGATCAAACACCGTCAACATGAGGAAACTTCATGATCAAACACTTAACTGCCGAAAAGACTGGGGGGCTATAGAAAATCATGAGTTGGTGAATAAAAGGTCGTTATTGAACTGAAGTGACTGATAGAGACCAAAACCCTAACCTATCGTCCTTCTGTCCCACGACTGCAATTGAACCACCACGAAACATCAATTCCCAGCTAAAAAATGATTGCTATACTGGTTATGTCATGGTTCCCACCAGAGTTTACCATCATCTTACTTAAAATACCAATCGACTAATTAACCCCTCAAAATCAACACCATATCCTCAGTACACTCTGCATTTCTCTGCGTGCATCCTCACTACTCCAGGCCATCCCTGAAACCAGCGCACTAATCTCCTTCACAGAATTCGAATTTTGATTTTTGCAGGTAATAGAACCACAGTCCAGAGATGAAGAAAGGAGGAGGACCTGCCCTCAGACAGGAGTTAGGTGACATTATCTATCTTGAGTCACATCCCGAAGTATGCCAATTCTTCAAAGATGCAGGCTGTTACAGGTTCTGTAAGAAAATCCAGGGTTCCCACCAGTAGGTGGCATAAGCCTTTGCTCTTTCTTTTGATGGCTCTAAGGCATTGATTGTAATACCCTGGTTTTGACCCCATTTGCATAAAAAGATACATGATGTATATATTGTAATTAATCATCGTGTGGAGCTAAAGGTAAAAGCCCCACCATCGATTTGGTTGTGTTATGTTTCAGCGATTGGGATCGTTGCCGATGGTATATCGTGCTATCCAGCACATTATAGTTTTGGCATCATGTAAATATGTACTTTAATTAAAATGAACCTACAACCAGCTGCGACGGTGCAACGATAATGAAAAGGGCATGATTTTCCTAAGGATAAGGGGGGGGAATTATTAAACCTTGGGCCTGTGCAGAAAAGCCATGTGTCAGCTTTTGAACCCATTTGGTTCTCACCCACCCTTTTTGTCTTACTCACCTTTCCTTGTCTTATCATCCAAATACCACAATAAACCCCTAATGTTAGTTGGGGTAGTTATTGCTGGGTATTGGTGGGTGTGGTAGGACTATCAGTCCTTGCCCACGTGCCCACTCCACCAGCAGACTCTCCATCTTCACGTCGCGTGGGTAGAGAAGCGACATTCCCACTCTCCACTCTCCCATGACTCCATTCTTCGATGGAAGATTCCATTCTCTCTCAACCACTGCTTTGGGGGCATTCTTCCATTCTCTCCATTGTTTTTCTATCCTCACGCATAGGCTGGAATCGCCCATCCTCACCCAGAGACATTATGTTCTCCTCACGCACAGGATTCTTCTTGGTTTTACTCACGCAGCGAGCTAGGGAGCTGTGTTCTGTCACCCACGATTTCCCTGTGAAGGGCCATTCACAATTTTCTGCTCTGTGTATGTGTTCCCATACCAATTTGTGGTATGTGCATACGTTTTTCCTCCTGTCCATGCAGAGAGTCTGTTTTCTTTTCCAACTCCGGGCTGTGCTTTTCCCATGCTTCATTGTTGAGACAGGGGTTGTTGTCCTCCCCATGTTTTTCATTGGTTGTGGTTTACATTACGTCTTGGAGCTGTTGTAGGTTGTTATGGAGTCATTTTGGCCACGATAGGGCCAAGAATGACTCAGGAGTCGGATTTCCCCTGTCCAAGTTGTGAATCACTGGTTTGGCTACGTGTATGTAGTGGTTGGTCTTCTGACTGTGTTGGAGTGGGGATGGGGGCTTGGTTTGCTTGATAAACCTGGTGTGTTTGGGGAACCCCATAGATAGAGCTAGATGGTTGGCTTTCTTCTCCACAACCCCTGAATAGCACTGGAAGGGAGGTCAAGGACTGAGGGACTGTGTAGTAGAGAAGGGACTGATTTCCTGGTGTTGGGTGTGTGTGGGTGTCCTAAAATTCAGGATAGTTCTGATGTAGGTGTCCTTAACTCTTAAAATAGCTCACCAGCTTAGCATTCAACTTTTCCCAGCTCCGTGATGGCATGATAAACCCAATTGTGTTGGCTTGGCTGATTTGTGTATCCTTGGCTATGTGTAAGCCTGCTTAGTCCCTTATTCCTCGGGGAATCATGGCTAGCTCAAGGGTTGTAGTGTTGTTGAGAAGATGATGAGCACACTGGCCTATGGTTGGGTGGAACATTGCAGTGACGTAGCTGGTTGCGGGACGAGTTCTTGATAAGATAAGTATTTTTGACTATCTTCATCTCTGCAATCATATCTGATGTTTAATGAATTATGATGAACAGGTTGAATGTTGGAATGTATGGTTTTGCTTTTGTTGTATGATAAACAATTATGCATCTCTGCATATTTTTACCTCCAAGCATTTTGTTTCAGTTATATGCATGTACATGTTCATGGGGCTAGTTTCCCTGGTTGGTTAGTGGCATGGTAGCGTCCTCTTCACCGGTCGGAGGGTCGGGGACATTACAGAGTGGTATCAAAGCTCATGTTGCAGCATGGGCCTGAATGGGCCATGAAGAATCAGCTAACAAAGGAAGGTTACCCTCTGCCTAGAAGAAGTCAGAAGAAATCTGTGGATGACAAGAGAAAATTCCAAAAATTTTCTAAGTCTGGAAATCATCGGAGAGCTTAGGCTGAAGCACCTCTGATATGTCGAAAAACATAGCCTGAAGCTCATCCGATGCAGCAAAGAGCTAGGCAGAAGTCCGCCCGATGCACAGCGGACAAAACATAGAAACGGAGCCGCAACAATGGGAAGCTTCACAAGAAGTCTTCCGATGCAGCGGCGGTGGCAGAAGGAAGGGAAGGCTCGCCGGAAGGGAGCCGCAAAAGCGGAAATGAAGAGGTATTGAGAGCCGATGCCATCAGGCGAGATAAGCCGATGAGGAGAAAATTTTCAAAAATTCTCTAAGTGTTAAGATCGTCGGATCGTCGAAGGACTTAGTTTGAAGCTCCTTCGATGCATCAGACAGCTTAGACGGAATTCCACCCGACGGGAACTAGCGGGAAGAAAAGTTTCCAAATTTTGTCTAAGTGTCGAAATCGTCAGGAGCCATCAGCTAACGATCGTAGAAACATCGACGTATTTAGGCGGAAGGGTTTTCGATGCTGTCGAAGGTAAAAAGTTGACGACGGAGCTGAAACGAAATTTTCGCTGAAAATAGTTGGAAAAGTTGGAAAAGTATGGAAATAGTTCGAAAAGTTTAGTTGATCGAGGAGCCGTAGTGTCGGCGGAGATCACTAGAAGACCGTTGAAATGTCGACGAAAATTAGTTGATGGAATAGCCAACACAGCGGCGGCAGGAAGAAGATAAAAAGAATCTTGGAAAAATTTTGAAGTGTCTGAGACCATCGGTGTCGGTGGGAGATAGAAGATGAGAGCGCCGACACGGAGGAGAAGGAAGAAATTTTTTTGCCGAAATTTTCTAAGTGCTGAAAACATCAAAAGTCTTCAGCTGAAGACCGCCGATACGCCGATGCATCTAGACAGATGGACTTCCGATACGTCGACAGAGAACAGGTCAAGACAGAGCCATAGTGTCGGCAGAGATCTCCGGAACACCGTTGAAAAGTTGGCGAAGTTTAGTTGATAGAACCGCCAATGATACGTCGGGGAAAACTAGTTGAGCAAGTAGCTGATGCAGCGATGGTAAAGGGAAGAAAAATTTTCGAAAATAAATTTTTTTCAAAAATTTGTCTAAGTACAGGTAACATCAGAAAATTTTAGCTGCTCAAACATCCGATACGTCAGCGGAAGATAAAGGAAGTTTCATAGAAAGTTAGTTGATGGAGTAGCCGCAACGGTGGCAAAAAATAGATGATGAAAGTGTTGATACATGGGTGGAAAATAGATGATGAAGGTGTCGATACGTGGGTGGAAGATAAAGGAAGTTTCATCGAAAGTTAGTTGATGGAGTAGCCACAACGGCAGCGGAAAATAGATGATGAAGGTGCCGATACATCGGCAGAAAATAGATGATGAAGGTGTCGATACGTCGGTGGAAGATAAAGGAAGTTTCACCAAAAGTTAGTTGAGGGAGTAGCCGCAACAGGAGGGGAAAATAGATGATGATGCAACCACAATGGTAGTGAAAGATAGATAATGAAGTAGCCGCAATGGCGGTGGAAGATAGACGATAAGGGCACCGACGTGGAGGATAAAAGAGAATGAAAAATTCTCTTAAGTGTTGAAAGCATCAGACAAAAATAGAGGACCAGACCGTCGATACGTTGGGAAAGATTAGTGGATCAGTCCATCGACACATCGGAAAAAGTTAGTTGTTCGGACTGCCGACATGTCGGAAGCCAGAGGAAGATCGGCCTGAAACGTCGAAAAACATTAGTTGTTTGGACCACCGATGAACGTCATAAAAATTTAGCTGTTTGGACCGCTGAAACATCGGAAGCTTAGTCAACTAACGATCCGATATGTCGGAAAATTAGTTGGGAAGAGACCCGAATTGATGAAGGAAATTTTGAGTTTTTCAAGTGGGATTTCTCAGCGGATTTCAGTGGCTTCTCAGTGGGATTCTCAGTAGTTTCCAGTGGATATTCAGGGCTGAAAAGGAAGAAATTATAGGTGGCTAAAGTTAACATTTCAGACCAGAATACAGTCGTAAATTTGGTGAAAATTGCCATTTTAGAAGTGGTGTGATTTTCACACCTGAAGTCAGAATAGAGCATGTGGATAGACGTTGGAAAGCTTATCCAGCAGGGAACAAGGGAGAATCACCAGAGTGGAATGCGAAGCAGAAAAGTACTAGTGGTTGTTTGAAAGAAAAAAAGTGTGTTGCTGTCAATAAGGACAAATCCGAGAATTGCATGCCTAGAGATAGCAAAGACCATGAATTTGAACCAGCTATTATGCGGAAGAGGAATTCCAGGAAACGATGAGGGTTTTGAAAAGGAAAATCCCTTAAACCCTGTCTTGTTAACTATATTCATATTTTATAAGCTTGTGTACATAGAAATTATGGCATGGGGATGCTGAAAATGCATGGGGATATGTTTGTGTGCATAGGATATTACATATTGGTAAAAATAGTGAGAATTATACATTTATAATGAACCACTAATGGTAAATATTGCATTGGTGTTGGAATTAGTGGAAAAACCAATGACAACATGAGCATGGCTGAATATGTTGCTGAAGCCGATGAATGTGACCAGCAACCATATGGAGAAAGGGATAAGGCAACAAATCCAAGATCAAAAGTTGGTGAGCGAATTCTGCAATCTCCTGCAAGAGACCAACTAAACTGGTAATATCAAGGGTGTAAGTAGGATCCATGCAGGTAATGGTTTAATTATGACAATTGCGTGGAGTGGTAAGGGCAAGAGGTCTCATACCATGTGGTTATTAAAATTTATACTACATTCATATAGAAATATGTTGATATGAACTTAATAACCAGAACAAGTGAGGGCTAGAGGTCTTGATTATAGTAATGCATCCTATATGAGGTAGTCATGGTAAGGCCATGGTATGTTTGAATGCATAGTATTCCTGAATCAATACAAGGTAGCATTGAGTGGATATGCATTAAGAGATTTTATAAATATTGTAGTTATGCATTGAATGAATGCATATGAAAAGTTTGAGTGAATGTTGTAAATATGCATACATAAGTATGGGTGCAAATGTTGTGATGCATCGCATGAATGCATCAAGATAGTGCATGTGTTATTATGACTAACCAATGGCTGAAATGATGAATTGATGATAATTCTAGAACCATTTCAAGAGTTGTTATGAATGCAGGATAGTAAGTGCATGAAGGGGGTAGTCATGATCGATTAGCTGCTGGAAATGCTCTATAGAAGGAAAAGGTGGTACAAATGATACGCTTGTGAAGTAAGGAGTATCTAAACATTTCATTTAAATTGCATAAATGATGTGACTATACCTTGCAATTTTAGTATGATAATGATTCGTGTGAAGTAAATGAGTTTTGGGTAATATTGATATGCTAACAGTTGGAAGTATTTGAATTCTATAATTCTGAAAATGATTCAGTGATTGTTGCAGCAATGAAAAAAGTTATATGCATCAAGACTTACCAAGTGTTTGGCTGATTGAAGATCAGGTTTCAGGTAGATTTTTTGGGGCATGGCAATGCGGGTAAGACCATGACAAAGGCCAAAATCTACCATGTTAAAGAGCCAAACCTCATGAGAAGAGTCTCATGGTTGTAAAAATAGTTTGTATGCAGAATGGGTTGTCAATTTGGACTTATAAATTTCAGATTTGAGAAATTGCTGACAACTACTAATCACTATTGGCTTGCATAGAATTGTGTCAGGAGGACGTGTTGTAAGTGGATGAATGAGGATCACCTCATTGCTGAGAAAATCAATTTATGTAGTAAATAGAGTTGCAAATTCATATTGAATTTAATTACTAATGCCATTGCTTGGTTATGGAACAATCGAATTTGGATTGTATTAGTAGATAATGATTGACTGTTTGGCTACTTGATGAATGTGCCAGGGGTACACATTGCAAGAAGACCATGTGTGATGGCCTGCAGGAGCCAAACTTCATGGGGAATTTTTCCCTATCTTGGAAATGGGTTTCGGGTGAAACTCCATTGGACATTTTGGAAATGTCCCATCTGCACTACATGT
Organism: Pseudotsuga menziesii; assembly: GCA_001517045.1. NCBI lineage: Eukaryota > Viridiplantae > Streptophyta > Pinopsida > Pinales > Pinaceae > Pseudotsuga > Pseudotsuga menziesii. Next base: position 397,337 of record LPNX010135011.1, read on the forward strand.
TGTTAATGTAATTGTAAATTCGGAATGTATTCACTTGTATTTCTCATCTATTGTAACCCGATGTTTATTCTGGGATGTTCTTGTGTCATGTCATGCCCCGATGTTCCGATCGGGAGAATCAATAATGTAAACAATTCATGTCAAGTCATTGTGGGTAACCCTCCTATTGTCTAAGGGTTAAAGTCCCCGCAGTTCTGGGGCACTAGGGTTATTAGACTCTCCTAGTGAGGTCGGCCCTAGTAGGGTTTTAGTCATGTCGGGATTAGTATAAATAGAGAACTGGACTCTCTATTTAGCACACATCTCATACACACTCAATTGTAGCGCATATTTGAGGAAGAGAAAGACACTGGGGCAAGAGGAAAGAGCTTACTATTGTCAGGAGATTGTCTTACTGTTTTTGGGTTTCAATTTGGTGCTGATTCTATCTCAGAGGAAGTTGCAGGGTTTTCTCAATTTATGGTTTCCTCAAGGAAAAACACTGTGTTCATTGTCTCTTGTGTTTGATTGTTGTGCTTGTTGTTCTCTCAGTTTAAATATCCTAATGATATGCTAGCTTAATGTTGAAAAACTAACATGGTATCAAAGCTAACTTGAGAAGAAGACACTGTGCAATTGCGGGATCTAGGGATTCCTATTTTTTGGATCTCTCTCCAAAACTTTTTAGCAAAAGAAGGGTGGAATAACTCTCCTCCCTAGGGCACATCTTTCTATCGAAGCAGAATCCAATTCTGAGGTTTTTTAGTTTTGGACCCGACACTACTGCCGAAAATTAGGGCTTTTCACAGAAGAGGAATTTTTCAATGACCCCAGGCATGGATTGATCTCCTCCCCAAAATCGAATTTAGGTATCAATTTCAAAGCATTTGGTTGGACAGAACTCTGGGAAAAGCAAAACCCTAATCTGATCCTGAACCGGTACTGCACAATTTCAGCTTCAAATCCAGATCCGACATCTTGACCTAGTAATATCAAAATATTTTGTATTTCCATTTGAGTTTCTCAGTTAAGATGTCTCATCATACCAATCTTGATGAAAATCTTGAGGGAGTTGATAACTTCCGATCTTGGAAGTATAGGATCTCCCTGGTCCTAGAAGAGAATGAGTTGGACTCCTACATCCATGAGGAGGTTCCAGTTCCAGAGGGAGATGAGTCCAAGGCCTTACATAAGAAGAAGTTGGTTATGGCAAAGAGGATCATTGTAGATTCTATCAAGGATCACCTCATTCCATAGGTGTCCTCCCTCAAGACACCTAAAGCCATGTTTGATGCCCTAACCAAACTGTTTGAAGGGAAGACCATCAATCGGAAGATGACTCTAAGGAACAAGTTGAAGAATGTCAAGATCCAAAATGAGGAGACCATACAATCATACTTCACAAGGGTCTCCCAGATCAAAGAACAACTAGAAGCTGTAGATGAAGAAGTGGAGAATGCAGAAATTGTGATGACAACATTGAATGGCCTCCCTAGGTCATGGGATTATTTCATCCAAGGAATATGTGCTCGGAAGAAGTTGGTCAAGTTCAATAGACTGTGGGAAGAATTATCTCAAGAAGAGGCTCGAATAGCAGCTCAAGAAGAAAAGATGGGAAATGAAGATCAAGCTCTCACAATACACTCAAGGAAAGGAAGAAGGGAAAAGCATCATCACCAAGGTAAGCATTCTCATTAGAAAGGTTCATCTAAACTCAGATGTTATACATGTGATGAAATAGGACACTTTGCTAGAAATTGTCCCATGAATAAGAATGGATCCAAGAAGAAGAAGAAATCCAAAAGAAAATATCATGCTCACACTGCTGAGGATGATGATCCTCCAAGGAAGAGAGTAAAGCAAGAAAGTGAAGACTCTTCAAGTGAGGATGAATATGTTCTAATTTCCGCTCTCACAGGAACTGTCACTCATGGAAGCAAAGATTGGATTATTGACAGTGGGGCTTCCAAACACATGATAGGTTTCAAATAATCCTTTGAGAAACTATCCGAACATAATTCACCCCATACGGTGAAACTAGGAGATGACTACCAATATCCAATAAAAGGTAGTGGTGAATCCTCCTACAAGCTAGACTCTGGAAAGTCTATAAAAATGAAGGATGTTCTATTTGTACTAGGACTCAATAAGAACCTTCTCTCCATATCTGCACTGGATGCAAAAGGCATGAGGGTTGAATTTATAGATGGCTAAGTTATCATGTGTCCAAGAGGAAAGACTATTGATGATGCAATAGTGATTGGAGAACAAGAATGAGGTTTGTACAAGTTGAAGGGCCATTCAGAACAAGCTATGGTCCATGACATAGTAGAGCCAAATGAACTATGGCATAGAAGGCTTGCACATGTGCATTATAGAGCACTACCACTTGCAAGTAAAGCTATTGAAGGTCTTCCAGAAATTCAAGCAAAACATGAAGGGGTCTACAAAGGATGTGCGAAAGGGAAGAATACAAAGAAGACATTTCCAAGTAGCAAGAGCAAGGAAAAAGGAATCTTGGAAATCATCCACTCCGTTGTATGCGGTCCAATGTCATCAAGTTCACTAAGCGGGTATGTATACTATGTTTCTTTCATTGATGACTTTTCTAGGAAGACATGGATTTACTTCATGAAGAACAAAGATGAAGTGTTCAGCAAGTTCAAGGAATTCAAAGCCTTGATTGAGAACCACACAGAAAACAAGATCAAGAACTTTCAATCAGATAATGGTGGAGAATTCACATCAAATGAATTCAAATACTTATGCAAAGAATCAGGGATTAAGAGGGAGTTCTCCACTCCTTACAATCCACAACAAAATGGGGTTGCAGAAAGGAAGAATAGAACTATCATGGAAGCTGCAAGAGCAATGCTTCATGATCAGGATCTTCCTATGCATCTATGGGCAGAAGCAGCCAGAACAGTGGTGTATGTATAGAACCGTACTCCACACAAAGTACTCAAGAATAAGACTCCTGAAGAAGTCTTCTCCGGTAAGAAACCAGAATTCATCCATCTCAGAATATTTGGTTGTCTAGTGTACATACACATACCAAAAGAGAAGATAACAAAACTAGATCCTTCAGGAAAGAAGGGTATATTTGTGGGATACTCTAAAAGCTCAAAGACTTACAGAATATACTTGCCAGGATACAAGAAGATCAACATCAGCAGGGATGTAACATTTGATGAAGACACAGCTTACAAAAAATCCAGAAAGAGACCTGCTAAAGAACCTGAAAAATCCGAAGCTCCCAGAATTCATGATACAACCATGAATGAAGAAATTCAAGAAGAAGATCGAGAATTTGAAGAACCACAAAGACCTGTAGATCCACTTCAGGAGAAGAATCCTCACAAGAGGAAACCTGCTTAGGTATGAGAAATTATCCAAGGTGCAGAAAGATATGGGGCTCTAGAAGAAAATCACAAAGAAAGAAAGAGAACTAGATCTTGCTCCGGATATGTAGCCTTACTATGTGACTTTATCAAAGAATAACCTTCCAATTATGAAGAAGCGACAAAATGGAAAGAATGGAAGGATGCGATGATCGAAGAATATCAATCAATCATGAAGAACGATGTTTGGGATGTTGTCCCAAGACTAGAAGGGAAGCCAGTTGTAACTTCCAAATGGATCTACAAGATCATGCATGCTGCAGACGGTAGCATAGAGAAATATAAGGCAATATTTGTGGCTCATGGCTTCTCACAAAAGGAAGGAATAGACTATGAAGAAACCTTTGCTCCTGTATCCAGATACACTTCCATTAGATCAGTACTTGCTTTGGCTACAGTAATGAAATGGAAGATACACCAAATGGATGTCAAGACTACTTTCTTGAACGGTGTAGTGGAAGAGGAAGTATATGTAGAACAGCCACTCGGTTTTGAGACACATGACAGGGAGTCTCATGTGTGCAGAATGAAGAAATCCATGTACGGTTTAAAACAGGCACCCAGGACATGGTACAGTAGAATTGACAGCTTTCTATCCAGTTTGGGCTTTACCAAGAGTAAAGCAGATTCCAACCTTTACTACAAGGTTGAATATGGCAACCCAGTGATGCTTCTATTGTATGTAGATGATCTATTTTTAAAAGGTATGGATGGGTTGATTGCTGATACGAAGAGAAAGATTGCTGCCGAGTTCGAAATGAAGGACTTGGGTATGATGCATTATTTTCTAGGTATGGAGGAGTGGCAAAATGTGGATGGAATCTTCCTCGGACAAGGGAAGTATGCAGTAGAGATCCTGAAGAGGTTTGGGATGATGGACTGCAAGTCTATTGCCACACCTATGGCATCGAACCTGAAGCTATTGAGAGATGCTTCATCAAATACGGTTGATGCTATGATGTATCATCATATGATTGGGTCCTTGATGTATCTGACAAACACGAGACCAGAAATTTTCTTTGCTGTGAACACCTTGATCCAGTTCTTGACAGATATGAGAAATGTTCACTTGATTGCTGCAAAGCATATTCTCAGATACCTGAGTTGTACAATTGACTATGTGCTCAAGTGCGAGGTGAATCAGAAAATTAACCTAGAGGGTTATGTTGATTCAGATTGGGCAGGAAGTGCCATCGATAGGAAGAGCACTTCAGGGTGTTGCTTCAATATGGTATCAGGTGTGATCTCTTGGTTTAGCAGGAAGCAATCCTGTGTGGCACTGAGTACAGCTGAATCAGAGTATGTCACAGCTTGTTCAGCTGGTTGTGAGGCAGTATGGTTGTGAAAGCTACTGTTTGATTTATTTGATATCCAGATGGATGCTACTTGTATACATTGTGACAACCAGAGTTGTGTGAAGTTGTCAAAGAATCCAATGTTCCATGACAAGTCGAAGCGTATTGAGATCAAGTATCACTATATCAGGGATATGGTGCAGAGGGGAGCAGTGAAGCTCCAGTATGTTGCGATGGAGGAATAGATAGCTGATGTATTGACGAAGCCATTGGCTAGGGTGAAGTTTGAGTACTTCAGGGAGAATCTTGGTGTTCTCCAGATCGAGGTTTCCTCCAAGGGAAAGTGATGAGTCCCATAGCCATTCTGACATGGTCAGAGGATTGGTTCCTTCCATGGTCAGATGTAAGGGCTAATCCATTCTATCATGGTGAGAGGATTGGTTCCTTCCATGTCAGATATGAGTGCTAAATGCCATTCTTGGAATGGAGGTACCTATTCAATTACCAGGAACACTCAGTCCGGGACTGAGAGAGACATTCTGACGAGTAGGTCATATTTAATGGCTGAGCCATTCTATCATGGTTAAAGGATTAGGTTCCTCCCATGTCAAATGTGAGTGCTAGCCATTTTGTTGAGTAGGACATATGTAAGGGAAACTTCCATTCTGGGAATGGAGGAACCTGGTCAGTTACCAGGTAGCTCAGTCTAGGACTCAGGGCCATTCTGATATGACTATAGGATTGGTTCCTACTTGATCAAATGTGAGTGCATGCCCTTCTGAACATGCATGTTGGATTGGTTCCTCGCATGTGTTAGATGTAAGTGCAGAGCATTTTCAAACATGCATGTTGGATTGGTTCCTTGCATGTGTTGAATGTAAGTGCAGATCCTTTTTGAACATGTATGTTGAATTGGTTCCTCGCATGTGTCAAATATAAGTGCTGATCCTTTTTTAACATGCATGTTGGATTGGTTCCTCGCATGTGTCAAATGTGAGTGCTGGGCCTTTCTGACAGGGTTGTGGGATTGGTTCCCACATGGTCAGATGTGAGTGTTGGGTGTGCCTTTCTAATATGATTATAGGTTAGTTCCTACATGATCAGATGTAAGTGCTAGGCGAAGACCTACATGGTGGCTAGGCCTACATCCAGCATGAAAAAGGGTTGGCTCTGTAGAACTTCCTATGATGAGAAGAATCATGAGATAGCACCCGTGAAGATTCAGTATTAATGATCCAGCAGAGATGATCCAGATCGAGGCAAGATCCATATCCAGAGATGATGCTCTAGAGATGATCCATATCGAGGGATGATCTAGATCCAAGAATGATGCTACAGATGATCCAGATCGAGTGATGATCTAGATCTAGAAATGATGATCCAGATCGAGTGATGATCTAGATCTAGAAATGATGATCCAGATCGAGTGATGATCCATATCCAGAGACAAATATGACTTGAAGACAAAGAAGACTTGAAGATGCAGATGACGAGAAGACCCAGAGAATAAGACCAGTGATGAAAATTGTGTCGAGAGAATACCTTCCTATTTAAGAGGGAGTGTTAATGTAATTGTAAATTCAGAATGTATTCACTTGTATTTCTCATCTATTGTAACCCGATGTTTATTCCAGGATGTTCTTGTGTCATGTCATGCCCCGATGTTCCAATTGGGAGAATCAATAATGTAAACAAGTCATGTCAAGTCATTGTGGGTAACCCTTCTATTGTCTAAGGGTTAAAGTCCCCGCAGTTCCAGGGCACTAGGGTTATTAGACTCTCCTAGTGAGGTCGGCCCTAGTAGAGTTTTAGTCATGTCGAGATTAGTATAAATAGAGAGTTGGACTCTCTATTTAGCACATATCTCATACACACTCAAGTGTAGCGCATAATTGAGGAAGAGAAAGACACTGGGGCAAGAGGAAAGAGCTTACTGCTGTCCAGAGATTGTCTTACTGTTTTTGGGTTTCACTTTGGTGCTGATTCTATCTCAGAGGAAGTTGTGGGGTTTTCTCCATTTATGGTTTCCCCGAGGAAAAACATGTGTTCATTGTCTCTTGTGTTTGATTGTTGTGCTTGTTGTTCTCTCAGTTTAAAGATCTTAATGATATGCTAGCTTAATGTTGAAAAACTAATACATGTGTGGTAAGCAACATGAGTGAGATGGTATAGATTATGTTGATAAGACATGTGTGGGATATGGAATGTAAAAAGGAGTTGGGATGGAAAACCGAGGGACTGTCAACTCAGAGAAGGGAGCCCCCATTCCTCCTTAATGAAGGAATACTGCATCGGCAAATGGATAAGGGTTCTATGACCCTAGCTAAGAATATGCATGTCAAATTGTTAGATTCAATATGCAGAGCATGTTTTGATTTTATTTCCATTATGATAGATTGCTTGAGTATGAATAGGGCCTACATGGCTCACATTGAAAAGGGGTGCACACTTTCTCGATGTCAAGTCATGAAAGGGTTTTCAAAATTGACTACACCCTAGGGAGTGGACGCACTCTTGGTGTTTCAATACTTGATAGTGAATGATATGAAATATTATTGCAGTTTTAGAGCAATAACACTGATGAGTTTGCTTATATTTCTTGTGTTGACAGGCTAAACAGATGCAGTTTGGTGTTGCACACTAAAGAGAAAAGGCAAACAGTTGTTGTGAGGGGTTGTGAAGTAAGGGTTATTGTTGATATAAATGTATTTTGGTATAAGTGTATTGTTGATATAAGTGTATGTATTATTGTTGATATAAGTGTATGTTGGGTTGTTATATGCATGGGGATCCATAGTAGATCATGGACCTGGAAATGGTCGTGGTAAAGTTCCAAGCCCAGTCGGCGTGAAGGTGTACTGGCTGGACATTAATTATTTGATGTTGTGGAGAAGCCTGCGTGCTGACCTAACATCCAAGTCCATAGGCAATCCCAAGGCTTGCAGAGCGAAGCAGGACCTTGTGGATCAGAGAGGAAATGCACAATACAGATAAGTATTGGATTATCTTGCAACTTCTTGCTTATGAATATACTTGTGTATATGGTTTGGTTATAATATTCTAACTCTTGTTTAGAGACAAACCGATGAGAATAAACTAAACATGTGAATCTATTCAATGTTTGAATATAGGTATCACTGGGAGCAAGGACTATGAGGGCATCCTAGGGGTGCATGTGGACATGTGATTGTCCTGAAGAGCTCAAAATGAGAAATAATGAAAAAAAGGTGCTAGTGAGACTATGAAGGTCCTAGTAGCCAAGAGTTGTAGACAAACCATGTGGAGAGACTCCATGGTTGAGAGGTCTGGAATAGACCAGAGACACTAAGTGTCATGGCCAAGAAGGGTTGGTCCAGCATTCACAGTGAAGTGAAAGAGGCTAAGAGCATGAAAGCCACAATGGTGGTGTGGGTTCCAAAATGGAACAAGACAAAGAGGGGAAAAACTCTTGCTTCTCTCTCTCTTTCCTTTTTTTTATATACTTATGCATTATGAAAGCAAAAGATTGTTGAATGCATGTATGGCTGAAAATAGAATGTGTTTATTTGCTTAAAATAAATTGTGAATGCTGGAATAGTTAATTCCCTACCCAAGAATGGACATGAATGAGCTCATGTGCCTGTTGGGAAGGCATGAAAAGTATGAAAGTCTCCTCGATAAGACTTCAACTGCCATGCCAATTGGGCAATTAATTGACTGATTTTAATGCTTATATTATGCTTGGCCTAACATAATTACAATGATGCATTTCATAGGTGAGAAAAGTGAAACCCAGTTGTGCACATTGATCATAGCAGCAGACCAAAGGATATTGGACTTGGCTGGAAGTATCCTTCAAACAATTTCCAAGACCCAAGAGAATCTTGGAGAGATGCTCAAGATACAGACAAGTTCCTAGACTTGGGGATGAGCCGAAAGTTGAGAACTAGCAGAAGAAGCTCGTGGAAGCCAAGGGGCTTGGTCCTGAAAGTTCAAAGTAAATAATTGAACAAAGGACAAATCTGCAAAATTTTGAAATTTTGGATGTATAAATTGTATATGTATTCCTAAGTATTGGAACACCGAGGACGGTGTTATTCCAAGGGGGAGGGGATTGTAATACCCCAGTTTTACCCTATTTGCATTAAAAAATACATGATATATATATATATATATATATTGTAATTAATCATGGTGTGGAGCTAAAGGCAAAATCCCCACCATCGATTTGGTTGTGTTATGTTTCGGCGATTGGGATCGTTGCCGATGGTATATTGTGCTATCCGACACATTATAGTTTTGGCATCATGTAAATATGCACTTTAATTAAAATGAACGTACAACCAGCTATGACGGTGCAACGATAATGAAAAGGGCATGATTTTCCTAAGGATAAGGTGGGGGGGGATTATTAAACCTTGGGCCTGTGGGGAAAATCCATGTGTCAGTTGTTGAACCCATTTGGTTGTCACCCACCCTTTTTGTCTTACTCACCTTTCCTTGTCTTATCATCCAACTACCACATTAAACCCCTGATGTTAGTTGGGGTTGTTATTGTTGGGTAGTGGTGGGTGTGGTAGGACTGTCAGTCCTTTCCCACATGCCCACTCCACCAGCAGACTCTCCACTCTCCCACAAAGCAAAATTCCCACTCTCCACTCTCCCACGACAACATTCTTCGATGGATGATTCCATTCTCTCTCCACGACTGCTTTGGGGGCATTCTTCCATTCTCTCCATTGTTTTGCTATCCTCATGCATAGGCTAGAATCGCCCATCCTCACCTAGAGACGTTCTGTTCTCCTCACTCACAGGATTCTTCTTGGTTTTACTCACACAGCGAGCTGGGGAGCCGTGTTCTGTCACCCACGATTTCCCTGTGAAGGGCCATTCATAATTTGTTGTTGTGTGTATGTGTTCCCATACCAATTTGTGGGTTGTGCATACGTTTTTCCTCCTATCCATGCGGAGAGTCTATTTTCTTTTCCAAATCCGGGCTGTGCTTTTCCCATGCTTCATTGTTGAGACAGGGGCCATTGTCCTCCCCACGTTTTTCATTGGCTGTGATTTCCATTACATCTTGGAGATGCTGTAGGTTTTTATGGAGTCGTTTTGGCCACGATAGGGCCAAGAACGACTCAGGAGTCGGATTTCCCCTGTCCAAGCTGTGAATCGCTGGTTTGGCTGCATGTATGCAGTGGTTGGTCTTCGGACTGTGTTGGAGTGGGGATGGGGGCTTGTTTTGCTTGATAAACCTGGTGTGTTTGGGGAACCACACATATAGAGCTAGAGGGCTGGATTTCTTCTCCACAACCCCTGAATAGAACTGGAAGGGAGGTCAGGGTCTGAGGGACTGTGTAGCAGAGAAGGGACTAATTTCCTGGTGTTGGGTGTGTGTGGGTGTCCTAGAAGTCAGGCTATTTCTGGTGTAGGTGTCCTTAACTCTTCAAAGAGCTCACTAACTTAGCATTTAGCTTTTCCCAGCTCCGTGATGGCCTGATAAAACCAATTGTGTTGGCTTGGCTGATTTGTGTATCCTTGGCTATGTGTAAGCCTGCTTAGTCCCTTATTCCTTGGGGAATCATGCCCAGCTCAGGGGTGGTAGTGTTGCTAAGATATTGATGAGCACACTGGCCTATGGTTGGGTGGAACGTTGCAGCGACGTAGTTGATTGCAGGACGAGTTCTTGATAAGATAAGTATTTTTTACTATCTTCATCTCTGCAATCATATCTGATGTTTAATGAATTATGATGAACAAGTTGAATGATGGAATGTATGGTTTTGCTTCCATTGTATGATAAACAATTATGCATCTCTGCATGTTTTTACTACCAAGCATTTTGTTTCAGTTATATGCATGTACATGTTCATGGGGCTAGTTGCCCCGGTTGGTTAATGGCATGGTAGCATCCTCTTCATCGGTCGGAGGGTCGAGGACGTCACATTGATAGGCAAGGAAGAGTTCCAAGTTGATGAAACCCTAATAGCAGAAGTAGCAGAACTCCCAAGGATTGGGGAGAAATGGTTCAAGATCACCATTACTAAGGATGTGGAATTCACGTCCTACTTATATCCTGAATACAAGAATGTAGTATGGAAGAAAATCATCCCATCAACCTGGCTTGAGGAGAATTGGCAACAATTATTAAAATAATTCCTGGTTTATATAACCTGTGAAGGAAGGTATAACAAGGTGATGATATACCACTTTAAATTGATGAACCATTTTACAGGCAAAATCCCTTTAAACTTGCCTTTCTACCTCCACAATATCCTAACCAAGATGTCCCACCAGGTCAAGGCCCAGCCCACCAAAATCGCAGGGAGGTTATCTCACCATGGCCTGATAAAACCCATTGTCCAAGAATCGTTGCAAAGAAGAAACATAGCATGGACATATTTCTTATTCTAGAAGGAGTTTGAAACAGGATTACAGCTAGAAGACAAAGAAAAATTATCTTCAAAGAAATCCACCACTCCCAGGAGTGGCAAGAAGAAGAGGAGGGCTATCTCACTAGTGACATTGGATCAGCCCTCTCCAACTTCTAAAAACAACCAAGCCAAAAGAAATATGGACTTCAGTGGAAAGGAGAAGGAGGCCCCAACACAAAGTGAAAATATACTTAACCTACCCTACTCAGATTCAGAAGAAGAAAAGGAGTAGGAAGTTGACCTAACAAAGCATGTTGCAGCAGAACGTGAGGCGTTTCCCTCACCAACACCAAGTGATGGTCAAGAGGAACCAATGGCAGAGACCTCCTGAAGCAAAACCTAGGTCTCAAAGAATCAACCAGCTATTAGGTCAAATACATGAACTAGAGGTCTTAGACAGAGATATCAAAAGAAATAATGCAGTATTAACCAAGAAGAATACTGAGTTGCACAATTCTCTTCTATAAATGAGAGGGATGTATGTCCTTCTAAAAAGGAGAAATCTAAGATTATTGAAGGACAACTCCAAGCTCTACAGGATGATCAGACTGTAGAGGTTGTAGAAGAAAAACTCAAACCCTATCTCTCAATCTCACCTTGCACTGGAAACCCCAGCAGATGTTGCGATGAGCCTTCAGGATCTAGAAGCAACCCAGGATGCTGCTGTTGTTCCAGACCCTGTGCAAGTTGAAGAAGTACCAGAAGGTCAGCAGTAAAGTTGTAAAAATATGATTGAAAGGCTGATTAAAATTTTGCAGAAATAGATCTTTCGGTGGCTTAGGCGAACGCAGCAGCTGTTCATTAGCCACCGAAAGCAGATCTTTCGGCAGCTTACAGACCTAGATTCTGTTCCATTAACCACCGAAAGCACAAAAGGGTGCAGAAAGATATGTTTACACACAAAACCAGTTTTGGCAGATACAAACACCTCAGGGGTGAATTATGAAGCTGAAAATTGAAGAAAAGCACCAGTGCAAGGGGTTTGTTCTAGTTTTGAGGGTGCCATCAAGGTGAAAAGGGTCACAAACCCTACTTGCTTTTGAAAAACCGTGACTCATCTGTTAGATAATGGGTCATAACTCTACTTCAATGATCACTACAGTTATCAAAGAGTTCAAGGAGTGGACAAGTGTTAGAGTTATATAGGTTACCACTTAAATTAGGGTTTTTTGACCTAATTTTGCAAAAAACAGTTATTTTATTTATTTTTAGTAAACCAGATCCAATTTTTCAGGATCTGAAATAAATTTTGTAAAGGCTATAAAGCCTAAGACTTATGTTGAAGCAAGGGTTCAAATTCAAAGACTTTTAGACCCTTAATGTTATCAAGCTTCTCATGTTATTCATCATTTAATATAAGCTCTTTTGCCATGATATGTTCAACTTCCATATCTTTTATGTTCTGTACTTGTGCTTGAATGTTTCATTAGAGGAAATTTGGGGTCTAAAATGGGCCTTATAAGAAAACGTGCCAAAATAAGTTTTTGTGAGTGGGAATTCAAGAACCAATAGAATTTCAATAA